>BLSH010109597.1:1273817-1298011 GCA_018402905.1 Glandirana rugosa
ATAGTCTCATTTCCCCTATGTTTACGTGCGGTGTGAAAAGTCTATAAACATTTTTTAAAACTTTTGGTAAATAGTAAAAGGAAGGTTAAGTGTTAATACACGGTGAAACACAACCAGATAGTGTATTTAAGGGTTAATTTTTTTAAATGCAAAGACCAACATTGTACTGTTTTACACGTTTTAAAGTTCCCCATACCTATGAAAAAGTTCCGTGACATATATGTCACGCCTTTTATCGTCCCACAAGTTTATGAATAAAAGGAGTGACATATAATATTATATTATATATTATAAAAGGGGGTCCAAAACTCGGTAAGCATTAACTTCGTACTCATTGTTATGACCTCGTCTATTTCTGGAATTTTGTCCTTCATCAAATTGGTGAACTGTTGACCCGTGAATTTGGGGGAAGGATTGGTCTGGTTAAAAGTCGAAAGTCACGAGAGTGTGAAACTTACTGTTAATGAGTCAGTATGATGTGACATGGGTTTACTTTAAAAGCAGGAAAAAAAGTGTGTTTATCTCGAAAGAAAACCACCATAAACAGTGTAGTATGACTGAGTAATTGTCATTCAAAGTGTGAGAGCACTGAAAGCTGAAAATTGGTCTGGTTAGGAAGGGGGTTTAAGTGCCCAGTTGTCAAGTGGTTAAACTACTTCCTGTTTTAAGGTCTTTATCTGCTCCAGTATTGTTACTCATGCTTCAATTACGAATGGCTCAAAACCTGGGGGAAAATATTATATATTATATTATAATATACAGTGAGGAAAATAAGTATTTGAACACCCTGCTATTTTCCGCACTGTATATACAGTGCCTTGAAAAAGTATCCATACCCCTTGAAATTTTGCACATTTTGTCATGTTACAACCAGAAACGTAAATTTTTTTAATTGGGAATTTATGTGATAGACCAACACAAAGTGGCACATAATTGTGAATTGGAAGGAAAATGATAAATGGTTTTCAAAATTTTTTACAAATATCTGAAAAGTGTGGCGTGCATTTGTATCCCCTTTACTCTGATACCCCTAACTAAAATCTAGTTGAACCAATTGCCATCAGTCACCTAATTAGTAAATAGAGTCCATCTGTGTAATTTAATCTCAGTATAAATACAGCTCTTCTGTGAAGCCCTCAGAGGTTTGGTAGAGAACCTTAGTGAACAAACAGCATCATGAAGGCCAAGGAACACACCGGCCAGTTCAGGGATAAAGTTGTGGAGAAGTTTAAAGCAGGGTTAGGTTAAAAAAAATATCCCAAGCTTTGAACATCTCACGGAGCTCTGTTCAATCCCTCATCTGAAAATGGAAAGAGTATGGCACAACCACAAACCTACCAAGACATGGCTGTCCACCTAAACTGACAGGCCGGGCAAGGAGAGCATTAATCAGAGAAGCAGCCAAGAGGCCCATGGTAACTCTGGAGGAGCTGCAGAGAGCCACAGCTCAGGTAGGAGAATCTGTCCACAGGACAATTAGTCCTGCACTCCACAAATCTGGTCTTTATGGAAGAGTAGCAAGAAGAAAGCCATTGTTGAAAGAAAGCCATAACAAGTCCTGTTTGCAGTTTGCAAGAAGCCATGTGGCGGACACCGCAAACATGTGGAAGAAGGTGCTGGTAAGATGAGACCAAAATTTGACTTTTTGGCCTAAAAGCAAAATGCTGTGTGTGGCGGACACTTCACCCTGAACACACCATCCCCACTGTGAAACATGGTGGTGGCAGCAGCATGCTGTGGGGATGTTTTTCTTCAGCAGGGACAGGAAAGCTGGCAATCTTAGAAGAAAACCTGTTAGAGTCTGCAAAAAACTTGAGACTGGGCAACGGTTCATCTTCCAGCTGGACAACGACCCTCAACATACAGCCAGAGCTACAATGGAATGGTTTAGAGCAGAGCATATTCATGTGTTAGAATGGCCCAGTCAAAATCCAGACCTAAATCCAGTTGAGAATCTGTGGCAAGACTTAAAATTGCTGTTCACAGACGTTCTCCATCCAATCTGACAGAGCTTGAGCTATTTTGCAAAGAAGAATAGGCAGAAATTTCACTCTAGATGTGCAAACCTGGTAGAGACATCCCCAAAAAGACTTGCAGCTGTAATTGGGGTGTATAGAAATCAATGATTTTTTTTTTAATTAAATCAGATTTTTATCAAATTTATTTTAATAAAATGCATTTGAAGTAAAAAGCTATCTCAAGATAGCTTTCTATTTAAGATACAGTAATCATTTAGTTTACTTAGCATGAAATTGAGCTTAGCTATGTAGCATGAGGCTGTATATTCTGCAATATTTACATTTTTGGTAAACTCATTCAATGAATCCAAGCTCTGCAAGTTGAGATAAAATGCACTGTATTGATGCATTCACACAATTTCACAGTAACCATGAGATAAAACAAAGTTCAGGAATATTCCATTATCTCATTGTTTTACAAATCCTATGTACACTACAAACTGTATGATTGAATCGGTTCTGATATCGCTGTTTTACTAACCTGTCCACTTATTATTCTAAATAGGAAATCTTAATTTTGTTTGCAAATAGTAACGATTCTAACTACCGGCAAGAATAAGTCCTTACATTTAAAGAGCACCTGTCATTTCAGATCCATCATGGCAGCGCCTGTTAGCGGGGCATCCACTCACCTGCTGCCCCCACGTCCCTCACCTTGTTGTGTCACTGCCGCATCACCAGCTGTCCCATTAAAGTGAATGGGACTGTCGGTGAGTCAACAGTGGGTCAGAGGAGGAGACAATGTGGGACAGAGATGACCGTTGCTCTTTAAAAATTATAATTGAAATCAAACCTTTTTACTGGTGTTTTAAATCAAATCCACCCTGGCTGTAATTGCAGCGAAAGGAGGTTCTACAAAGTATTGAGGGGGGCTGAATACAAATGCACCCCACACTTTTCCAAATATTTATTTGTAAAAACATTTTGAAAACAATTTCTCATTTTCCTTCCACGTCACAATTATGTGCCACTTTGTGTTGACCTATTATCTTTTTGGTTGTAACATGACAAAATGTGGAAAATTTCAAATTTCAAGGTGTATGAATACTTTTTCAAGGAGATATATATATATATACACACACACACACACACACACACACACACACACACACACACACACACACACACACACACACACACACACACACACACACAGTGGTTATAAAAAGTCTACACAGCCCTGTTAAAATGTCAGGTTTCTGTGATTTAAAAAAATGAGACAAAGATAAATCATTTAAGAACATTTTCCACCTTTAATGTGACCTATAAAATGTACAACTCAATTGAAAAACAAGCTGAAATCTTTTAGGGGGGAGTAAAATAAAAAGCGGAATGTGGTTGCATAAGTGTGCACACCCTCTTATAACTGGAGATGTGCCTTTGTTCAGAATTAAGCAGTCACATTCAAACTCATGTTAAATAGGAGTCAGCACACACGTCATCATTTAAAGTGCCTCTGATTAACCCCAAATACATTTCAGCTGTTCTAGTAGGTCTTTCCTGACATTTTCTTAGTCTCATCCTAAAGCAAAAGAGAACTTCCAAAGCATCAGAGGGATCTCATTGTTAGAAGGTATCAGTCAGGAGAAGGGTACAAAAGAATTTCCAAGGCATTATATATCCCATGGAACACAGTGAAGAAATTGATCATCAAGTGGAGAAAATCTGGCACAACAGTGACATTACCAAGAACTGGACGTCCCTCCAAAATTGATGAAAAGACAACTGGTCAGGGAGGCTGCCAAGAGGCCTACATCAACATTAAAGGAGCTGCAGGAATATCTGGCAAGTACTGGCTGTGTGGTACATGTGACAACAGTCTCCCCTATTCTTCATATGTCTGGGCTATGGGGTAGAGTGGCAAGACGGAAGCCTTTTCTTACAAAGAAAAAAATCCAAACCCGGCTAAATTTTGCAAAACTACATCTAAAGTCTCCCAAAAGCACGTGGTAAAACGTGTTATGGTCTGATGAAACCAAGGTTGAATTTTTTGGCCATAATTAAGATATGTTTGGTGCAAAAACAACACTGCACATCGCCCAAAGAACACCATACCCACCGTGAAGCATGGTGGTGGTAGCATCATACTTTGGGGCTGTTTTTCTTCAGCTGGAACAGGAGCCTTAGTCAAGGTAGAGGGAATTATGAACAGTTCCAAATATCAGTCAATATTGGCACAAAACCTTCAGGCTTCTGCTAGAAAGCTGAACATGAAGAGGAACTTCATCTTTCAGCATGGCAGCGACCCAAAGCATTCATCCAAATCAACAAAGGAATGGCTTCACCACAAGAAGATTAAAGTTTTGGAATGGCCCAGCCAGAGCCCAGACCTGAATCCGATTGAAAATCTGTGGGGTGAACTGAAGAGGGTGGTGAACAGGAGATGCCCTCGCAATCTGACAGATTTGGAGAGTTTTTGCAAAGAAGAGTGGACAAATATTGTCAAGTCAAGATGTACCATGCTGATTGACTCATACCCAAAAAGACTGAGTGCTGTAATAAACTGAAAAGGTGCTTCAAGAAAGTGTTAGTTTAAGGGTGTGCTCACTTATGCAACCATATTATTGTAGTTTAATTTTATTTCCTTACACCTAAACGATTTCAGTTTGTTGTTCAACTGAGTTTTACAGTTTATAGATCATATTAAAGGTAGAAAATGTTCTGAAATTATTTATCTTTGTCTCTTTTTTTTACATCACAGAAACCTGACGTTTTAACAGGGCTATGTTGACTTCTTATATTCACTGCACATATACTATATTGCCAAAAGTATTGGGACACCTGCCTTTATACGCACATGAGCTTTAATGGCTCGCAGTCTTAGTCCATAGGATTCAATATTGAATTGGCCCACCCTTTGCAGCTGTAACAGCTTAAACTCTTCTGGGAAGGCTGTCCACAAGGTTTAGGAGTGTCTATGGGAATGTTTGACCATTCTTCCAGAAGTGCATTTGTAAGGTCAGGCACTGATGTTGGACGAGAAGGCCTGGCTTGCCGCCTCTGCTATAATTCATCCCAAAGGTGTTCTATTGGGTTGAGGTCAGGACTCTGTGCAGGCCAGTCAAGTTCCTACACCCCAAACTCACTCATCCATGTCTTTATGAACCTTACTTTGCACTCCTGGTCCCTCCTTTTCATCGGGTGCCCCCCACGGAATGCCACTTTTCCTGGGGGACCTGTGAGGGCCCGCACCCAAGTCCTGATGCTGCATCCATTGACAGACAGTGAGACTCTGCCCCGCTTCCTTGTCACTGGATTTGATTATCTGTCCAATGAGGAGAGAGACAACGTCTGGAGCCGCTACGCTTGTGCACCTCGCTGGATCGGATTGGGCTCAGGGGTCTGGGGGGGAAGCACAAAAGGTTTTTCACCTTAATGCATAGAATGTAAACGAGGCCTTTTGGGCAGATTTTCCCAATTTGTGCCTCCACCATGGTACCCCAAAGCCATGAACAACTTATCGCTTACATAACCAGATTCCCCAGTTATTTGTATACTTTACATGAGCATTTATGAGCGTTTATCGGCGTCCAGCGTTTTTTGTGGTCAGAAGAACGACTCCTGAGCGCCAATTCAGGGCGCTCATATAACAGCCCATAAACGCCACTGCTGTTAAACGCCAACAAACGTCCATGTGTGCATGGACACATAGGATAACCTAAAGGGGCATTTATGGGCTGTTAAAAACAAACTACCATAAACGGTCGTTTATCAGCTTCAGTGTGCATGGAGCCTAAGGCTAACTATTTGTGTTGTGAATTTTGTCAATGTGTGTTCATTTGGTCAAAAAGTCAAAGACTTTGTGTCCTCATACCATCAGTCCCCTTCCGCCCTGCTTTGTCAGAATGGGAAAACTGACAGTGTCACTTGAAAGGAGAATTCTACATTTTGCAACAAAAAAAAAAAAAGAAGGAAAATAAATGTACCCATTTAAAAAAATAAAATAAAAAGTGAATTTACTATCTTTTTTGCATTTCAGCCTACAAAGCATTGCAGCCACAATCAGTGGATCACTGCTGGCGTCCTCTGGCTCCTGCAGACTCTTGCTACAAAACTGGAGGAAATATCAATAGACTACAAGGGCAGTGACATCTTGTGCTCCATTGATAATCACAGTCCCTTTGCCAATGGTGGAAGATGAGGCTTGTAGTTTCATTCATCGGTTCTTGTGAATTGATGACACGGCTGTGCGGATGGAGATATGCTCAACCATGCTGATTTCAAATGCAACAGGAGCCTGCATGGAGAAGAACCCCATGATCTTTAAGTGGGGATGGGGCCTGTGTATGCTTAACATGCTTTATGTTACACCCCAAATATGAGTGTAGCATGAAACATGGTTAGAAAGGTACAGTTGGCTTTTAAGTATACACTGAATTTGTATTACTAGTTTGCTTTGTGATGCTGTATATTAGTTATTCCTCCATATTGGGTGGTGGTTAGGTGGGACATAAAAAAAAAAGCATGCATACATCACATCCTCCCCTGTGCTTGTGTTACATGTAGAAGGTGGGGGTGGGGGGGTCCTCACTGCAGTTGTAAGATGCGTCATCCACTGTTGTGGCCTCAGTGCTGAGCACTCATGTGTGGGCTGCAGAATACACCGAGCATTTCTCTTACTGTCAGCCTCTCACTGCTTCCTCTCCCACAGGCTGCATTGTGCTGCTCTGGATTTCACCATTAGCCCCGGAGCTGGCCTACTAATCCTTTGTGTTCTACTGGGGTGGACAGAGCTTCCCATTCACCTTCCTAACAGATGCTCCAGGCTCAGTTTTTGCTCTTTCCTCCTGTATGGTTTGAAGAATACGTAATAATAAGCGCACTCAGGCTTGTAGCAAGTGTCACATACATTATTTGATGTGTATCTGGAATGTACTGAGCCTGTTGGCAGTATAGATTATATTCTTGGATATATGACTGATGTACATAAGAAATTAAATCTAGCCTACTGTCAGTTTTATATTAGGATATCTCAGGAGTTCACTGACCTCACACCTGTATACACGGGCGCTTCATGTTTTACTGCTGACGTGTGTTTGTAAATCGTCATCAAGAGGTCCGGAGAGCGTTGGTTGAATTGAATTGTGTGCAGCAACGTTACTCCTTTTCTTTTTAGCCAAAAATAATGTTGCTTTACATTTTTGTAAAGGCAGAATGTCTTGTTTTTTGTTCGTTTTCAGCTGCTTCTGTTCCTCCTATACAGCTGTGTACAAGGTGGAAGGCAATAGGAATGCATGGTAAATGCATCTTTAATGGCTGCTCTCCAATCCAGTACTGGCCTCTCCCAGTTGAAATGATGCTCAGCATCATCCAACCCACTTTCCCTGTGGCCAGGGCATCATGGAAACTTCCTACAGGGCACATTATCATGGCGGCTGGGGTTGACTTTACTGCTTAATAGCAGTCAAGGAGTAGGGACTGACCAGTGTTGCCAGAGGAGAAGGGGGAAGGACCTGCAATGTCACTGAATCGGTGCAAGGAAGGGGAGCCTCGGAGGGGGCCGAAGGCCTTAAAACTAAGAATTAGGCTTTAATAGAGAAGTATGGGTTGACTTTTTTTTGCTTAATGTTAATCATTATGAGCTGCTAGTGCCTACAAATCTTTCCTGCCCTCTCACAAGTGCACCCTTGCAGTCAAGACACTGGCTCTGTCTAGTGGCATTGGACCTGGAACTCAGAGGACTATTCAATCATTCACCCAAAAAAAAAGTGTCAAAAAGAAATAATCTTCCTCCGGTTCTTCTCTCTCCCGTTTTTTCTTCTTCCTCTGCCGGTTCTTCCTCCAGTTCTTCTCCCGACGCTAACTTCCTCTGTTGTGTTAGCTCTGGCGTGTGCCATTACTTATATAGCCATGGGGCGGGGCCATCTGGTGACATCATCCAGAGACCCTGCCCCTTGTGATGTCACCGCCCCATCATGCCCCGGACCTGAACATTTTGTAGTTTAAGTTTATATTATTAACCTTACTTTCATGTAATGAGCTAAAGAAATGTTCTATAAAACTCAGTTTTGTCAAAATTTTGGAAATTGTTCTTCTGCTCATTGAGATATTGATAAATCTTACTTTTCAGAAGGGGATTACTCCTTTATGCTTAGTACTGTGTATATATATATATATATGTGTATTTGTAAATGTGTGTATTTGTGTGTGTGTGTGTGTGTGTGTATGTGTGTGTGTGTCTGTGTCTATATATATATATATATATATATATATATATATATATATATATATATATATATATATCGTATTTATCTTTTAAAGCAAATGTATTTTTTAGGGTTGTTGCAGGGTGTGTCTTGCTTGTGTACAGTTCTATTGGTTCATTATCAGAGGTGGATGTGACGGTGGCTACCCCTTGGGAATATCACTGACATACTCTTACTTTCTTTACATTTATATGGGGAACACAGAGGTATCTGTACTGTTCCCGGAGTCCCGGGAATACATTCACACTCATTCAAAGCTGACATTTTGGAAAAGGCTTTGCAAAGTTTTGCTGTTGATTTGCCAGACACATTTGTGTTGGTATTTAGCTGGCATCCAAACTGTACAAATGAATGTTTGAATTATCACAGACTGTCTGGTCTTTCTTGTTTCCCTTACTGTGCTATGGATATGTTAAAAGAACTCTACATTCCTAAAGAGATATTAAAGTGATTGTAAAGTCTCGTTTTTTTCCCTATAAAAATAACAAACATGTTATACTTCCCTTCAGACACGGAGGCCTGATTGGCTAGCTGAGTTTGACAGCAGTGGGAGACAATGGCGCCGCTGCTGTGTCTCAGCCAATCAGGAAGGAGAATCTCGGATGGCTGAGACATTCGTGGACATTGCTGGACAGAGGGACCTCAGTTAAGTGTGAGGAGGGCTGCTGCACACAGAAGGCTTTTTATCTTAACCACTTCAGCCCCAGAAGGATTTCCCCCTTAAAGTGTTTGTTAGCCCCTAAAAAATGCGGCTCCTGTCTCTTTAATGTGTAATTAGCAGCATGGTGCTTTTGCTTTTTAAATTATCCCCCTGAATCCCCTAAAATATCTGTTTGATAATGCCGGGTCTGACTCTCCCGCCCCCCCCCCCCCCCCGAGTGCTGACTTCCCCTGTATATAGCTTATCCTGGGAGCCCGTGGTCTATGCAGGCTATGTCACTCCCAGCTCTCCTATCTCCTGTGTGCCTGTCTTTAACTCCCTCCTCCTCCCCCTCCCTCTTCCTCTTTTAGCTTATCTCTGCTCTCATAATTAACTCTAAGACCCTTTTCACACCAGAACATTTTTCAGGCGCTTTTGCGCTAAAAATAGCGACTGAAAAGCACCTGAAAAACTCCCCCCAATACACCCCAGTGTGAAAGCCCGGGTGCTGTCACACTGGGGTGGTGCACTTGCGGGACGGTAAAAAAAGACCTGCAAGCCACATCTTTGTGGCGGTGTGGGGGCGGTGTATTCCACTCCTCCACCGCCCCTGCCCATTGAAAACAATGGGGCAGTGCTCCCGAAGTGCTGCTAACTGACACTTTTAACCCCTGTTTAACCCCTTGGGGGGTTTTAAAAGCGCACCGCCGCCCGAATAGCGGTAAAGCGAAGCAAATTAGTGGTGTTTTACCACTAGCTCTTGGGCGGCCCTGGTGTGAAAGGGGTGTAAAAGCTCCTATCCCTCTGTATTAGAAAAAGAAGTTCCCTGTGTCAGTGTTGTATCAGAAATATTCTTATCTATATGGATAACACAGCGGCTCTCTCTCTCCAGCTGACATCAGCAGCAGTGCTCAGCCCCACCCTCAGGAAATCTGAGCTGAGGGAGAAAAGCACAAAATCGACAACTGATCCTAGTAAGAAGGTGTGTTATCTATACAGAGAAGCATTCATATGTTATAACACACACAGGGCAGCTTCTTGTTATAATACAGAGCGGATGGGAACTTTTTATAAAGTGGCTTAACACTTTTACCAGAGCACTTTTTGCGATATGGCCATGCGTCACTTAGCTGACAATTGCGCGGTCGTGCGACGTTGTACCTAAACAAAATTGTCCTCCTTTATTTCCCACAAATAGAGCTTTCTTTTGGTGATATTTGATCACCTCTGCGGTTTTTATTTTTTGCACTATAAACAGAGTGACAATTTTGAGTAAAAAACAATTTTTTTTACTTTTTGCTACAATACATATCCAAAAAAAAAAAAAAAAAAAAAAAAATTTATTAATCAGTTTAGGCCGATATATATTCTCCTACATATTTTTGGTAAAAAAAAAAATCGCAATAGGCGTATATTGATTGGGTTGCGCAAAAGTTATCGCTTATACAAACTATGGGAATGGATTTATGCCATTTTTATTATTATTTTTTTTACTAGTAATGGCGGCGATCTGCGATTTCTATTGGGACTGCAACATTGTGGCGGACAGATCGGACACGTTTGACACTTTTTTGGGACCAGTGACATTGTGTGGGGGCTGGGCTGGCAGGGACATGACAGATCTCACTGTTCCCAATCACTGGGAACAGTAGATCAGTGTCATGTTCCCTGACCGAACGGGGATCTGCCTAGTTTACAAAGGCAGATCACCTTTCTGCCTCTGTAGAAGGCAATCTCGGGTCGCTGGCGGACATCAAGTCCGGCCGACCAGCGGGCATGCTTGCGCAGTAGGCCCTTCCGCCTGCAACCGCGCCTGTACAAGCCAACGTACCATGACGGCGGTTTGTGCAGGGGAGCCGACCTGCCGCCGTAAAACGACAGCAGCTGGATGGTAAGCGGTTAGATAAAAAAAAGCTGTCTTTACAACCACTTTAAAGCGTCACTATAGGCAAAACTTTTCTTTTTTCATTCTGGATAGAATAAGGGAGGGTTATAACCCCTGTTATGCCCCCCAACTTGTGACAACCACTTTAACCTACAGGTAAGCCTATAATAAAGCTTACCTGTAGGAGCCCTGCATATCTCCTAAACCTGTACGTTTCAGGATATATGCAGAGTATTTGCTGTGCCGACATCATTTCGGCACATGCTCAGTGAAGAAACGGCCTCTGTGTGACCGTGCCGTAACTGGCGGCTCCTGCGCAGTGACGTCACACGACTCCGGCCAGTCACAGCACCGGAGTCGCGGCCCCGGAAGAAAGAGGGGCTGAAGATGGACGCCGCCAGGACAGGGGACAGTGTTGGACGTCGCTGGCTTCGTTTACAGGTAAGTGGCACATAATAGGCTACTGTGTGATGCATAGTAGCCCATTATGCTTCTTAATTACAGGGGAATATAGAGGAAAGTAAACCCCATCTGGGTTTACTTCCTCTTTAAGGGAGGCAAAAACAGGTCTCTACTGCACATCTAAATCAGAGTTCGGCAATCCCCGGTCGCCATGGCGACCAGAAATCGCATCCTGGCGACCAGCAGACAACACTTCTCTCCCCTCACTATCTAACCACATCTCCGAGCTGTTCTCTGCCTAAGCTGACAGCTGTCAAAGAAAAAAAAAAAAACAAACAGTCTGCCAACGCCGCTGATAACTAAAACCACAAAAGATACAATGTATCTCTTGGTTGTTTTAGATCAAAGGAATTTAGTCCAGCCTCTAGATAAGGGAAGTTTAACCACTTAAAGCCTAAACCTTTTCTGACATTTGTTGCTTACAAGTAAAAAAAAAAAATGTATTTTCTGCTAGACATTGACTTGGAACCCCCAAGCATTATATATTTTTTTAGCAGAGACCCTAGAGAATAAAATGGCGGTTGTTGCAATATTTTATGTCACACGGTATTTGCGCAGCGGTCTTTCAAACGCAATTTTTTTTTGAAAGAATACACTTTTAATGATTTAAATAAATAAATAAACCGTAAAGTTACCCCATTTTTATTTTTTTTTGTATAATGTGAAAGATGTTACACCACAAGAATCGTGATCTTTATTCTAAGCAACAAAATCATGATAAAGCCCTGTGTACCATCAACAATTACCACTCGTTATGTGCAGCTGGGCTCCAGTATTTCATGGGGACCGGAAACCCACCAGATCAATGAAAAATTACTGTGGGGGACACACACACATGTAGGCAGGAAGTAGCTGCAAAGAGGCAGCAGAAGATCAGCAGCAGGGCCAGATTAACATAGGGGCTATTGGAGCTGCAGCTCCAGGCCCCTAACTTAAAATAGACCCATGCCAGTGAGTCATTAATGCCTTTTAGCTCTGTGTGTGTACACCATTGTTATGTAAATCGTGGGCGGCAGGCCCTATTGTTATGTAAATTAAGGGTGACCAGCAGTCGCTATTGATATGTAAATCGCGGCCGGCCGGCCGGCAGGCGCTATTATTATGTAAATCACAGGCAGCAGCTGAGTTCCACAGAGTGCAGTGTAGCACAGCATACAGGCTGAGTCTTGTTCCTTCCCCAAAGCTTTCACCCCCCTAGTGCAAAATACAGCAAATGGCACTAAATAGCGCCAAAACGGTATTCACTATAGCGCCCAGGCAACAGATAGCACCCAAATCCTTACTCCAGTTAAGACCTGGAGATGTGCACATGGAAATAATGTTTAGAGCATGATATAATCACCTAAATTGTACTAAAATTTGCGGGATATTGTTTAAAGATGATCTGCTTTTAAACTGTGTGAAAAAGTGATTTCTACACTGAAATATCTTAAAAAGTCTGAGAAGAGATAAATTCCCCGTCTATTTACTCCTAGGTGCAGAGCACAGCTAAGCATGACCATCCATGGAGTAATTACAGGGTGCTATAGTAAATACCAAAATGAGGGCTATGAGCGTTTTTTGGGAGTAAAAGTTGGAGCAATGCAGCCCAATGCAATGTTCAGCCATTCATTCTAATACAATTGTAACTTCCCCAAAGAAATCCTTTTCATGTTGAGATGAAATGTATCTTTCTCTCAAAGAAATTGTCCTTGCAACAATGTTGCAATTTTGATAATCTATTTTGTTTTTAAGATTGGTAGAATGTTTAATCTTTTCATGTTTTGTTAAAATATTATTTTTTTCTCTGTCACTTTCACTTGTTGATATCTAGCACACGAAAATATTTCCCCAAACTCACACAGGTGTCTTTACTGTACAAACCAAAAACAATACCATTGCTTATGGAAATTTAAAATTAATCCCATTTGTTTTATTTTTTATTCTTTCCAAATGATTTTAAAGAGGAAATAAACCCTGATGGGTTTTACTTCCTCTTTGTTACCCTGCAACTTAAAAGCATAATAGGCTAGTATGCATCGCATCCTAGTCTGTTATGTGTCACTTACCTGCATTGGAAGCCTGCAATGTCCCCGCTCCAGGCTGCATCCATCTCCGCCCCTCTTACTTCTGGGGCCGCAATCTCCGGCTCTGTGACAGGCCGGAGCTGCGTGACGTCATTCCCACGCATTCGCACAGGAGCTGCCATTCACGGCACGATCTCAGTCGAGAAACGGCACAGAGTCACAGAGTCCGCAAGGACAGTGAGGTCAGGCACTGATGTGGAGGAGAAGGCCTGGCTCGCAGTCTCCACTCTAATTCAGCCAAAAGGTGTTCTATTGGGTTGATATCAGGACTCTGTGCAGGCCAGTTAAGTCCCTCCACCCCCACCATGTCTTTATGGACCTTGCTTTGTGTACTGGTGTGCAGTCATGTTGGAACAGGAAGGGGCCATCCCCAAACTGTTCCCACAACGTTGGGAGCATGAAAGGCCCACCAAAATCCTCAGCACCAGGCCCATGATGCTCTTAATCTGGCCCTGATCAGCAGCACTGGAATACGTCCTTCATCTTTTTTTGTATTTTATTCAAAGTGTCACTAAGGGTTCATTTAGATTAGGGCTTGACAAATTTGTTTTAAATCTAGGAGCCAGCTAAATAAAAGGTAGGAGCCAGTTTGTGCACGGCGATATGTAACGTGTATTGCAATTAACGGTTTCATGCATAGGGGGCGGCCTCAAAATGTTTTTTGTAGGTGGGGGGGGGGGGGGCTGGAGAGTGACGTCATACACTCTTCCGGGGCAGTAAAAAGATGGGGAGGAGAATGGATGTGTGTCCGCTCTCCTCCTTCCCCTCTACTTTACGGCGCCCGCTATGCCAGTCTCGAGTCAGCAGATAGGCAAGGGGAGCCCGGAATACATGGGGGCGCACTTTACCCACATGTGTGGAAGCAATCGGGTTGCTTCCCCCTAACAAGGGAGCTCTGCTGCTTAAACCAGCCACCTAAGGAACTAGCACCTACAAGGGCTACCAATTTCATTACAAAATTTTGTGATTTAATGGACACATACAATTCAAAAAGCATTGGCAAGGGCGAGGAACCCCTCACGAAAATCAACAACCGGGACACATCCCATCAACCTCACCCGGGCACTCCTGATGCTCCCCTTCCTCCCGCATGCTCAAATCAAACCACCCCACTCTGGACGGTATGAAGCGTTTCCACTCTGCCTGAAGCCTCCCCCTTGTGATCCACTATAGTAAAAACCTGGGCTCCCCCCCTCGATGGTTGGATGGTCCTGTTGGTGTCCGTGATCTATTAGTGGCTGATTGGCTGAGAGCCTATGATTGTTGTGGAATTTGCCTGCTAGTTCACCTTGTGTGGCCGCCTATGGAGTCAATTGTATCCAACTTGCTCTGTTATGTATCAATATTATGACAAAAGGAGCATTGATGAAGCTACAATGTTCAAGGTGGTTCCAGGCAACAATGTGGTATTAGCAGGACTGTGAACTATTGTTGCTGGGGGACCTGTTGTAACATGCTGGTCTATGGTTCGATAGACTCTTGACTCACTTACAGCTCCTGATAACTCCCGTCAGGTCCCATTTCCTATGCACTATTAGCTGGTGTCCACATAACACTTAGCAGCTGATTGACCTCTGCTGGGAGATGGTGCTCATGAGAGATCTATAATCAACCAACCATCTGCATTTGTATGTGTGCCATATATGATGCAAAGTTGGTAACTTGATAATTCAAATAATTGATGACTTGGATAGTGACTCCCACTCAAAGTAAATCAACACACCATGTTGGCCCAATGGTCCCAATCAAATAATTTGAAGAAAAAGGTGCAGCGTTGTACTTGAGTGTGGATCAAAAACCAGTGATTGCAGAACACACCATCAGCATCCTAATATACTGCCTCTTACCGACTAACTGTGACCCCCATCACAGAGGTCCAACAAGCCTTTCAAGTGGTAGATGGTCAGAAAAACTGAAGGAAAAGGAAACGGGATCAATCCCAATGTGGATAAGGGACTGTGGAACTCAATGGGCAATCTGGGTTAATCCATCCACAATGCACATGTAGAGAGAAATCATCTCATGGTGAAGTATGTAACTGCCACTTAGAGTGAACCACACAGGGAAAAGTGAAGAAAAACCACCTCCAAAAAGCGACAGAGTAGACAGGCTTCCACCAGCACCCTCACACACTGCCCCTTACCAACCGCACAAGACCCCCCTCACAGAGGTCTAACACGCCTGCGGGCAAACTGCAGATAGTCCGGAGTAGGTGTGGGCCATGGGGATCCAATAACAGACAGTCCCTCCGATCTTAATCCTTCAGAGCGGTATACATATAATGCAGAAAAAAGACTTTCATGGTACAGTATGTAATGAAAGATTGCAGCCGCACTTCCTGTCATCCTGGTTCTCATATGAGAGTTTTTTTTTCTGCATTATATGTATTATATGTATAACGCTCTGACGGAGGTGGTTTTTCTTCACTTTTCCCTGTGTGGTGCACCCTAAGTGGCAGTTACATACTTCACCATGAGATTATTTTTTCTCTCTACATGTGCATTGTGGATGGATTAACCCCAATTGCCCATTGAGTTCCACAGTCCATTATCCACGTTGGGATTGATCCTGATGGTTCCTTTTCCTTCGGTTTGCTGACCATCTACCACTTGAAAGGCTTGTTGGATCTGTGATGGGGGTCACAGTCGGTAAGAGGCAGTATATTAGGATGCTGATGGTGTGTTCTGCAGTCACTGGTTTTTCATCCACACTCAAGTACAGCGCTGCACCTTTTTCTTCAATTGTACTTTTATTGTCATAGCCCTCTGCCAACGTGTTTCGCCCCTCCCACTGACTGGAGCTTCGTCTGGGCCTATGAGGGGATCTAGTGAGGATTCCTTTATATATACAGTGCGTAATCATTTCTGGTCCTATCTCTTGGCACCTCCACTCTGAATATTAACCCCTTCTGTGCAGTGTGGGCATTTTTATATAGTTCGGCTACTCTATTTCCTCATTTTTACTCTTACAGGAATGGTTGCAAAGAGAGCAGGGCTAAATATTGAAAAAAAAAAAACTACCTGCCTGGTACTGCATGTTTTGGGTGTCGGGCAATACAAATTGTGCTTCCCTGCAACAGTGAATAGGCTGACAAAGACCCAGGTGCCAGGATGCAATTTCTATTCGCCATGGGGACCTGGTGACTAGGATTTGTCGAGCCCTGGTCTAGGCAGATTGTTTTTTTGAAGAAAACAAGGCATCGTTAGTACTACTTTATTTGTAAGCAAAGCCTTGAGAGGCCCAAAGGGAAGACTGACAGGGTTTCAGGCTTTCATCCAGACTTAAAGTCATTGTCAAGTCTATTTAAAAAAAAAACACCTGCAAGGGAAAGGCATTATGAGCTAGTATGCATCGCATACTAGCTCATTATGAAATGCTTTCCTTAGATCGACGCTGTAGCAGCAGTCCTGAGCACCGCTGTGACCGGCGACATGCTGTGCCCGTCGTATTCCGGGCACTGACCAATCACAGAGCGCACTGCAGCACTGTGATTGGCAGGAGCCATGCTGAGGTCACTCCCACGGGAGCTGTCATTTACTGCACACTTAGTGAAGAAACAGCCCAGTCGGCCCGTTTCTTCACTGCGCATATGCCAATGACGTCGGCACAGCACCGTTTAGGAGGTAAGCCTGAATATAGGCTTATCTGTAGTTTAAAGTGGTTGTCATGACACACGGGCCAAATGTAGGGTGGCATGAGCTGGTTCAATAGAAACTGGCCAACATTCGGCCCGTGTGTACTGCAGCCGGTCCGACAGAAGCCGGGCGTTCGGCTGGCTTCTGTCTAAGGGTGCAAAACAGAAAAAGGTCTGCTGATCAGCGCTCTCAGGCAATGGCTATGAGCGCTGATCGGAGTGTTCTGGCGGGGGGGCATCCTTCTGTCAGAACACAATAGCACAGCAGGGGGATTGCTGTACTAATGTCGGATAGTTAGTACAGCAGTCAGTTTTCTTTTTTTTGTTCAACCCAGCTGTGCATGGTAGCTAATCAGCTTCTAACTTGTTCAGCTTTTTCAGTTAGGTCCCTTTCACACCAGCGGACCGATCGGACCCATCAGACCCAATCGATCCATCCATTGTTCTCTATGGGCCGGCTGATGTCAGCGGGCACACCCGACGTGCATCCGATCTGATAAAATCTGATAAAAATAGACATATGGCGATGCATTCGCCATCTGTCCAACGGCTCGGATGGCAGTTGGATGGAAATGGACATGCAGTCCGTTTTCATCTGATCGCCCCATAAAGGAGTGTCCGTGTCTGCTCTGCACAGTGAGTGGACACGGATCTGTCATCCGCCTGCTCAGCAGAGAATTCTGCTTGGAAAGATTTGCTCCATCTGAAAGGGGCCTTAAGCTTTGACAAAAAAAGTAAAAACACCTGGAAGCTGATTGGTTTCTATGCAGAGCTGCACCAGATTTTGCACTCTCCCAATTTTAGTAAATCAACCCATTTGTGTTGTAGTGTTCCAGTCTACCTCATTCCTTTGTGACACTAATCACATGATCTTGGGAACCTGCGCTAGTTATTATAGATTTACAAACACCCCTGCAGGCTGCTTGCTTTTTCATCAAATTGTCAATAGAAAGTCGTGGCATTACTTTCACAGCCACCAGATTCTCTTACCTGGTTTAAAAATGTGAATGTGGTTGGTATATTTTGTGAAGTTTGATTGGTCATATATAGGGAAGTGTGAAAGTGATTAGTGATATATCGGGAAGTGTGAAAGTGATTAGTAATATATCGGGAAGTGTGAAATTGATTAGTAATATATCGGGAAGTGTGAAAGTGATTAGTGATATATCGGGAAGTGTGAAAGTGATTGGTTATTTATCAGGAAGTGTGAAAGTGATTGGTTATTTATCAGGAAGTGTGAAAGTGATTGGTTATTTATCGGGAAGTGTGAAAGTGATTGGTTATTTATCGGGAAGTGTGAAAGTGATTGGTTATTTATCGGGAAGTGTGAAATTATTAATGTCTCTTAAATAGAAAGTTATCTTTAATCTATCTTTTTTTTTTAATAGATTTTTACTCAAAGCATTTTATTAAAATAAATTCGATAAAAAATCTGATTTTTAAATAATTTTTTTTTTTTTTATTAATCATTGATTTTTATCTACCCTGGCGCAGTCAAATGCTTCTCTGTGTTCAAAAGTACAATTTTTTCCCCCCCACTCCTAGTGCCTAGTGGAGGATCTAAATAACTGTGTGTATACCACAGGGAATTGGTGTTGGTTAATGCAACTTGTTGGCTTGCTGTGTATGGGCGAAGGACAGGTTAGCTTTGTAGCACCCATAGAAATGAGATGACCATTGTTCAGTGTATGTGGAATGGGCAATGATCTATGGGATCCTCACACCGTCTAGGAGGAGATAGTGATCAGAGAGGTAGTCTTCGGCCATTTGTTATGGTCTCCTCCTGAGATGAGCCTGAAGTAATGAACTAGGATACAACGCTCAGAGAAGCAGAACTTTCATGTTTATGGAAGAGCCAGCCCAGGCATATTAATGAAGATGGTCTGCTCATCCAATCACAACTTCCTATCAAGCTGCTCTTTTCTGTCTATGGCTTCCCTTAAATCACAGAATCCTTTCTATTGACACTCTTTAAAAGCTGACGAGTTTGGTAGTGTTTTTCAGGCGATGTATTTAAAAGAATATATTGGTATGACCTCTGCATTCATGTATTAGGATATTGGCATTGAATTCGGAGATCTGTGACCTTTATATCTCTGGCAGCCTGCAGCCTGCGACATTTATATGGTCACTGAACTCCGCTGTGAAATCTAATATTCTCCTCGTTTACAGCGGGGGTTACATTATCCCATATATAATGAAATCGCTGGTAATTGGAGTCACTTGCAGATTAGCCATTTGACTCAAGTCTTCCAGTGATCAGCAATTCCTCCTTTTTTTTGTTCTTTGCACACTGCGTTTTTTTTGGGATCACCGAAGATCTGATGCAGCAATGTACAGGAGTTAATTTTACTTGTATGTATCAAGTTTTCCCTGTTGAAAGATAGAAAAATCTGTACTCGGGTTCCATACAAATAATTTTACCTCTAGTTAAAGTGGGTGTAAACCTCAGACATGAAATATGAACAAAGCATAGTCCTCTATAGCAGTGATGTTGAACCTTGGCACCCCAGATGATTTGGAACTACATTTCCCATGATGCTCATGCAATCTGCAGTGTAGTTGAGCATCATGGAAAATATACTTCCAAAACATCTGGGACGCCAAGGTTCGCCATCACTGCTCTATAGTGTGTACTTGTCTCAATCCAGAGCACTAAGTGTAATTTCTGTCTGCTGCTTCCTTCCTCTATCAGCATGAATCACTTTGGACAAGTTTTTTCCTGACACCAGGAGAAAAAAGGTTACAGGGGAGGGATCTCCAGCAGATTAATAGCCTCAGCTCTTTTCTTGTGTGCTGTACGGGGGGGGGGGGGGTGTCTATTCCCTCCAATCAGCTCTCAGAGCTCTCTTCAGTTCTCCGCCCCCTTTCTTTCAGAACTCTCTGACAAGCTTATAAATTCAGCACTTTGTACGGATGTAGAGAACTGTTGATAAACATGTACAACTCATCTAGGAGGATGTATTCCATCTCTGTGTATCCCCTGAGGATAGTCCCTTCACTGGATATATGTAAGGGTTTACAACCACTTTAAGGGACAGGGTCAAGTTACAATAAAAACCCTCTAACCAGCCTCTGCCTGTGGGAGTCATGCTTGTAACTGTCAGCCTTGCAATGCCTCATAGGACTTGTAGTTTTGCAACAACTGGAGGGCTGCCAGTTTGAGACCCCTGATTTAAAGTGTTAGTCACTTCACCAAAAAACTGTCCATGCAGGTAAGGGGGGCCTCTAGCTTTGACTCAGGTCCCTCTCACACTGGTGCACTTTTCCAGGGTGGCAAAAGGGCATGAAAACTACCCCCCCCCCCCCCCCAAATCCTGTGTAACTGTACACACTGCAGGTGCGCTGCATTTTGAGAACTCCTGCATGCTGCATCTTTCGTGCAGTTTTTCCAAAGGCACCAAAAAGGCACCTTCCATTGTAAGTCAGTGGGAACGCAGCAAAATCGCATCAGAATGCAACAGTGGAAGTGCCCTTAAAGAAGCTTGTTTGGCTGTTGTTCTTCTGTGGATCACAGGAGTGCAGTTCAATCAGCACTCCTGTGACCCGGTTTCAGCAGACCGGCTCACAGAGCCGTCCAGACTGGGGCAAGATTGCGACTATACGGTCAGGATCCACTCAGCCATAGACCAGCACCTGGCTCAGCCTCTCAACGAGCTGCTGAGAGCCTGAGCCAGCCGCTCCCGCCCCCTCTACAGCCCAGCACTCCAGTGAGCGTGGGCAGGCAGAGTAGCGTGCCGGTGACTGACAGTCACCAGCTCTGAGAACCGAGGGATCGGCGGTCTTTGATCGCTCGGTTCTCGGTCATGGAGCTGGTGGGGGATAGGTCCGATGCTGCATCCAGCTAGGCAAGTATGAATCTTGGAAAAATGTCAAACTTCTCTTTTAAGGCTCCATTCACATTTGTATAACTCTGGAGTGCAACTTTAGATGGGTGAGACTTGGATGTGACTTGTCCCTCTGCAAAGTCGAATCTACTGTTACACTACTGTTGCATGTAAAACATTCAGGTTAGATTTTCATGCAATTTTGAGAGTTAAAGCGGTAGTAAACCCCCAAAGCTATTTTTACATACAGGTAAGCCTATAATAAGGCTTACCTGTAGGTAAAAAGAATATCTCCTAAACCTGCATGGTTTAGGAGATATTCGCCCTGCATGCAGCCGCTGACATTATCGGCGCATGCGCTCTAACGATCCGGCCGAGGCGGCCGGCAACTCAGAGCTGGCTGTCGGAGCGAAGAGCTCACGCGCGCATGCGCGGTAGTGACGTCACGCGGCTCCGGCCACTTACAGTGCCGGAGCCGCGTACCCGGAAGAAAGAAGAGGACCAACATGTCAGCGTCCTTAGCGCTGACCGACTCGGGCATCGGGGGCCTCGTTCTAAGGTAAGTATTTCATAATATGTTAGTATGCGATGCATACTAACATATTATGCTATTGTCTTGCAGGATTTTTTTTTATTTTTTTTTTTTAGCAGCGGGTTTACTACCGCTTTAACATTGAAGTCTATGGCCCTCAAGTTGCATGAAAGTTGGACCAAAGTAGTGCATTATTATAATCATTATTATTATTATTCAGGATTTATATAGTGCCAACATTTTGCGCAGCGCTTTACAAAATGAGGGCAGACAGTACAGTTACAATACAATTCAATACAGGAGGAATCAGAGGGCCTTGCTCGAGCTTACAATCTAGGAGCAGTAACTACTTTGAATTCGATATATGAGTGGTTATCATTGGAAAACATAGGGTATGACTTGTCATGTGACTTTGATGTCCAAAGTCGCATGACAAGTCTCATAATTGTGAATGGAGTATAAGCTGTGCAAAGGTACATCAGTGTGTAAGGGCCCTAAAATTAGATGATGACAACATTGTTATAGGTGTAGACCCTTTTACATACCTCCTGAAGCCAACAAACTCCCAGAGATGATCTCATCATGTCCTGCCTTGTTGCTAGAATGTTGCTAAGAAACTACCAGCCATTACTGCTCTCCCCCACCATCACAGGAGCAAATTTTCAAACCTCCGCATGTGTGTGGTCCACTATCTCCTCTGTCGCAGCGTCAATGGTTCATGCAAGGGAGGATGAATCAGATGTAATGTGTTAGCAACATGGGAGGATGCCATCTCTGTGCGTTTTTTGCCCAGGCTTCAGGAGGCACGTAAATGGCCTACACCTATAGCAAGGGCATTATTGACTTTGGCTAAAGCTGCACAGTTTGTTTTAACCTGCAGGCGCTTCTTACCTGTATAAGAATTTTTTTTTTGTAAAAATGAACTAACCCCTTTAGATCATTAATTGCCCCGATGTTGATGCTTTTTCTTTCAATTTAAATTTTTTCAGCAACTCCTGAGCAAAAGCCATGGTGGTGTCACGGAAAATGAGCTAGTTGATGGCTCTGCTTGAACCCCGGACCCACACATGTCTTGCCATGGCTGTGCTTGGGAACCAGCAGCTGGAGGGAGCCCAGAGCTGAAGACATGCACGACTATGGCCATCTTTTTTCACTCTGTAGATTTTTAGTGGTGTAAAAGATTTATATTCACAACAAGGTTTTGGTCCGTGTTCAAACAGCTTCCTGTTCTTTAATTACTCCGGCATTCTTTTCAATTTAACAGTAAAAAAGAGTGCATTTGGCGTTTTGATGAGCACGCGGTCCCATTACTTTCTCTGCTTTTTTTCCCGTTGTTTATATCGGAGTTGTTTTCTGATCCTTGTTTTCCCTTTGCAGGAGCCCAGCGGGGGATCTTGGAGCTAAAAAGAAAAAGAAGAAACAGAAGAGGAAAAAGGAAAAGCCGAATTCTGGGGGGGCCAAGTCAGACTCCGCGTCTGATTCTCAAGAAATCAGATCACAGCAGCCTGCAAAAGTCAGTCATCTCTAAGTTTTGATCTTTAATAGGAAATACCACATCATATCAGTTGTCCAAAAGTGTCAGCATGTGTATGTGTTTTTTTTTACAGGTCTACAACCAAAAACGTAAATGTATTTTATTGGGATTTTATGTGATAGACCAACACAAAGCGGCACATAATTGTGAAGTGGAACGATCATGATAAATGGTATTCATTTTTTTTTTTTTTTTGGTTTTAATTTTTTGTTTACAAATAAAGATGTGAAAAGTGTGGCGTGCATTTGTATTCAGCCCCCTTTTACTCTGATACCCCTAACTAAAATGTAGTGGAACCAATGGTCTTCAGAAGTCATCTAATTAGTGAACTGAGTGCATACAAATGCATGTCACACTTTTCAGATATTTATTTGTAAAAAAAATTGAAAACCATTTATCATTTCCCTTCCACTTTGTGTCGGTCTATCACATAAAATCCCAATAAAATACATTTACGTTTTTGGTTGTAACGTGACAACATGTGGAAAATTTCAAGGGGTATGAATACTTTTTCAAGGCACTATACAATCAATAAATACATAGATACAGTAGGTAAATAGATACAGTAGGTAAATAGATACAGTGGATATATACGGTAGGTAGATGCAGTGGACAGATGAGGTAGATAGATTAGATAAGGTAGATGGATGAATAGAGATCGATACACTACTGTGCAAAATCTAAGCCCATGCACACTGGCTTAAAAAAAAACTGCTTCTACGTGAATTTTGTGTTCTGCCTGTAGAAGCAGCTCAATGTTATACTATGACTATGTGTCCATGCACATTAGGATGTTTAGAGGCATATTTTAAGCTTTGTGTTTAGAGGCAGAAAAAAAAACTTCTGGTCTGCATTTTTTTTAGTGGAGTTTTCTAGTAGATACACCTGTACAAAAAAACACCGTAATGTTTTTTTTTTTGCCAAAAAAAAAAACTGGCGTTTTTTTAAGCCCAGTGTGCATGGACCCTTAGGCAGATGTGAAACAAATGCTGTAAATTAAGAATGCTTTCAGAAATAGGTTATTTCTTTTTTTTTATCAATTAACAACATGGAAAGTAAATGAACAGATGAAGAGAAAGCGAAATCCAAATCAAATCAATATTTGGTGTGTCCACCCTTTGCCTTCAAAAGAGCATCAATTCTTCTAGGTACACTTGCACATAGTTTTTGAAGGAACTCAGCAGGTAGGTTGTTCCAAATACCTTGGAGGACTAACCACAGATCTTCTGAGGATGTAGGCTGCCTCAAATCCTTCTGTCTCCATGTAATCCCAGACAGATTCCATGTTGAGATCAAGGCTCTGTGGGGTGGGGGGGGGGGGGGGTCACGCCTGCCCTGATGTTGTGATATGATGGATAAGTATCTGCCTGTATTTCTCAGCATTGAGGAC
>BLSH010109597.1:1298021-1329795 GCA_018402905.1 Glandirana rugosa
CCCCCCCCCCCCCCCCCCCCCCCCCCCCCCCCCCCCCCCCCCCCCCCCCCCCCCCCCCCCCCCCCCCCCCCCCCCACGCCTGCCCTGATGTTGTGATATGATGGATAAGTATCTGCCTGTATTTCTCAGCATTGAGGACACCATTGATCCTGACCAAATCTCCAATGCCATTTGCAGAAATGCAGCCCCAAATGTATAAGGAACCTCCACCATGCTTTACAGTTGCCTGCAGACACTCATCATCATACCGCTCTCCAGTCCTTCGTGAACAAACTGCCTCCTGCTACAGCCAAATATTTCACATTTTGACTCATTGGTCCAGAGTACCTGCTGCCATTTTTCTGCACCCCAGTTCCTATGTTTTCATGCATAGTTTAATCACTTCGCCTTGTTTCCGCGTCAAAGGTTTGGCTTTTTGGCTGCAATTCTTCTGTGAAGACCATTTCTGGCCAGGCTTCTCTGAACAGTAGATGGTTGAACTTGGGTCTCACTGGTTTCCCCCAGTTCTGTGCTGCTGGACATCTTCCATTGTCGAAGGGAAGTAAGCATGATATGTCTTATCCGCTGCATTAAAGTGGAGTTCCACCCAGTTAAAAGTCAGCAACTACAAAAAGTGTAGCTGCTTACTTTTAACAATCGGACACTCATCTGTCCCAGGCTCCAGCTATGCGGTCACTCGAGGGCTCGCTCTTCTGCCCCTCCCATCGGCAGCACCAAAATGTGGGCACCCGGCTTTGGCTTCAAAGCCGGGTGCGCACTGCGAATGCGCAAGTCGCGCTGTGCCTTGTGAATGCCGGCGTATCTTCTGGGACCTGCGACGTGTCCCAGAAGATCGCCGAGAAGGAGGGGGAGGAAGGTGAACTTCCTTCCGGAGCCACGGCTCTAGGAGAGGAAGTGGACCTGGGATCCTGTGAAAAACAGGGTCTCCTGTCCCCCCCCAAAAAAATGACATGCCGATTGTGGCATGTCAGGGAGTCACCTTCCTTTAAAGTGGAAGTTCCACTTTTGGGTGTAACTCCTCTTTAAGTTCACCATTCCTCAACGTTGCCCATTTCTTTGTGCTTCTTCAAAAGAGCTTGAACAGCACATCTTGAAACCCCTGTTTGCTTTGAAATCTTTGCCTGGGATAGACTTTGCTAATGCAGTGTAACTACCTTGTGTCTTGTTGCTGTGCTCAGTCTTGCCATGGTGTATGACCTGTGGCATGAAACGGTCTTCCGCAACCTTACCTTAGTAGCAGAGTTTGGCTGTTCCTTGCCCAGTTTAAGCCTCCTACACAGCTGGTTCTCTTTCAGTTAATGACGGTGTTTCATCCTACAGATGAAATTAATGATAATTAGCACCTGCTCGGTAATCATACACCCGACTCTAATGCTACAAAATCCATGACTTTCTGCAAGTGTAGGATTTGATGCTGGATTTAAGCCAAAGGGTAGTCCCACCAAATATTGATTTTGATTCAGATTTTTCTTCTGTTCTCTTACTTTAAAATATATATTTTTGAAAGGATCCTTGCTTTACAGCATTTCTTCACATCTGCCTAAAACACTTGTACTATATGTAAACCTAAATATCTGATCTATCATTAAAATTCACACTTGATAGGACAGCAATCAGCATTACTAAGTTACATTATTACCTCTTTATTGCCATAAATAGCTTTGTGTTAATTTAACCCCTTTACGCCCACGTAACACATATGAGGCATCCAGGAAGTGAACTTTATTTTTGGGCGCTGCATATATGCGTTCCTGTGTTTGAGTTGGAAGTGCGCTCGATTGCACGCTCCCAGCACAGAGACTGAACTGTTGGTGACAGCTCTGTCTCATGCTAACGATCGGGAATCAGCACAGCTGGCTCTAAATCACATTATTGCTGTGATAGCCGGTGATTGGCTATCCTAGTGATCATTCATTCTATATAGCGCATCTGTGAAGAGGAAAAATACATTGAATCTTTTCTTCCTCATTGGAGAAGTCTCTACCAAAAAATAAAGGCTGTTGAAAAAAAAGATTAACTCGATCAAGGCTTGATCTAGCTTAGTGAGTGTTCCTGTCATTGTTGGTGTCAGTGGCAGCATGTCAGTTAGTGGCATTGTCAGTGTTGGTGTCAGTATATCAGTTAGGGTCCGTGTTTTAAATTTAATATCTGATGATATGTACAGTTTAACTAACACATGTCAAAGCTGCAAAATTGAGTTTGGGTGTTAAGGTTTGTTCTGACCTTGGTCGTGACGGGGTTAAACTTGAGCTCTAGAAATAGTAAGGTTTGTTTTCTTTTTTTTTTTTTTTTGATTTTTCAGCAATGCAGGTAAGACTCCTCTGAAAAACATGAAAAGTATCTTAGTGCTCCACCTGCTGGTTAGATATGAAACTACAGAATTCTCACATGCAGTATTGTATATTTTACCTTTATTTTTGAATCCCGTCCCACTCGCCATACTGTATAGATGAAGGACCTGTTCACACTGCTATGTACTGAGCAGCCCAGTCCAACCCATAGAGAGGGTAATTTTGCCTTGTGTCCTGTGTGTTCAGTTTACACCCCACTGCAGCGGTGTGGCCTGAAAAGCAGTATAACTTGCTGAATTTGTGCCATCACATTGCATTATGCATTAAGATTAAAAAATTCAAAGAAAAAAGGTAAACTGTGCGATGTGTAGTAATCAGCACATCACCCTGTTCCCTTCACAGAGCACACCAGCAGCTACAGTATGTATAGTTTACTTAACTTGAGTATCCATATGTTTTACATGCTGCCCTGCTGCACTGAAATTGCAAGCAGTGCTGTCAGCTTGAGTTCTCTTGTGGTGGACTACAGAGCACCTCCCCATGTCTTATGGAAATGAGGTGGGGGGGGGGGATCCTGTAGTCCAGCAGGAACTGGGCATGGCTGACAACACTGCCTGGAGTTTCGGTGCAGCAATGACAGCAATGTCCGCTCACTGCAGGAAGTTAGCAGCCCACTGGTTTTCTGGTAGATGGCTAGGTATTTTTTTTTTACTTGCTGCTTTTTAATAGGATAAAAAAATGAGGAAATGTGCATGTGATGCACAGATGTACTTAGCGGTTGTATACTTGCAAAAAAAACAAAACAAAATAAAAACCTGTAAGGCAAAGGCATAATGAGCTAGTATGCACCGCTTACTAGCTTATTATGAAATACTCACCTTAGAACGAAGCTCCGACAGGGCCTCTCGGCCTCCGCAGAGGGAGCTGACATCTTCCCTCTGGGGATCCTTCCGGGTTCGCGGCTCCAGCGCTGTGAGTGGCCGGAGCCGAGAGAGGTCACATGCGCGCAGGAGCTTGTCTTTCCGGAGGACTTTCCGGCACTATGTGCCAGGCCTTTGCCGGGACATCACTTCACATGCGCCGTGACGTCAGCAGCTACATGAAGGGCAAATATCTCCTAAACCGTGCAGGTTTAGGAGATATTCATTTTACCTACAGGTAAGCCTTTATTATAGGCTTACCAGTAGGTAAAAATCTGTAAAAGGGGGTATACAACCGCTTTAAAGTGGAACTTTAGTCAATTAAGTCCTGTTAGGTCACTTCAGGCTGGCCCCTTTTGCAGGTATAGCTATGTAAAACATTAAAAATAAATGCCCTATACTGTTTAACTACTATATTAATATAGGCTAGAAGGGGTTGTACCGGGGTAAAGCATATAGCTGCACGCATCGCCGCGGTACTGTTTTTTATAGCTGACGGTTGGCTTCCTTAAGGTGGCAGTCGGTGCGGCTTAGCAGCTGCTCCATCGTTATCATTCCCCCCGCCTCCTTCTGCCACTCGCCCAGGCTCTCCCGTCCCACCGGGAGGCCCGAGTGACCAGCCGGCACATGCTGGAAACTGCTTAGATTGGGTCTCGGATCTAGTAATCCAGAATGTAATGACATCACTTCTGGTTTACAGAAGACTTAAAGGCACCAAATTTAAAAAAATGACAGTATTCAAAACATCCAAAGTGGCATTTTTAATGCTTTCATGTGCAGAGGAGGAATTTGAGGTCTTATAGACCCCAGATGCCTCCATAAAAAGTACCTGTCACTGCCTATTACTGTCACAAGGGATGTTTACATTCCTTGCAACAGCAATAATAATGATTAGGAAAAAAAAAACATTAAAGGGACAGTGTAAAAATAAAATAAGGAGAAAAAAAAATTAAAGCGTCCCATCCCTCCACACTCATGCGCAGAAGCGAACCCATATGTAAGTCGCGCCCGCAAATGTAAACAGTGTAGAACTTTTTTAAGCGTCGCCTGTGGAGATTTTTAAGTACCGTAGTTTGTCACCATTCCAAGAGCGTGCGTAATTTTAAAGCGTGATGTGCTGGGAATCTATTTACTCGGCGTAACATCTTTTTTCACATTATACGAAAAAATTGGGCTAACTTTACTGTTTTTTTTTTTGTTTTTTTATTTATGAAAGTGTATTCCTGCCTAAAAAATTTCATTTGAAAAGACCACTGCGCAAATACAGTGTGACATAAAATATTGCAACGATCATCATTTTATTCTCTAGGGTCTCTGCTAAAGAAATACATAAAATGTTTGGAGGTTCAAAGTAATTTTCTAGCAAAAAATACAGATTTTTACTTGTAAGCAACAAGTGTCAGAAAAGGCTTAGGCATGAAGGGGTTAAAATCCAGTAATACACTGTCTCACCCTGCTCTGCACATGCTCAGTTGCTCTCTATTTTTAGGCACTGCCAAATTTGTAGAGGCCAATCTGCTGACAGCCTAAAGATTTACTATTGCTCAGGAGCTCTGGGCTTCAGAAAAATGACAGCCTCCATCAAGAAGAAACAGGAGCAATGCTGGAGGCAATTTACAGCACTTACTAATTTTGGTAGCATAATTACTAATGTATTTTCCTAACTAAAGACCATTATTTTTTTAATTAAAGTGGTTGTAAACCTCACACATGAAATATGAACAAAGCATATCCCTCTATAGTCTGTATGTGTCTCACTTAAAGCAGAATTCTACCCACATTTGGAACTTCCGATTTTTGGATTCCTCCATCCCCCTTCGGTGCCACATTTGGCACCTTTCGGGGGGGGGGGGGGGTGGGGAAGAGGATACCTTTGACAGGTGTCCTGTTTCCTCTTCCAGGAGCCCGGGCTGTGGTGAATTATGTCAGCAGCCCGGCTCCCTTTTCCTCCCTCCGCCTCCAAGCCAGTGAGAAAGCGCAGCGATGCCTAGTGCATGTGCAGTAGGGGCCCGGCATGAAACCATACTGTTTCACTGCCGGGTTCCCTTACCTCCCTTTCCCAACCCGTGACAACCACTTTAACCTACAGGTAAGCCATTAATAAGGCTTACCTGTAGGTTCCCTGCATATCTCCCAAACCTGCACGGTTTAGGAGATATGCAGTGTACTGTCATTGCCGACGTCATTCGGCACATGCGCAGTGAAAAAAACGTCCTGCTGTGCCGTTTCTTCACTTCACTCGTGCCCTAAGTGGCGGCTCCCGGGCGCATGCGCAGGAATGACGTCACGTGACTCTGGACAGTCACAGAGCCAGAGTCGCGGCCCCAGAAGGAAGAGGGGCTGAAGATGGACGCTGCTTGCACAGAGGACATCGCAGGTTTTGTTTGCAGGTAAGTGACACATAATGGGCTACTATGCGATGCTTAGTAGCCCATTATGCTTTTACTTTGCAGGGGAATATAGTGTACTTCCTCTTTAAGAGCACTAAGTGTCTATGGAATAAAAAAAGAGCACTGAGTGTAATTTATATCGGCTGCTTCGTTCCTCTGCTATCAGCATCTGCCACTTCTGCCATGTTTTCCTGTCAACAAGAGAAAAAAGATGTCAGGGAAGGGACCTCCAGCTGACTGACAGCCTCGGCTCTGTTGCTGTGTGAAGGGGGGTGTATCCCTTGGGCCCTCCAATCATCTCTCAAAGCTCCCATCATTGAGCTCTGCTGAGTGTAACTTCAGTTCTCTGCCCCCTTTTATCTGAACTCTTAGTCAAGCTTCATAAATTCTGCACTTTGAACGGATGTAGGGAAGAGAAGGCTGCAGATAAAAAGGTACACCTCATGTACGAGGATTTGTTTCATCGTTGTGTTATCTGAGGCCAGTCACTTCACTGGGTATATGTGAGGGTTTACAACCACTTTAAGTTGCTTTTGGGCAAAGTTCCACTTCCATTTTTATCTTTATAATTTTGCCCAGACATGCTTTTTATACTTTTCTTTGTAGTAGATGACTTTTTGAAAGTTTTCTCATTTATAGATACAGTATAGTAACGTATAGGAGTTTTAAGAAAACAATGCTTTGTTTATCAGTGCTTAGTGGAATTCCTGGTACCACCTTTTGGCCAACTTCAGCATCCTTTGTGTTAGCTTCTATAGGATATATACATACACACATGGATTCTACAAACACCGTTTTATCTTATAAGCCCCCAAGAAGCTATAATCATACATAAAAGTTGTTGGTCTGTCTCTGAGCAGTCGCTCTGTGATGCAGAATGTGTTTTCTCCAGTGAAAGGCAGAAAAGTGTTGTGTACATTTGCCTTGAATTATTTATTTTCAGCTGTTGCTAGCAGCTGCTTTACACGGGGTCACCAGGGACAAGTGAAGTAAACATGCTAGGAAAGAGAACCTGTTGCCTGCATTCTTCTCAGACAGCTCTGTGTACAGTATATAGATGCACCCTGTTCATTGGTGTCTGGCTGGGCAGTATATTGAATGATGCCAGCTTAGGGCAGGGGTGTCAAACTGGCAGCCCTCCAGCTGTTGCAGAACTACAAGTCCCATCATGCCTCTGCCTGTGGCAGTCATGCTAGTAGCGGTTAGTCTTACAATGCCTCATGGGATTTGTAGTTCTTCAACAGCTGCAGGGGCCACAGGTTAAGCACCCATGCCTTAGGGTTGTAGGCTATTGCATGAATGGAACACACACTTTCATTTTTAGATCTGTATTCCAGAAGACTACAAGATTCTCCTACCTCCATGTCTTAGTCCCCATTCACATCAGTGCACCGCGGGAACATGCGAGAAACAGCTCGCAGTCACCTAGCACACATAAACACATTTTTATTATAGGTGGGCTGAGGTGCCATTCATTCTGAGGCCTCATACACATGGGCGTACCTTAAAAAAATAAGCAAACCGTCGGGCCCGACGTCAGGGAAAAAAAATTGTAGTTTTTCGGTGTTATGCATCGGCGTTAGTGAGCGTCGGCGTCAATAGGCGTCTTTAAAAAAAAAAAAAAAATCCTCTTCTATTTTTCAACCTAAAAACATTGGCATAAAAAACGCTAAGCGTTTTTCGTCGCCAAAATGTTACAGCCTCAGAACGCGCTGGCCGTGGGTTCTAGCTTCAGCCCACTAACGCCGACACCATCTACAGCTCAAAAACTGCATTTTTATGGGGCCATTGACTAACAATGAGAGCTGCAAAAAACGCCAGAAAACATTGGCGTCAAAAAACGTCCGTGTGTATGAGGCCTTAGGCTGCATTTACCCCTGAGCGTCGTGTTTTTTTTTTTTTTTTGGGCGTTTTTCGAGTGTTTGTAAATGCGTTTTCGATGGTTTGTGTACAGCATTTTTAAAGCGGTAGTAAAGCCCCAAAGCTGTTCTTACCTACAGGTAAGCCTATAATAAGGCTTTCCTGTAGGTAAGATTAATATCTCCTAAGCCTACGTGGCGCAGGTTGTGATGCATACTAACATTATGCTATTGTCTTGCGGGTAATTTTTTTTTCCCCTCTTCTCGCGGGTTTACTACCACTTTAAAGCGTTTTTGAGCTTTGGCATTTTTTAACCACTTCCATATCACCGAATGTCATATGACGTCCTCTGCTTTCAGTGGTGATATCTGAATCATCCAGATATCATTTTTTTCCGGTGCCGATTCCCTGCACCATAAGAACAATCATAGCGACTTTTCAGCCACTTGATCATTCTTACCGGCGTCTCCCCTCCCGCCACCCTCCGGTGCTTCTCCCGGTGAGCCGGAGAAAGAAGCCATAGAGCAGTGGTTGTCAACTCCTATCCTCAGGACCCACCAACAGGCCAGATTTTAAGTATTACCTTGGGGAGATGCAGACTAGAATGCTGCAATCACTGAGCAGCAAATGATATCACCTGTGATGTATTTCAGTTATCTTGCAAACCTGGCCTGTTAGTGGGTCCCGAGGACCGGAGTTGAGAACCACTACCATAGAGAATACCGAGGGACAGATGTTTCGCCTGCAATCTATGACTCTTCGAGGCCTGGGCGCGACATTATGACGGCGGAAGTAAACAATGCGGGGACTCGGCAGGAAGGCCTGAGATCCTTCATTTTTAAAAAATTTTTTTTCGATCTCAGGCTTTCTTGCCTAGATGAGATATGCGGGGTCTTATATCTCTCCATAAAGAGGACCTGTCATGCACTATTCCTATTACATGGGATGTTTACATTCTTAGTAATAGGAATAAAAGTGATCAAAAAAAATTTTTTTAACGGGAAAGTGTAAAAATAAAAAAAATGTAAATAAAATAAACCATTAAAAAAAAAAAAGTTTAATCGCCCCCGTCCCCGCACGCAGAAGCGAACGCATACGTAGGTTGCGCCCGCATATTTAAACGAGGTTCAAACCACACATGTGAGATATCACCGCAAACGTTAGAGCAAGAGCAATAATTCTAGCCCAAGACCTCAGTAACTCTAAACAGGTAACCTGTAAACAAATTTAAAGCGTTGCCTATGGAGATTTTTAAGTAGCGAAGTTTGGCGCCTTTCCACAAGTGTGCGCAATTTTAAAGCTTGACATGTGAGATATCTATTTACTCGGCGTAACCTCATCTGTCACATTATATAAAAAATTAGGCTAACTTTACGGTTTCGTTTTTTTTTTCCATTTTTGAAAAATTACTGCGCAAATACTGTGTGACATAAAAAGTTGCAATGACCACCATTTTATTCCCTATGCCAATGATGGTGAGCCTTGGCACCCCCAGATGTTTTGGAACTACATTTCCCATGATGCTCAACTACATTGCAGAGTGCATGAGCATCATGGAAAATGTAGTTCCAAGGTTCCCCATCACTGCCCTAGGGTGTCTGATAAAAAAATAGATATATAATGAGTAATTTTCTAGCAAAAAATGATTTTTACATGTAAGAGAGGAGTGCTGGAATTTGCGCAGTATGGCAGTGGTTAATTAACCAACAGGGAGAAATATCATCTGTTTCTTTATTTGTTGCTATGTTTTTCAGCATTTTCATCTGCTTTTATCTATTTATGAATGAATTAAAAAAAAAATGTAATTGGTTAAAGGAGAAGTCCAGCCAAAGCTCATTTGGCTGTACTTCTCCTTTGGATCACAGGAGTGCAGTACGTTCTGCACTCCTGTGACCCGTTGTCAGCGATTTGAGTCCAGGCTCCGCCTCATCCCGACAATGGAAGTCTGGATCCTCCAGGTGCCTGGACTGACACCGCGCACCAGTGAGCAAGGAGGGAGAAGAGCAGAGAGCTGTGACTAACAGTTTGCAGCTCTCTGCTCACGGAGCTCTGAAAACCGATCAATCGGCGATGTTTGGTCGCTCAGCTCTCAGTGTAGAGGCGCCGGGGGACAAATGCAGCATTGGACCAATGCTGCATTCACCTAGGTAAGTATCATTCTCAAAAAAAAAAAGAAGAAAATCCTTTCATTACTAGCTTACTATGGTTGTATACCAGAACAAAAATAAAACCTGTAAGGCAAAGGCATAATGAGCTAGTATGCACCGCATACTAGCTCATTATGAAATGCTCACCTTAGAACGAAGCTCCCGCATGGCTGCCCGGTCCCTGCAGAGGGAGCAGTCATCTTCGCTGTGTGGATTCTGACGGGTTTGCGGCTCCGGCCACTCATAGTGCGGGAGCCCGTCTTTCCGGTGGACCGGCAGGGTCCGGCGTTGTGCGCCAGGCCTTCGCCAGGACATCACTGCGCATGTGCCGTGATGTCAGCGGCTGCATTGCAAGTGGAATATCTCCTAAACCGTACAGGTTTAGGAGATATTCATTTTACCTACAGGTAAGCCTTTTTATAGGCTTACCTGTAGGTAAAAATGCCTTTTATAAACATCTGCTTTATATACAACCGCTTTAAGGGTTCGGGTTTAAAGGTTATTGTTGGGTTAATTTAGTTATTATTTATATACTCAGTTTATTTTGTTAAGTTAGACATTAAGGTTTAGGGTTAGGTGTTAATATTCGGTGTTAGGTTTTTTTTTTTCTTTATTTTCATATAATTATTGCATTTGAGCAGAAAAACGCTCCACAAAATGCACTAAAACGCTCAAACACACTTGATTCAGTGGGGGTCCTTGCAATATTTCATGTCACACGGTATGTGCGCAGCAGTCTTTCAAACGCAATATTTTGGAAAAAATATACTTTAATAAATTTAAAAACAAAACCGTAAAGTTGGCCCAATTATTTTGTATAATGTGAAAGATGAGGTTACGCTGAGTAAATAAATACCTAACATGTCATGCTTTAAAATTGCGCACGCTTGTGGAATGGTGACAAACTACAGTACTTAAAAATCTCAATAGGTGACGCTTTAAAAATGTTTACAGGTTCCCTGTTTGTAGTAACAGTGGAGGTCTAGCGCTAGAATCATTTCTCTTGTTCTAATGATCGCAGCTCATGTGTGGGGCGAACACCGTTTACAGGCGCGACTTGGGTATGCGTTTGCTTCTGGGATGGGGCGCTTTTTTTTAACACTGCCCTTTTATTTATATTTATTTATTTATTTTTTTGATCACTTTTATTCCTATTACAATGAATGTAAACATCTCTTGTAATAGAAATAAGCATGGCAGGTCCTCTTTATTGAGAGATTTGGGGTCAAAAAGACCTCAGATCTTCTACCTTTTAAAAGCAAAAAAAAAAAAAAAAAAAAAGTTGATGGCCAAGAACCGGAAGGGACGGCAGAGGTTGCTTCGGTTTTCTTGGCATAGAGCCAATTGAGGGCCATTGTGCCCTCACTCTACTGGACCAGATAGCTTCTGGGTTTACCAACGGGGGGGGGGGCACCCATCCTGATGCTTTTAAAAGTGATCCCATGGTGAATCCGCCACTGGGATCACTTTTATCTGAAAGCCGGCCGCCTCACAAAAAAAGAGATACCAGAGTTGTTACCCCGGTATTTAACATCAAATACATTTACAGTTAGGCAGTCGTCTAGTGGTTAATGAAGCTGAGCAAATGCCCTTGGTGTGTTGATTTTATATTTGTTTTATATGTGCTCAGTAGTACCTCCAGCTCATTAGTACCCCTGTTCAGAAGATCCCCAGATCATTAGTACTCATGTTCAGCAGATCCCCTGCTCAGTAGTACCCCCCTGCTCTGCTGATCCCCTGCTCAGTAGTAACCTCCAACTCTGCTGATCCCCTGCTCAGTAGTAACCTCCAACTCTGTTGATCCCTTGCTAGGTAGTAACCTTCGCCTCTATTGATCCCCTGCTCGGTAGTAACATCTAACTCTCCTGATCCCCTGCTCAGTAGTAACCCCCAACTCTGCTGATCCCCTGCTCAGTAGTAACCCCCAACTCTGCTGATCCCCTGCTCAGTAGTAACCCCCAGCTTTGCTGATCCCCCGATCATTGGTAACCCCTAACTCTACTGATCCTATGGTTTTCTGATCCTCCTCTCTTCAGTCCCCGCTCACCGGCCTCTATATTACTCCCATGCTGCACACCACATGGGACATATGCTAATTTCTCCTGCCCCAGTCCCCCAGCTCTGCTGATCCTCTGGCGCTCAGTCCTATCTCTCTGGTTCCTGCTAACCTTCCGCTATAGCGTTCCCAGGTGTGCCTTCTGCTAGTTGCTCCGGTCTAGACCCCACTTACCTTCATGCTGCTCCATACTGCACATCAGATGTGACATCTGCACCAGACACTCCGAGTGTATATTCAAAACAAGGTGAACATGCCCACACACTAAAACGACCTAGACCTAGGGACAACGCCTAAAGATTATTAGGAGTTTGTTCAATTGATTTGTTGGGTGTGTGTGTTTTCACTTATAGGTAAGGGTGTATTCAAAACATTCCTCTGTCTGGTTAACTCTATCTGCACTGCAGCAATTAGACGGAGTATATTGGGGAGGTCTCAGAATTACCTGCCACTAAATTTCCTCTCTATTCAAAGGCACTCCTGGAAAAGTGTCCCTAATCTTTGCATTTTAACTGGACCCAAAAATGTCCTATGCTGCAGTATACTAATCACTCCTATCCCTGATCTAGAAGATTAGCCAGACTGATCAAAGCCCCTCCCCACAAAATGTATCCCCATGTTGAAGTGACCGTGTGCCAAAACCAATCCTGTGAACCCAAAATACAAATTAATGTGGCAAATTACTGCAGAAAACGAGTTGGCAACAGATTCACATACCGGTACTTTTTCTTGCCATTACTAAAACTAGAGAGTGCAAAATCTGGTGCAGCTGTGTATGGTAGCCAATCAGCTTCTAACTTCAGCTTGTTCAATTAAGCTTTGAGAAAACAACCAGGAAGCTGACTGGTTTCTGTGTAGAGCTGCATCAGATTTTGCACTCTCTTATTTTCGTAAATAAACCCATTTCATTAGATGGTAAATACTACTAGCGTTTTTGCGTTGCAGTCCGTGGGACGCGATTGTGCATTGCAGTCCGTGGGACGCGATTGTGCATTGCAGTCCGTGGGACGCGATTGTGCATTGCAGTCCGTGGAACGCGATTGTGCATTGCAGTCCGTGGGATGTGATTGTGCATTGCAGTCCGTGGGATGCGATTGTGCATTGCAGTCCGTGGGACGCGATTGTGCATTGCAGTCCGTGGGATGCGATTGTGCATTGCAGTCCGTGGGATGCGATTGTGCATTGCAGTCCGTGGGACGCGATTGTGCAATGCAGTCCGTGGGACCCAGCATGCCATTATCGGCACCTTTTTTTTTTTTTCCAAAATGCCAATAACCAATGCAGCCTACCCGTGTCCATCAATGCAGCCTACCTGTGTAGGGGAAGAGAGAGGAGAGGAAGAGGGTAGCCGGCTGGATCATCAGAGCGCCGAGGAACATTGCTGTAACATCTTTAATTTGAATTGCCAGTGTTCCCGCTGCTCGCCGTCACACACAGCCCGCCTCCTGGCCCGGGTACTTTGATACACGTCACACATCCTGGCATTGGAAGGGTGATCTGTCTATCAAAGTACCCAGGCCAGGAGGCGGGGCTGTGTGTGGCAGCGAGTGCAGGGAACAGCACTTGGCGCTCTTATGATCTGGCCGCCTGCTCTCCTCTCTCTTCTCCAGGGTGATCGTCGGGAGAACGGCTCCCATTCAACCCCGCCTACTGGTGGTGCTTGCCCCTCCCGCTCTGAGGCAGCCCACGCTCACCAGCCCTCATTTTCCACACGCAAACTGCGAGTAGGCGAGTGAAAAATTTGAGGGCTGGATTAGTTGGCCGATTACTGATTAGCCTAGGTTCACATTGATGTGATTTAACGTGTCAAATCACATGCCAAATCGGTACTACTTTTGGTGATTTCAAGTGCGGTTTCCATAGACATCTGTGCAGAAACCCACACAGATGTCTCTGAAATCGTCGGACTGACATGCGGAAATGAAATTGTGCAAGTTCAGCTGAACTCACACAATTTCATTGCTGCAGCAGTGTGAACCCAGGCTTAATCGGATAAAACCTCAAAAAAGTTTGGTGTTTAATTTAGCTAATATGTCAAGTTAAAAAAAAGAAAATTTTTTCTCCAATATCTCTATGCAGTGCTAAATATAAATAACTAGGGAACAAAATATATAATCTACTCTGAGAATAACAGACAGAAGATATATACATACATACAGTAGACATTATCACTTAGGGGTGTACTCACTTTTGTTGCCCGTGGTTTAGACATTAATGGCTGTGTGTTGAGTTATTTTGAGGGGACAGCAAATTTACACTGTTATACAAGCTGTACACTCACTACTTTACATTGTAGCAAAGTGTCATTTCTTCAGTGTTGTCACATGAAAAGATAGAATAAAATATTTACAAAAATGTGAGGGGTGTACTGACTTTTGTGAGATACTATATATACACTATTAGAGGTTGAATCTGGTAGATCTCATCAGACTCCGAGGTCAAAATTTGTATATAAAAAAAAAAATTAAAAAGACCTAAAACATTGTTTTGCAGATTTTCAGGCAGGATTGTAATATAATATTATGGATGACAGACTGCCTTGCCATAGGCAGGTAGCTTGCTACAAGAACATTTTAGTTTTAAGAAAGTTTGTTTTATTTTCTAATAGTTAGCAGTAGTAGTGCACCGAATGGAAATTTTGGTGCCGAAACCGAAAATGACTGTTTTTAAAAAATATTTATATTTTTATATACAATTCTCATATGCAGCCTACCTGTGCCTGGGCAGTGATAGGCGGCACTGATGCACTCATAGGTGGCATTGGTTGGCACTGATAGGCAGCAATGATTGGAAGCACTGATAGGCAGCACTGATGGACAGCTTTGGTTGGTGCTGATAGGTGGCACTGGTTGGCACTGATAGGTGGCATTGGTTGGCACTGACATGTGGCACTGATGGAGGAGATGAGGTGGCACTGACAGGCGGCAGTGATTGGCGCTGACAGGAGAGGAGATGAGAAGTTTCAGATTGCTCAGATAGCGCGGCTTTTAAGAGTCTCTCTGTGTGTGAAACTCTCATATAAAGTAACTGCTTTATATGAGAGTTCCACACACACAGCTGATCTTACAAGCCACGCTATCTGAGCAATCTGAAACTTCTCATCTCCTCTATAACACAAGACACCCTGCAATGGGCGGCACCGGGGCTGACCCCGCCCCCTTTCGGTATCGGCCCTTTTGTTGTTTTGGCCGATGCCAAAAACAGTTTTCTGCCGATAATTTTCGGGGCAGCCCTAGTTAGTGGGATCAAATCGATATTCAACCACAGTGACGAGAATATTAGAAGGAGCGGAATAGAAAACTTTTCTTGATCTGACAAATTTTTGGACATTGTGTTTTTTTTTGTTCAGAAATTACATTAATTTTAAAATTGCAAGTGAAATTTTCGAACGTCATTCCTCCATTCATCGAATGTCCAAAAAGCGATAGATATATGGCCAGCATAAGACATTTAGTAGCGCAGCATGCTTTTTTTTATTACTTGTCATGCTGGGGTGATTTTTATTTTTTTTACGCCCTTTATAGTACTAAAAGAGCCGATAATCAATACAACAAGGGGTTCATTTATACTGTAGAAGTAATAATATATATATAAATAACTTATATCCTACATATAATGATAAATATACCCAGAAGTAGGCTATACAGGATATTTTAACTGAGAATCTGGCATGAAGCTAGATGAAAGATGGAGGGGGGAATATTTTCTATTAACCACTTCAAGACCACGCACTGCATATTTACTGCGGCAGGGCGGCTCTATTGCGTGAAACAACGTACCCGTCCATTGTTTAGTGCAATAGATACTGTGTGTGCGCGCACGTCTGCTGCAGGGAGGGGGAGCCAATCAGCGAGTCAGGTTGACCCGATGTCTGTTGCCACCCACAATCACTCCACAGAGAGGCAGAGCGGGTATGTAAACAAGGCAGATCCCCATTCTGACAGGGAAGTACACAGAGATCTTCTGTTCCTAGTAATCAGGAACACAGGTCTCTGTGTTCTTCTGGTCAGTCCATACCCCCACTCAGTTAGAAAACACTTGCAGGGAACAAACAACCCTTTGATTGCCCCTGATGTTAATCCTTTCCCTGCCAGTGTCATTTTTTATATACAGTGTCAGTGCATTTTTTTAACAGTGATCACTGTATTGGTGTCCCTGGTCCCCAAAAAGTGTCACTTAGGGTCGAGTTTGTCCACCGCAATGTCGCAGTTCCGCTAAAAATCGCTGATCGGCGCCATTACCAGTAAAAACAATGAAAAACTTAAGTCCATAAATCTATCCCATAGTTTGTAGATGCTGTAACTTTTGTTCAAACCAAGCAATTTACACTTATTTTGATTTCTTTTTAACAAAAATATGTAGAAGAATACATATTGGCCTAAACTGATGAAGAAACATGTTTTGTTTTGTTTTTTTCATTTTTTTGGATATGTTTTATAGCAGAAAGTAAAAATTGCTTGTGTTTTTTTTTTTTTTCAAAGTTGTCGCTCTTTTTTTGTTTATACTGCAAAAAACAAACATGTTATACTTACCTGCTCTGTGTAATGGTTTTGCACAGAGCAGCCTGGATCGTCTGGGTTCCCCCACCAATGCTTCTGGCTCCTCCTGCCTTCAAAGTGCCTCACTATAGCAAGCTGCAAAGTATAGTATAGAGAGCCCCTAAAGCAAGGTAAAAAATCTTTGGCCTTTAGAACCACGCACTTTCTTCTCTTGCCCAGGACTACATGTCCCATGAGGCATTGCTTCTCACACATTCACGAGTTCTCTGCCACTTACTGCTATGGACGGTTTACTGGGCTGTATGTGTGCTGCTTTGTGTATACTGCCATGTATGGACGGTGTACTGAGCTGTATGTGTGCTGCACTTTATTTCCTGATATGTAAACAAATAATGCATTCTGTATGCAGGCCAGCTAATCGGCTGACCAACTAATTGATTATGCAAATAGTTGACATCTATTTTCATCCAGTGTTTCTCAAACTTTTTTGTCTTGTGGCGCACCAAAAAGATCTAAAAATTTTCACGGCACACCTGAAAAGATTTTTGTGGCGAAGTGCTTATTTATTTTTACATAAATATTTTGTTTTACTTTTGCTTGCTTCCTTGCTGTTCATTTAACAGTTTCTCTTTCAGAGCTCCAGACTTGATTAAAGCGGAGTTCCACCCAGTTAAAAGTCAGCAGCTACAAAAAGTATAGCTGCTGACTTTTAATAATGGGACACTCACCTGTCCCTCGCTCCAGCGATGCGGCCGCCTGAAGCCTCACTTCTCTCCCCCTCCCCTCGGTGGCTCCGGCATCACAAGTGTGGGTGCTTGGCTTTGGCTTCAAAGCTGGGCATGGACTGCGCATGCGCGAGTCGCGCTGCGCTTTGTGAATGGGCGGCGTATCTTCAGGGACCTGTAACTTGTCCCAAAAGATTGCCGGGGGGGGGGGGGGGAGTGAACTTCCTTTCTGTTCTGCGGCAACAGGACAGGAAGTGCAGCTGGGACCCTGTCAAAACAGGGTCCCAGCTCCCCCCCCAAAAAAAACAGAAAATACATTGCAATTTGTGGCATGTCGAGGGGGTCACCTCCCCTTAAAGCGAAAGTTCCACTCCGCTTTAAGTATTTCTCCATTGCTAAACAACGAACAAACTTTATTTATAAGCATCAAAGTTGGAATGGAACAGTCTCTATTATTATAATATAATTGGAGCAATCGAGATCTCGCACAAGTCCCGCGTTACGAAAGGACAGATTGACAGATTGCGTTTTTATATATGTTATTAACTTAGGCAACGTTGATTACCATTGAATTTTTCGATATGTTCAAGGTTTTAAAACGCTGGCAATTTTAAATATTTTGGAAAACTCCCATGGCACACCTGCAAATCTCACGCTTGACAGTTTGAGGATCACTGCTGCAATTGATTATAAACGATTATGTCTATTAGTTGTTTCAGCCCTAGTATTCTGCATTGCCCCTCTGTCTGCACACGCTCCAGTTTTCTCAGGAAGCCGTGTGTATTCCTCCTTTCTCCCCATCTAGCTGCCCCCCACATGACGCTCCTGAATGAAAGGCGGCTCCCGGAGCGTCACTGTGGCTCCTCCAGGGAGCCTCGCTGTCATATTTCTACCCAAAGAAGCAGCAGCGTCACATGCTGCCTCTTTGCTGCTTTATAAGCTATCCCAGATACACAACGTGTAAAAATGTCCTTTCCAATAACATGATGGAGTCCCTCGGGTCTGGGGAGTGGAGAGGGTGAAATGATGAGGTAATTTTCACGCTGACTCTGGCCTTTGTACTGTTCAGTGAAGGACAGATTAGTGTGAAGCTGGCTTCCCAGGGGGGATATCTGTCTGTATTCTAATGACACTTTTTCCCTCTATATACAGTAAATGGGTCCTTTGCAGGGAGCCTGTCACTAACAAAAGAGCCCGTTCAACCCTGGTGCACAGAAAATGTCTGTCTGCAAAGCATTCTTCAACATTCACAAGAATGATTGGCAGCTACAGGCATCACCCCGGTACTGTTTTTTTAGAGCCGACGATCGGCTTTCATGTTAAACAATCAATTCAGCTAAGCAACGTCCCCCCGCCACCTTCCGCTGCTCTAACCTGGGCTCCCCCAGCAGAGGAGGCCCGAGCGACCAGCCAGCGTGTCTGCCGGCTGGCCGGAGACCCGAACAGAGCTGGAATCGGCTCTCGGATCTAGTAAACCAGAAGCGTCCTCACAGCGGCACTTCTGGTTTACTTGGCAGCCAGCGGCACCCTTTTTAAAAAATCCAAAATATTCAAAAACGCCGATCTTGGCGTTTTGAATACTTTCAAATGCAAAGGAGGGGTTTGGAGTCTTTTAAACCCCCAGATTAGGGTTGCCACATCATCCCTTTAATCCAGGACACATATGAATTACACAGGTTCTGAGGCTAATTTAATGCAGACAGGGCACCAAGTAAGTTTAATTACCACCTTAATCAGCCACAGAACCTGTGTAATTAATATGTGTCCTGGATTAAAGGAATGATGTGGCAACCCTACCCCAGATTCCTCCATAAAGAGTACCTGTCACCGTCTATTACTGTCACAAGGGATATTTATATTCCTTGTGGCAGCAATAAAAGTGATCAGATTTTTTTTTTTTTTTTTTTTAAAGGGACAGTGTAAAAAGAAAAAAGTGACTCATTCCGTCCGTGCTCGTGCGCTAAAGTAAATGCGTATGTAAGTCGCACCCACAAATGTAAACCGTGTTCAAACCACACGTGAGATATCACCGCGATAGTGCGAGAGCAATAATTCTAGCACAAGACCTCCTCTGTAACTCTAGATGGGTAACCATTAAAAAATTTTAAGCATCGCCAATGGAGATTTTTAAGTACCATAGTTTTGTCGCCATTCCACGAGTGTGCACAACTTCAAAGCATGACATTTTAGGTATCTATTTGACATAACCTCATCTTTTACATTATACAAAAAAACTGGGCTAACTTTACTGTTTAGTTTTTTTTTTCATTGAAGTGTATTTTTAAAAAAAAAATAATGCGTTTGAAAGACCGCTCTACTAATACCGTGTGCCATAAAATATTGCAACAAGCGCCATTTTATTCTATAGGGTCTCTGCTAAAAAATATATGTTTGAGGGTTCTAAGTAATTTTCTAGCAAAAAAATACTGAATTTAACTTGTACGGAACAAATGTCAGAAATAGGCCTGGTTTTCAATTGGTTACCAGACCAGAGGGGGCCAAATAAGTGAAGGTAACGTAGAATTCCAGGTTAAAACTTACTAATATTAAAAATGCTCCCACCTACCCCCTAACACCAATGCTGACTAACTTGTGTAAGAAAGATGTACTTGCCTATTTTCAGATATGATCCAGCTCCCCTGTGTCAGCCAGCGGTGGCTGCAGGGGAGAGGAGGGAGCGCCGATAACGGTGACATCACCACTCCCAGGCAATATTGTTGAGCGCTGGCTGATGCAGGGTTGATTACATGACTGGCCTGAAAATAGGTAAGCATATACATCTTTCTTACATAGGTCAGTCTGCATAGATGTTGGGAGAGGAGAGGGAGAATTATTCAGATTAGTTGGGTTTGTCCTGGGTGTCTACTTCAACTGCTTGCCGACCAGCCATGTACCGGTACGTCACTGGATTTCAAGTTATACCGGGGTGATGCCTTGTACCCGGTACTGTTTTTTAGAGCCGACAGTCAGCTTTCTTGTAAAAAAAAAAAAAAAATCATAGCGACTAAATAGCCATTGGATTGGTTTTATAAGTATCGTGCGTCCTCCCACCACCTTCCACGGCTTTACTGGGATCTCCCCTCGTACCTGAGTCCCGATCGACCAGCAAGCGCTTCCGCCAACTGATCATAGAGCTGAACAAACACCAAATTAGCTTCGGCTCTATGATCTAGTAACCCAGATGCAATGACCTTACATCAATCACTTCCGGTTTACCCGGATGTAAACGGCGCCATTTTTCAAAATGAAAAGCATTTGATCTCACGATCTTGGTGTGATCAAATGATTTTAAGGGCCGAGGAGGGATCTGGAATCTTATAGACCCCAGATCTCTCCATAAAGAGTACCTGCCACATGCCTATTGCTGTCACAAGGGATGTTTACTTTCCCTGTCACACCAATAAATGTGATATAAAAAAAAAATTTAAACCGACAGTGTGGGGAAAAAAAGAAAAAGAAAATTTGTAAAGTGCCCCATCCCCTCATGCAAAGGCGAACACACATCGATCCCACACATAAGGCATCACCAAGAAAGCCAGATCATGGTGTTTTTCACCGTGGCATGGGCATGCGCATGCGCAATTTTAAAGCATGTCATGTTTGGTATCTACTTGGTGTAACACCATCTTTTATGTTTTACCAAAAATGTATTGTGTTTTTTGTTTGCATAAAAATTTTAAAAAGTGTATTTTTTTTTCAAAAAAAACTTGCATGTGACATAAAAATTTGTGAAACCCACCATTTTATTCTCTAGGGCCTCTGCTTTAACCCCTTCATGCCGACTGTATGCAAATATGCTCCCTTCAGCTTGAAGGAGTTATGCTGGGGTGATGCATGCAGCTGCACACATCACCCTGGTACCGTTTTTTTTAGAGCCAATGATCGGTTTTCTTAAGGTAACAATCGATGCGGCTAAGCAGGTGCTCGATCGTTATAAGCAGTGGGAGGGGACGTCCTGCCGCCTTCCGCAGCTCGCCCAGGCTCTCCTGTCCCACCAACTAGCCGGCATGTCCGCCAGCTGGCCAGAGACTGGAATGGAGTCGGAAACTTGGCATTTGAATGCTTTTAGGTGCAAAGAAGGAATTTGGGGTCTTATAGACCCCATATCTCTCCATAAAGAGTACCTGTCAAATGTCTATTGCTGTCACAAGGGATGTTTACATTCCTTGTGACAGCAATAAAGGTGATCAAAAATGTTTTTTAAAGGGACAGTGTAAAAATAAAAATAAATAAATCCCTCCGTGCTCGCGCGCAGAAGCAAGCGCATATGTAAGACGCGCCCGCAAATGTGAATAGTGTTCAAACCACACGTCTGAAGTATAGCCGCAATCGTTAGAGCAATAATTCTAGCACTAGACCTTCTCTGTAATTCTAAACTCTAAACATGTAACCTGTAGAAATGTTTAAAACGTTGCCTATGGAGAGATTTTAAAGTACCGTAGTTTGTCGCCCTTCCACGAGTGTGCGCAATTTTAAAGCGTGACATGTTAGGTATCTATTTACTCGACTTAAAATTTACTGTTTTTTTTTTTAAATTCATGAAAGTGTATTTCTTTAAAAAAAATTGCATTTGAAGGACCACTGCGCAAATAGAGTGTGACACAAAATATTGCAACGATCGCCATTTTATTATCTATGGTCTCTGCTAAAAAAAAAAAAAATATATATATATATATATATATATATATATATATATAAAATGCTTGGGGGTTCCAAGATATTTTCTACCAAAAAAATACTGATTGTTACATGTAATCAAAAGCACCTGGGGGTCAAGTGGTAAATTGTTGGGGATAGTTTTACATACACTATAATTGTGTAACACACTATACACGCACCTCAACAAACATGATTTGCAGGACACTTTAGGAAATTGCTGCATTCATTTGTCTGCAGGCTCCGAGTACTCGTCAGCTAGCATAATTCCATTCATACAGATGCTTCTATGTTTTGAAACCTGTTTTGCTTTAAGAGATCCAGATCAGTAGACAGCTGTCTGATTTCCTTCTCATCTAGAAAACTCTTTTATCTCCACAGAATCCCGCCATTCCAATGCAGAAACTGCAGGACATCCAAAGAGCTATGGAGCTCCTGACCGCCTGCCAGGGACCCGCAAAGAACCTCGATGAGGCAAGCAAACGTAAATACCAGTTTTGGGATACACAGCCTGTACCCAAACTTTGTAAGTAGGCACTGGGAAATGTCATCCCTTTGTTATGTCTGCCTGTACATATTAATGGTTTAAGTTGAATTTTCTGTCATCCAGAAAAGATATTTAAGAACCTCTGTGGGGGGGGGGAGGGGGGCGGCTCGGGGGGTGGGGGGGCGGCTCTAAGTGGGAAGAGTTGTATGTCTCCAATGTCTCCAACACCCACTTATCACACTCTGGGGATGATTTACTAAAACTGGGGAGAGCAAAATCTGGTGCCGATGTGTATGGTAGCCAATCAGCTTCTAACTTCAGCTTCTTCAATTAGGCTTTGACAATAACACCTGGAAGCTGACTGGTGACCATGCAGAGCTGCACCAGATTTGTACTCTCCAGTTTTAGTAAATCACCCCTCTTGTGTCCTGTGCAGTTTATAACAAGCCACGCCATAATGCAGCGATCACATTGTGCAGTATTTGTCAGTCTTTCTCTATCTCTCATTATTGTAATAGGTTTTAAAGAAGAACTCCAGGGGGAAAAAATAATTTCTTCCAACTGCTTGTTTTGTCCAGGGGGGCATCGAAAGGCTATACTTATGTGATCCTTCGATCGTCCTGAAACCAGCACTCCCCCCATGTCCAGTGGTGGACTGTTCCTGCTGTCCTCATGTCCAGAGCCAGCCTATGAGCACGATGACATCAGGAACAGTCCATGAACAAGATAAATAGCATGCGGGGGCAGAAGAGACAGGGACTAATCTTGTGCTCAGTGGATTAGGTTAGAATATCTCCGCTCTACTCACCCCTAGGCAAAATCGAGCCGGTTAACCTATGCAGTGCGGGCACAGCCCCCCTGCCTGGGATTTTTTTTTCCCCTGGAGTCCTTCTTTAAACTTGTTTTTATTTTTAAAATTCTATATACAGTGTGGGTTATTTTTCTAAAACCGTACATGTGACTGATCACATAGAGATAGTCCAGGTCATAATTGCGTAAGCAGCAGTTACAATATTTTAGAACTTTCTATAGATTATATGGGAAAAATTCAGTGGGCAGCTAACCAGCACACCCACATTAGGTTGTTGGACGTCCCATTTCCAAACCATTTAGAGTAAAATGGAGTTGCCCCAATCCCCCCGACCTCATGATTATACGGCTAAGTTGTTTAGACTTGAATCTAAAATACTGCACCTCTAAAAAGCTATCCACGTTCAGAGGTGACTATCCACGTCCTTGCCGCTTGTTTTAACACCATAATTGCCACACCAATACAGTTCAGGTACATTGTACATGGTTACAAGGTGTTTGAGGCGCTTCCCTATTTGCTTGAATTGGTTGAATTCATTGGACTTCTTGCTCGCCAAACACAACACTAGCGGTACATTTTTGCAGCGGGGAGAGAAGCAAATTGCAACTGTGACATGTGAACACCCCTGTTCACTGCAATTGCAACTTAAAGTGGTTGTAAGCCTAAACAATTTTTTATCTTAATGCATTCCTTGCATTAAAGTGGTTGTCAACTCTCCGAGGAAAAAAACAAAAACCTGCAAAACAAAGGCATAATGAGCTAGTAGGCATCGCCTACTAGCTCATTATGAAATACCTTGGAACAAAGCTGTTGCAGTGGTCTCGGCACACCGCTGTGACTGGCGACATGATTCTTCCGGGTTCCACGGCTCCAGCCAATCACAGCGCGGGCACCAACGCTGTGATTGACTGGAGCCGTGCTGATGTCACCTCCGCATATGCGCACGGGAGCCGCCAGTTACTGCACATTTACTGAAGAAACGGTACCCAGGGCCATCCTGATGCCAATTTATCAGTGCACATGTGCCAATGACATTGGCACATGCAGCTACAGGGATTATCTCCTAAACTGTGCAAGTTTAGGAGATATTCCTGGGACCTACAGGTAAGCCTTACTATAGGCTTACCAGTAGGTTAAAGTGGTTGTCCAGAGTTAAAAACCACTTTAAGGTAAAAAATGATTAAGTGCCGGCATCCCCCCTTGCTGCCCCCTATACTTATCTGAAACCTCATTTGATCCAGCGCCTCTGCAGCTCTTCTCTCCCTTCACTTTCGGATCCCGCTTGCTTTGCTTATGCACTGGGAGCCATTGGCTCCCAGTGCTGTCAATCAAAGCTAGTGGTGGGGGGCCGGGCTGAGTCCCGCTGTCTATGTCAATGGGCGCAGCAGCGGGGTTCGGGTGTGAGCTTCCCATGGGGGCACTGGACAGAGGGGAGGGGCAAGAAGCGCCCGCAGGAACCCAATTTTTTTTTTTTTACCTTTACAATCATTTTAAGGAGGTGGGCATCTAAAAATGCGGTCATGTAAAATCTTGTTCCATGGACTTCAATTTCAAAATGCCAGCCATATTAAATTTAAAAAACATTTTTTTTAAAAACTGTCCATTGCATGCTGACTTTTCGGTTTTGGTCCAGAATTTTCATTTTGGTGCACCACTAATAAGTGGTCTCTTGGATTCAGATCCTTTTGACTTATAAAGCCCATTTTAATATTGTAGTAGTGTCATTCTCTGGAGCATCCTTTTCATTCCCATGTGATGTGTGGCATGAAGATGCTTTTCTTCACAACCTCTGTGCCAAAATTAGATCCTCTCCAGCTTCTTTCAAAATGAAGGAAAATCGTTTCGGTTTTTTGTCTGTTTTTTTTTTTCTTTTTTCCTCTGTCCTCCGAGACAACATGAGAGCAAATTGCATGCTAATTGGGTATGTGGTAACCTTCCATATGGGCAAGGTCACTAAGAAGGTTAAGCAGAGCACATGAAAGAAGGGTTCCCATCCTAGGGGCTGTACTGTACTGGATCATGCTGTATTCCTCTATTATATTACTCTTCTTCAAATTTTGTGAGTTTTTTTTTTTTATTTTTGTTTTTTTTTGGCATGTTTATTAGGCTAATATAATCCTGGTGGGTGAGGCAATCGGGAGAGTTACACCCAAAACTAAAATTCCAGTTTTTGGGTGAAACTGAATTTGGTTTTATGCTCCTTGGGGTCCTTGTCAGTTTTTCAGGCGGATCTGAATGGACGCTCCATTGTCCTCAATGGAGCGATCGATGTCAGCGGTGACATGTCCGCTGACACCCAATTTGCTCCAATCCGCCAAACACAGACGGATGGAAACCCTATTTTCCATCTATCGATCGGATCGGATTGGATGAACACGGACAGATGGTCCATGTTCACCCGATCCCCCATAGAGGAGAATGGAGCTCTGACAGGTCTGTTTCTGCACGGAGGATTCAGCGGGGATTAACGGATGGACCCCCTCTGAGCAGCGAAGCCCGTCAAAATTTGATCCGCTGGTGTTAAAGGACCCTTGTTTGTAAATTATTCTTTGTTGATTTGGACATGCACATTGATGCCACAAAAGAACGATCATTAAGCGGTGGAAACATGCCACTGTGTAATGGGCAGTGTTAGCTTTGGACAAGAGCATTGTAATGAAAATGGGTAATAACTTTGTCCTCATCTGTTCAGGCCAGCTCATCCTGTATTAGAGATTATGTGACAAATGGAAAGAACCTGGCATGGAATTTGTTTTTCACAAAAGTATTTCAACCCTTTGATTACTCCTTTATGCACCCAAGAAAGCCTAAAGCTGCTTTTCACACGATCAGCCCGCTCAGATCTGCCTGTCCGTTTTTCAGCGGGATCTGAGCGGACCACCCATTCACTTCTATGGGCAGGCGGATGTTAGTGGAGATGTGTCCGCTGACACCCGCCTGCCATCTGAATGGACAAGATCCGTTCAAAATAGACGTATGGGTAATACGTTCGCCTTCCGTCCAGCAGATCAGATGGGATTGAATGAAAACGGACATGCAGTCTGTTTTCATCCGATCTGCGGATCAGCCCAGCGAAGCTTCCTGCTCATTCACAAACCGAAGCATAGTAAACACAGTTCACTATGCTTCCATGATGAATGGACACAGATGGGATTGGTACAGATCACTCACTGTGTTCATTTAGGAAAGGAAGGGGCCAGTAAAGGACCAGCATATTTACTGGCCCCTTCCATCTTGAAACATCCCTGCTGGCAGGAGAGGAGAGGAGGAAAGCCGGAAGAGCTGCGGGGGAAAGGGGCACATTGGGGTCCGGACAGCAGATGGAAGGGGCGCATGTGCTAGAACCAATCCCCATGCAGTGCAGCCAGAGGGGGAAAGAAGAGAAGCTGACAGCTTTGCAGAGGGAGTCGGAAGAGGATCTGTGCCTGCAATAAGATAGTATAACCGGACCTTCTGCTCAACTGGTGTCCGGGCTTCCCTTTTGAACTGATGGGGCCCGGGCCCAGTACAGGAGGGCTGGCTGTACTGCCTTACCAGTGGCCCTGATAATGGATCTGAAGGCTCACATTTCAATAATATGCCAGCTGATGTTTTGTATATCTGCACATTGGTAACCTGAGTTATTTTATGCTGTAAAAATACCTCTTTATTTCTTCCATTTTAGCTGAAATTATAACTTGTCATGGTCCTATTGAACCTGAGAAAGACAACATTCGTCAAGAGCCATACTCGCTGCCTCAGGGCTTTATGTGGGACACTCTGGATCTGAGTAATGCAGAGGTGGTAAGTCATCCGACATTTGATTACTTCTCACCTATCAACCATGTGAAGACATTTCTTGATCCTCCAGCCCACTTTGTAAGATGGTGAAATATCAAGTCTGTAAGTACTTGGAGCAAAACACCAGCAAATTGGCTAAGGGACAATTCACACTATACGCATTGGCAAACGTTTTACCACATGGTAAATCATCTGTCACCACAGGGGGGGCACAGGAAACAATTGTTTCCTATGAGTCCACTTCACACTGAAACGCAACATAGCGCTGTGCTAATATGCAGATATGTTGCATTTTAACACAACGCGCCAGCCTGAATCACACTGCACTGTCAGGCAATGCAGCGTGATGTCTGACATTGCAGTGAAAGAAGTGTAAATTTTGTACACTTCAATAAAGCTGGTACAAAAAAAGGGAGCAGTGCAGTGCACTGGATTGTGGACCAAATTGCCCCCTAGCCAGCCGACGACAAAGAGCGGTCAGGGCGCTGAATCGCTCCTGCTGCTCTGCGATTTACTGTATCAGCCGTGTGAGTTCGACCTCATCATACAGTCCATAGACATACGTATATGTTTACTGGATTTGTAATTTTGTTCAGTTTCTCTTGTGATTCACACCCTTTGCTACAAGCACAGTGTGCAAGATTTCCCTATGACTTACTGGTTTGGCTTTGCCCATTCCTGATTCACCTGCCTACTACTTTGACAGCAGTGATGATGCAGAATTCATAGTCCAGGCCGAAGATGACTCGGGAAGCTGCAACGGTGAACTATAATGAGTGTAAACTGCATGGCTATGCATTGTGATGGAAGTGTGTAAATTACAAGAATGGCTAAAACAGAATTATAAATCCATTAGCAGGTAAAACAGTAATTATTAAAACGATTTAGCTATGTGTGCAGTATTACACTCTAATCTCCTACAGACCTGATATTGCATTGCCCTATCAGACCGCGTCAAGTGGGCTAAATTTTTCACTTGGCAAGAATACGTTTAAAGTGTATGTCGAGGTAAAAAAATGTATATATATTCTTACGTAGTACATCTCTGCAATGTATGCACATTTACCTTCAATAGCCCTGCAAGTACAGAAAAATATCTGGTGATCTGCTAGATCTCACCCCCTTGGTCCAATTTTTGGCTGACAAACACAGCATTTTGGTGGACTTTGTGTTGTCAGCTCTCTGTGTTTTTGTGCTCAATTATTCAATCACTTCTGTTCTGAGATATCAATAACATAAAGGCTAGTAATTCATGGGACAGCTCTGAATTTCTGATTTCTGTTTTTTTTTTTTTTTACTTATCAAACGGATATAGCAAAACTTTCAGTGGCATATTAAAGTGGTTGTAAAGGCTCAAGGGTTTTTACCTGACATGAAATATGAACAAAGCATATCCCTCCTCTGCTACCAGAATGAATCACTTCTGACAAGTTTTCCTGACACCAAGAGAAGAAAGGTGACAGAGGAAGGAGCTCCAGCTGATTGACATATTCAGCTCGGTTCCTGTGTCCTGTGCGGAGGGGGTGTGTCTCTTTCCATCCAATCAGCTTAGAACTCTCTTTGCTGAGCCCTGCACAGTGTAACTCCAGCTCTCCACCTTTTTTTATGAGCTCTCACACAAGCTTTAAAATGTTGCACTTGAAATGGCTGTAGAGAAGACTGCAGATAAACGGCAAAACATATGTAGGAGGATTTGTTTTATCTCTGTGTATCACTTGAGGCCAGTCACTTCACTGGGGATATGTAAGGGTTTACAACCTCTTTAATGCATTCTACGCATGAGGGTAAAAAAACGTCTGTTTGCAGCTTCCCCGCCAGCCCCTCCTTATACTTTGCTGAGCCTGATCTCTATCCAGCGATGTGCAGGAGAGCTAAGGCTCTCTCTGATCTTTCTCTCCTCATTGGATCAGACACAGCGGGAGATATTGGCAACCAATGTGGAGGGGGACGGGGCTGAGTCGCACTTGGTGTGCCTTATAGACACACAGAGGTGGCTCAGGATTGAGCATGCAGGAGTGCCCTCAAATGGCTTGCTCTGGGGGCTCTAGGCGGGGAGAGCCAGGAGCGCTGGCAAGGGACCCGAGAAGAGGAGGATCAGGGCTGTTCTGTGCAAAACCATGACACAAAGCAGGCAAGTATGACATGTTTGTTATTTAAAAAAAAAAAAAAAAAAAAGCCTTTACAATCACTTTACCGCTACCGGACCACCCCATGTACATATACTGCGGCAGGGCGGCCCTTTGGTGCAAAATCACATACTCTTATGTCATTTCCATTTCCGGGTCCGGGGTGCGCATGTTGGAGTCGATCAGCGGGTCCAATGGACCTGATGTTCTCTGGCACTGGGCAAGTGTTACCGAGAGGCAGAATGGCGGTCTGCCTATGTAAACAGGAATGGGTGCCGAACGTGCCCGATCCCGCCAGGAAGTTTGCACTCCGCCGCGCTAATCACAGGCAGTGATCAATGCAGCCATGCATCGGGAAATGTTTCACTGCCTGTGATTAGCGCGGCACAGTGCAAACTTCCTGGCGGGCTTGGACACTTGCAGTTCTGAACACGCCCCGACCCATCCTTAGTAAACAAGGCAGATCGCCATACTGTCAGAGGGAAAGATGGAGATCCTGTGCTTCTGCTGAGTTGGAACACGAATCTTTGCCTTCTCCCAGTCAAAGAACCTCCCCCACAGGGACATCCATTTAACCCTTTGATCGTTGTGTGTTGATGTTAACCCCTTCCCTGCCAGTGTCAGTACAGTGACAGAGAATTATTTTTTTTAGCACTGATCACTGTATTGGTGTCACTGGTCTCCAAAAAGTGTCACTTATTGTTATATTTGTCCGCCGCAATGTTGCAGTCCTGCTAAAAATCGCTGATCGCCGCCATTACTATTAAAGAAACTAAAAATTCTATAAATCTATACCATAGTTTGTAGACACTATAACTTCTGTGCAAATCAATATACGCTTATTGGGATTTTTTTTTACCACAAATATGTAGAAGAATACATATTGGCCTTAATTGATGAAGAAATTTGAGTTTTTTTTATTGGATATGTTTTATAGCAGAAAGTAATAAAAAAAATTTATTTTTTTTTTTCAAAATTGTCGGACTTTATAGCGCAAAAAATAAAAACTGCAGATGTGATCAAATACCACCAAAAGAAATCTCTATTTGTAGGAAAAAGGACATACATTTTATTTGGGTACAATGTTGCACGACCGCAATTGTCAGTTAAAGTAAGGCAGTGCCGTATCTCAAAATATGGGCTGTTCATGAAGGGGGGTAAATCTTCCGGAGCTGAAGTGGTTGAACAAACCAAAAGCGATTAAGTAAAAGATTCATTGTTGGGGCTTACATACACTCTAAGAAAAACAAACAAAATCAAACCTACAATCCGCATAGCTTTGGTAAATAAAAGATTTGACTCACCAAAGCTCCCTGTGAGACAGTTTATCTGCATCAGTGGCCTTTTTGTGGGTATAATCTCATAATTGAGGCTCCATACTGGCTTAGTTTAGAGGCAGAGAAAGCCTTTGTCCTCTGCATTTCTCGTCTTCCTGCTGCCAAGTGCATACCTTTTTGCTGTGCTGTGTGGCATCTTCGATTTTATGTGATGATTCACATTAAGGACTTTTATACAACCAGAGGATTCAATGAGCTGGGTTTATATGAATTTATAGTAATTAGTATGGAGCTGCATTATTTTGTGTCTTTTATATCTGTTTGAAGTTTGGCATTAAACAGATCACCTTGTATTCTTTTCTCTTCTCTTCTGCTGTTTCCGTTAATTAGCTAAAAGAACTCTACACGTTACTGAATGAGAATTATGTGGAAGATGATGATAACATGTTCCGATTTGATTATTCACCAGAGTTTTTACAATGGTGAGTATGAAAAGCATTATTCCTTAGCATTTCTTCTATTTTTAGTGTAGGGCCAAAACAACTGATCAATTAATTGACATCTAATGAATTATGAAAATAGTTGTCAACTTTTTTCATAATCGATTAATTGGCCAGCCGATTAGTTGGCCTGCATACAGAATGCATTATTTGTTTACATATCAGGAAATACAGTGCAGCACACATACAGCTCAGTACTTCATCCATACATGTCAGTAAATGCCTGAGAACTTGTGAATGTGTGAGGAGCAATGCCTCATGGGACATGTAGTCCTGGGCAGGACGTGAGTGGTTCTAAAGTCAGAAGTTTTTTCACCTTGCTATAGGGGCTCTCTATACTATACTTAACAGCTTGCTATAGGGGCACTCTGAAGGCAGGAGGAGCCAGAGGTGACACGGTGGGGGAACCCAGTAGAGGAGGATCTACACTGCTCTGTGAAAAACCATTACACAGAGCAGGTAAGAATAACATGTTTGTTTTTTTTTAAAAAAATCACTTTAAAGCCTGTGTGCAGGGAAGATCAGCATCTGAACCCAGAGAAGGTGGAGACTGATAGACTGGTAATAGAAGGCTTTACAATTACATTTAAAGTAAACTTTTACCAGTATTGTGCATTATATTTAAAATGATCATATCCATGGAAAAAAAAAGTCTCAGCTTTTAGTACTACTATAATATAAAATATTTATATCCCCCTACACCCTTCATGTAGCTTCATGGGTGTATTTATTATTCTTATATATGCTTCTGTCTGTTATTCTCAGAGTGGATTCGAGTTTTAAGTTGTTCCACTTTAAAGTGAACATGTGCTCAAACCATGCACACTAAAATATTTACATGTTCTGAAGAAGCACTTTAAAGCTAAACTTTTTTAAACAAAAAATACTCCTGCAGTGCCCCCTTCCTGCACTGCAAGAGATGCCTGTTTAAGTCTTGGGGGAGAAGAATAAACTGTAATATTTACCTTCATCCTCACTCTGGCAGGCTTCCTGCACTCTCCTCTTCTCTTTTATGCTCCGAGTCGTGGGGTGCCCTCACTGTTTTCACATACAATGCAGGACTGTTGGTTCTGTATGGAACATGATGGTGTCAGAGCCAGCGGCGGCTGGTGATATATTTTCTTGGGGGGGGGTGCAAACAATGCACCCACAGCCACCCTCCAGTCGATCGGGTCACTCACAAAACACCCCCCCACCGTGGGTTGGTCGGTTGGTCGCTATTGTCACACAAATGGGTGGGCTGGGGGGG
>BLSH010109597.1:1337948-1405548 GCA_018402905.1 Glandirana rugosa
TCATTACTGGTCTGACAATGATCTGTTATATGAAGATCACCTTTCTTCCAAATATTCACATCAAATGGAAGTTTGGAGTTCGTTCGACCCTGTCTGTTTTCCTAATTTAGACCCTTGAAAATTAACTAGTGAAATTTTATCAAAGTGAATGAACAGTATTTATGCCTATCACCGCCCTTGCCGCGAATATTTCGGGTGATTAAAAAACAACCTTCTGTGAGACTGAGGAACTCCTAGTAAGACGAACATAAAACCCCACAAAGTCAAGAAGAGGCTGCGTCTGTCAGTGAACTCGGAGAAAAGGATTTTACGGTAAGTTATAATAAAATCCCTTTTTTAAATGAATTAGGCTCAGTTTTTTTCTTCTACTTTAACATTTCCTTTTATTTGGACTGTACTTAAAATTTTCATCACATATAATCTGTTCATCATTTTTATTCTAAAAAATGTTTTTTAAAGGGCACTTCGTCCTCCTGGGTGGTTATCCCAGTGGCACTGTGGAGTCAGAGTGTCTTCCAACAAAAAATTAGTGGGCTTTATAAGCGCCGTTCCCGCCACTATCCGTATTTATGACAAGTAAGTGAAACTATTTTAAAGTGATCAATTAAAAGTTCCCAGATTTAATCCTTTTGTCTGTCCCAGCTTGCTTGAGGTTTGAAGGTAAACTACACTTATAAACCTTCTTTCCACTAGAAGTATATTGTCTAGTAACAGTCTGGTCATTACTAAGTCCCATCTTGCCATATAAGTCACAGGTCTTAAAATCTGACGTAAAGGGGAATGTAACCAAATTAAAGGATAAGTTCACCTTTACAAAAAAATAAAAATAATAAATGCACATTTTTTTGCAGGTAAACAAAAATATGCATTTATTTATTTATTTTGTTAGGAAGCCTGTAAAGCTTTGCACCTGTGATCAGCAGATTGTGGGTGTAATGCCACGGTTCTGTAGACTCGTCTGTGTAGCTTTCTGCCTGTACCTCCAATATGGGCAGGCAGTTACACTCTGACAAGAAGCTTAATGAACTACCTGGAGAGCTCAACACCGCCTTGGTAGTTCATCGAGAACTACAAGCCGACAGCCGCAAAGGCTATAGTTAGTTGTAGTTTTTGCATTCACAGAAAACTGAAAATGATGTGGCCAGACGGGCATGTTTTTTTTTTTTTTTTTTTTTAAGATTGTGATAGTGGGCTGGGGGAGAAGATCCGCCTGCTTGCTGTCAAAACAGGGGATTGAGGGGGTACGGGGGCCGGTGCATCTGTAACATGTTACACCCTCAATACAGTGGTAACCTGTTACAAAAGGTGTACTTATCCTTTAAACCAATTGCAATGTACATTTGCATGACCATGTTGTAAATATGTTTGTTTTTAAAATTGTTGCTTGTGTTGAGATCTACTCAAGTCCCAAATATGCAAAATAGTTTCAGTGACAAATCTAACAACTATAATAATTATCAGTGCATAAATCTCTTAGCAGCCCCTAGGAAGAGGAAGGATGTTCTGTGAAATATGCATCCCCAGAATCTCTCACACGGTCATTTCCTACTATAATTCTTGCTATAGGAAGTACACCATCTTGTGTTTGAAGGAGACAAATACAGTTCATTAACCCCTTCGTGCCTAGGGAAAAAACAAATCTAAATGCCTAAGCACAATTTTGAAACCTTGACGTGTTAGTAAAATTGTACATATCGTCACAACTACTTTGTGTATCCAGGTGAATTATAACTTTTTTTTTTCAGGACAAATTGGGCTTTCATTTGGTTGTAAATGGTAATGGATCTCTCCTGATATATATATATATTTTTATCAATGGAATACTGGGCCAAAGTAATAAAAATAAAATAATTTTTTTTAAATTTAGCTGTATATTTCTTGCTACTACCATAACCTTCCACCAAAGAACAACCCAAAATTAAATTCTCCTGCTCCTGACGATCGCAGCAATACCATATGTGTATGTTGTTGTATGTACCCGTAGTACAGCCCAAAACAATAGTGCCCATTTTGCTTTTTTTTTTATCCTACCTAAAACACACTGACACTAAAAAAAAATCCTGTAAAAAAAAAATACTTTCCCTTACCTTGACCCAAACACTAACCCTGGCACTGACCTAGATTAAACCTTGATCTAGGTATTTTTTATTTTATTTTTTTATTATGATTATTTTATTTTTTTCCACACATTTTTTTATTTCTGCAAGGAGAGAGAGAGATATGATGCACTATTCACAAAGAAGAAAAAAAAAAACGCGGACTTCAGAGTGACTTATCACTGTGATAGCCAATCAGGGGCTATCACAGAATTACGATGACCTGTAATTGGGTGTTAGAGACCCCTGTTTCTGTGCTAGGAGCGCTCCGTGTGGCATGCTTCCCCTTACAAAGGGAGATACGCAAATGTCCAGCCCCACGGAACAAAGCCCAGTCCAGTGGGGCCGTATATTTGCGTACAGTCAGTGTGAAGTGGTTAAGATAGAAGGGAACACTAAAGCCTAGTACACACGGGCCTAATATTGACATCCGGCCCGTGTGTACTGCAGCCGGTAGCACAGAATCCAGCTTCTGTTGAAGGGTCTTGACCGAAAAAGGTCTGCCGATCAGTGCTCGCAGCCAATGAGAACGCTGACCGGAGTTTTTTGGGGCGGAGGAGGGGGCACCCCCCTGTCAGAACACAATAGCACAGCAGGGGAGATCGCTGTACTAGCATTGCATAGTTAGTACAGTGGCTCCTCCTGAGCTGTCAGGTTTTTTTCATTCAGCCCTGCTGTGTTAAACAAAAAAATACTACTAGTGTGTACAAAGCTTAAGTAGCATATATTTTTCATCCGTCAAAAAAACGGACCGGACGAAAAACGGATGTAAACTGACGAATGGTCAGTTTTTCATCCGTTTTTTGCATAGTGGATGTAAAAAAAAACTGATCAGCACAGATGAAAAACTGATGAATACTTCATCCATTTTGCCGTGACTGAACTAATGAAATGAATGATCCGCATGTGTGAAAGGACCCTTAGGGATCTACGGGACCATTCATGAGTTCATCAGTTCCATCACATCAAAACGGATGAAGTATTCATCCGTTTTTCATCCGTTTTTCGTCCATTTTTTCATCCATTTTTAAATCTTTTTTCATCTGTGGTCATGAGTTTTTCCTCAGTGTTTTTTACACGCACTACCAATGCAAAAATGGATGAAAAACTGACCGTTCGTCCGTTTACATCCGTTTTTTGTCCGATCCTTTTTTTGACGGATGAAAAATATATGCTATTTAAGCTTTGTACACACTAGTAGTATTTTTTCGTTTAACCCAGCAGGGCTGAATGAAAAAAACCACAATGCAATGCTAGTACAGCGATCTCCCCTGCTGTGCTATTGTGTTCTGACAGGGGGTGCCCCCTCCTCCGCCCCAGAAAACTCTGGTCAGCGTTCTCATTGGCTGCGAGCACTGATCGGCAGACCTTTTTCGGTCAAGACCCTTCAACAGAAGCTGGATTCTGTCCTACCGGCTGCAGTACACATGGGCCGGATGTCGATATTAGGCCCGTGTGTACTAGGCTTTAGTGTTCCCTTCTATCTTAACCACTTCAGACTGACTGTACGCAAATATACGGCCCCACTGGACTGGGCTTTGTTCCGTGGGGCTGGACATTTGCGTATCTCCCTTTGTAAGGGTAAGCGTGCCACACGGAGCGCTCCTAGCACAGAAACCGGGGTCTCTAACACCCAATTACAGGTCATCATAATTCTGTGATAGCCCCTGATTGGCTATCCTTTTTTTTGACGGATGAAAAATAGGACTTTCATCCGTTCAAAAAAACGGATGTTGACGGAAGTGGATGAAAACGGATGCAAATGAATGATCATCAGTTGTCATCCGTTTTTCCATAGAGTTGCATTGATGTCCATTTTTCATCCGTCAACGGATGGATGAAAAACGGACAACCGGTCCGTGTGTGTGAAAGGGGCCTAAATCTGGGAAGGCTTTCCGCAGGATTGTGGGGTGTGTTTGCTGAAATGTATCCATTCAGCCACAGACTGTTTGTGAGATCAGGTACTGAGGTTGGATGAGAAGACCTGACTTGGCCTCCTGATTCATCCCAGGGCTCAGTGGGGTTGAGGTAAAGACTAAGTGCAAGCCCTTGTGCAGGGTTGTAATCACATAATTGTCATACATGTTTTTGTATTCTAATGTTTGTCAATGGGGATGGCATGGTATGTGCTTGGTTTTGCTCACCTAGTTTTGAAATGGGAAGTCCACCAAGTTCACATAGGTGTAACGGTCAGGAGGCCACAAACTTTTACCATATCTGCTTCAGTTTCCCTTGCAGTTTACAAACCACAAAACATAGGCACTTGGTCATGTGATCTTTGCTGAAGGAGGGATCAGAGTTTAGATTGGTTGATTCTACCCCTTGACCAGAGATTATGGAACCAATGCTTAGAATTTGTGTTATGTGAGCAGCACTGGAGGGAGTGTACAGCAGTGTTAAGAAGTAGTAGTGCCGTGTTACTCTTGCATCCCAGCAAGACTGGTGGCATAGCTTTGTGTTAATATTTAAAGAGTAACTCCACTTTCCTGGGGAAAAAAATAGCAAATGAAGAATAAATAATTGTAGTTGAATGTTATTAAAAATTACCTTTCCTTTTAAAACTGCAGCCGCTATAATTTTCTGAAAATGCAATGCAATATGACTACCTGGAGGTGTTCTGTGTTCTGTGTTTTTTCTCTACAAAAGTGGAGTTACACTTTAAGTATGGATCACGTTGCAGACACAAGATGGGCCTGTCTGAATTAATAATGTTTACACTGAGCTCTTCTTAATATATTGTCTTGTTCTGTTTGCTTGTCCCAGTTTAAAGAAGATGGTAGAGGTTAATTTTCTTTGTGTCCATAAGAAGCTGCGATCGAAGCGCGTTGCTCCTGTCCTCATCCGAGAGATCACCAGGAGAGTCAATCTAGAAGGAATATTCCAAGCTGTGTACACAGCAGGTGTCGTTTTACCAAAACCCGTGTCTACATGCAGGTATGAGCTTGGTATAGAACTGAATTTATTCTTTATACCGTGACTGATTTAAGTGTTTAACCACTTCCTTACTGGGCACTTAAACCCCCCTCCTGCCCAGACCAATTTTAGGCTTTCAGCGCTGTCGCATTTTTAATGAGAATTGCGGGGTTGTACCCAAACAAAATTTTTATCATTTTTTTCCCCACAAATAGAGCTTTCTTTTGGTGGTATTTGATCACCTCTGCGATTTTTATTTTTTGCGCTATAAACAAACAAAGAGCGATGATTTTGAAAAAAGAAGAATATTTTTTACTTTTTTGCTATAATAAATATCCAAAAAAAAATATAAAAAAGAAAATTATTCATCACTTTTGGCCGATATATATTCTTCTACATATTTTTGGTAAAAAAAAAAATCGCAATCGCCGTATTTTGATTGGTTTGCGCAAAAGCAATTGCGTCTACAAACTATGGGAATAGATTTATGGCGTTTTTACTATTTTTTTTTTTACTAGTAATGGCGGCGATCTGCGATTTTTATCGGGACTGCGATATTGCAGCGGACATGTCGGACGTTTTTGACACATTTTTGGGACCAATGACATTTATACAGCGATCAGAAATTTAAATGTCCACTGATTACTGTATAAATGTCATTGGCAGTGAAGGGGTTAACTATGTTCCCTGGGTGTGTTCTAACTGTGGGGGGGATGGGCTGGTCAGGACATAACAGATCTAACTGACCCCAGTGACAGGGATCAGTAGATCTGTCATGTTCCATTCACAGAACGGAGAACTGCCGTGTTTACCTCCATGGACGTCCTCCCGGATTTTCAGAGCCGCGCTGTAGCCGTCTTTCGGCTATAGCGCGGTTCTGTACTGGTTAAAGGGAAGTAGGATAGGCTCAAAGTCCATTTCTAAACATTTGCAAAGTGACAGTTAAAGGACAAGTTCAACTTTAGGAGCATGTTGCATGTTTCACCAGTTTTAAGGGTGCAGGATGTAATCTGTTCTAGCAGCTGCAGTCGCTAGTCAATCCCCGCACTCCCTGTGACAGCAATACGGAAAGAAGTTCCCCATATCAGCTGTCACTTTTTGAAAAGCTCCTGGATGTTCGGGGCTCCGCCCACATGGCCGCGCCATTCATCCACAGCGCTCTGAATGAATCAATTACACGTACCGACATCCTTTGTGGATGTCGGCTTGTAATTCTCAATGAACTACCACGGTGCTGTTGAGTGCTCTGGTGGTTCGATTCTTCCTGCCAGTGTGAAACTACCTGCCTGTATGGGCAGACAGCTTACACTGACAGGCTCTAAGAGACCTGCATGGCACCAAGCTGCTACAAAAAAAAATAGTGAATGCACATTTTTTTACCTGCAAAAAAGTGCATTTTTTAAAACCACTTAAGGACCGAGCCTATTTCTGACACTTCTTTACAAGTTAAAATCTTTTTTTTTTTTTGCTAGAAAATTACTTAGAAACCCCCAAACATTATATTTTATTTTTAGCAGAGACCCTAGAGAATAAAATGGAGATCATTGCTGTACTTTGTTACACCCTATTTGCGCAGCGGTCTTACAAAAAATACACTTTTTTGAACTAAAAAAATAAGAAAACTAAAGTTAGCCCAATTATTTTTCTATAATGTGAAAGATAATGTTATGCCGAGTAAATTGATACCTAACATGCCATGCTTCAAAATTGCGCACCCTTGTGGAATGGTGACAAACTTTGGTACTTAAAAATCTCTAGAGGTTATCAGTTTAGTGATACAGAGGAGGTCTCAGGCTATAATTATTGCTCTCGCTCTAACGATCGCGGAGATACCTCACATGTGTGGTTTGAACACCATTTACATATGTGGGTGCGACTTGCGTATGCGTTCGCTTCTGTGCGCAAGATCGGAGGGACGGGGCGCTTTAAACTTTTTTTTTGTTTCTTATTTATTTTACTTTATTTTTATTGCAGATAGCTGCCATAACCCTGGTATTTAAAGGCAAAGTATATCCATGTTGGGCGGTCCTAGAGTGGTTAAAAGATGAACTTATCCTTTAATAAAGAATGGCAGTGGTACTAGGATCCTAAAGTGAAACATCTATTACAAGGTCACAAGGGGCTTTTCTAGCTACTAAGCATAATAGCGAGGCTGCCTGTGGCGCTTTGACATGTCAACCACTGTAATTGTGGAATTATATTTAAGCTTTTGCCGTCTAAGTAACATACAGTTAGGTCCGTATATATTTGGACACAGTTACAATTTTCATACTTTTGGCTCTGTATGTCACCAGAATAATATTGAAGTGAAACAATCCAAGTGATTTTAAAGTGCAGACTTTCAGCTTTAATTCAAGGGGTTGAACATAAATGTCAAGTACAAATTTTAGGAACTGCATCTTTATACACCGTCCCCTCATTTTCAGGGGTTCAAATGTAATTGGACAAATGAATATAATCATAAATAAAATGTTCATTTTTAATATTTTGTTGAGAATCCTTTACTGGCAATGACTGTCTGAAGTCTGGAACCCATGGACATTACCAAAGACTGGGTTTCCTCCTTTCTGATGCATTGCCAGGCTCTAACATCAGCTGTCTTCAATTGTTCTTTGTTTGTGGGTCTTTCTGCCTTTAGTTTTGCCTTCAGCAAGTAAAATGCATGCTCAATTGGGTTGAGATCAGGTGACTGACTCGACCATTGCAGAATTATTTTCCTTCAAAAGCTCCTGGGTTGCTTTTGAAGTGTTTTGGATCATTGTCCATCTGTACTGTGAAGCGCCGTCCAATCAACTTTGCTGCATTTGGCTGAATCTGGGCTGACAGTATATCTCTAAACACTGCAGAATTCATCCTGCTGCTTCTGTCTTCTGTCACATCATCAATAAACACCAATGACCCAGTGCCACTGGAAGCCATGTGCCAAACTGTTGATTTGGCCACTCCTAATGTTGCAGTTATCTCTCTGATGGATTTGTTTTGTTTTTCAAGCCTTACAATGGCCTGTTTCACTTGCATGGACAGCCCCTTTGAACCAATGATGTAGGTTCACAGCAATAGATTCCAACTGCAAATACCACACAGACATTTTACCTGCTTAATTGATGAAAAAAATCACAAAGGAGTAGCCCACACCTGGCCATGAAACCGCTTTTTATTCAATTGTACAATTACTTTTGGTGCCTTGAAAAAGGGGAGATGGCTATTCTTAAGAGCTGTAGTTCCTAAACCCTTCCTTCTATTTCAGGGGTCGGCAACCCACGAGCCGCAGCCGGCCCGCCACCACAAAATGTCCAGCCCGCCACCACAAAATGTCCAGCCCGTCAGTACTTGTGATTACTTCACGGGCACCCGGCCCGCGGACATTTTAGCCTCTGTCCTCTTCATTGGACAGCAGCGAGCGGCCGGCATCACAGGGCTGGATGGGGGTGGGAACCGCTGGAGTTAACTTTTTACATTAACAGCAACTGATTGGTTGTCGGCCGATCCTAGCAGCCAATCACCAGCCTGTTAATGTCAGTTCCCACCCCCATCCAGACCTGTGATGCCGATCTTCACTCCAGCCCTGTGATGCTGTTCACCTGTGTAAGGTAGGAGAGAGAGTTCTACCTACTACACAGTGTGTGTTTGTGGGGGGCAGAAGACACTATAGTGGGGGGGGGGTGCACGGGGGGGCAGAGGACATAGCAGTGGAGGGGGTGCAGGGGACAGAGGACACTGCTTTGGGGGCACAGGAAACTGGTGAGGGGGGGGCACAGGAAACTGGTGAGAGGGGGCAGGAACCCCTTCTCCTTTGGGTCAGGGACCCCATCACACCTGGGGGCAGGGACCCCTTTTAATCTGGGGGCAGGGGCCCCTTTTCATCTGGGGGCAGGGACCTTTTTTCCCCTGGGGGCACTTAGGAACAGGGACCCCATCTCCTATTTTCCCTAGGGACAGGAACCCCATCTCCAGACCATGCTGGCTGGCAGGGCTCGTGTCAGCCACCGATGGGGGAGGGTGCAGGAAAATCTGAATCCCCAGCCACATGCTGCCTCAGGGTGAACTGGCTTTGTATTAGTGAGGCACCTTAAAGTGAGGTAAACCTGTACTGTTATTATTACTATGTTAGGATTATTATTATCTTCATTTATTAAAAGTGAATGCGGCCCTCCATGCATTCACATACATTGAATCCAGCCCCTAAGTGGAAAAAGGTTGCTGACCCCTGTCCTATTTGGATGTACATACCCTCAAATTAAACCTGAGAGTGCACACTTTCAGCCCATATCCATTATATAAAAAACTAAATTGTGCCTGTGTCCAAATATATGTGGTCCTAACTGTATACAGTATCTCACAAAAGTGAGTACACCCCTCACATTTTTGTAAATATTTTATTCTATCTTTTCATGTGACAACACTAAAGAAATGACACTTTGCTACAATGTAAAGTAGTGAGTGTACAGCTTGTATAACAGTGTAAATTTGCTGTCTCCTCAAAATAACTCAACACACAGCCATTAATGTCTAAACCGCTGGCAACAAAAGTGAGTACACCCCTAAGTGAAAATGTCCAGATTGCACCCAATTAGCCATTTTAGCAAAGTGCCATTTCTTCAGTGTTGTCACATGAAAAGATATAATAAAATATTTACAAAAATGTGAGGGGTGTACTCACTTTTGTGAGATACTGTATTTGCAGCAGCAGAAGGATTGTCTTTAATGCCCACAGGCCACACACATGCGTCATTGGGCAGCTGATGATTCAGTGCTGAGAGCGCACTCCCAGCACAGAGACCGAGCTGTCAAAGATCGATCTCAGTCCCCACTAATGATTGGTATCCGGCGGGATCAACTCCCAATCATGTGACCACTGTGACAGCCAATCACAGTGGCAACACCATCGCTGACTCTCCCGGCCCCCGGGCATTCAGAACTTTTTTTAAGGGTCACTGGGACGGCGGGTGGGATAGAAGTTAAATATAAAAAACAGAAATTAATATATAGCAGCCTATTAGATGTTGGACTGGCTGTGGACAGATATGTGGAAGCTTCTGGGATTGTCTATTAATAAAGTAGTCGTCCCCCCCACTTATGGTTTGGTTTTCTAGATTAGCTTGACAAATAAACAGCAGACCTTGTCTTAGTGTAGAAATTTTGTGTACCGAAGAAGGGAAATCAGGTTTGCCTGTGACTAGGATTCTAAACGCACTTTTCAAACAAGAGGGAAACTTTGTATGCGTGAGCCACACTACCATACACACAATGTTTTTCTTCGCTGGCCTTATTCAGAGTGAGCTGGGATCAGAGAACATACTGTGTCCTCCTCCTCTCCCCCAGTGCTTGAAGGGGATGTGTCATTCTTCTGTAGGCATAATGGTGTAAGCAAAGGAAAATAACTTTATAAACCATGAAACAAATATTTTGTGAACCCAGAATAGCATTCTGTTCATGTTTTTATAATGCTGCACTGACAGTGTGAAATGCCAGTTTAGCTATCAAGCTCTCCCAAAGACCACCCAGGAGAAGCTACGTCTTTGTTATGCCACATGCCAGTTGAAATTTTCAGTTGAATGGTCTAGGCATTTTTCTTCACTTCTTAGTATCGGTCCTGGAAGCTGTCATCTTGGTTTTAAAATAGTAAATCTTTACCCACACCATGGGATCTATGGCTATCAGGCCCAATTCAAGAGGTAGGTGTCCCTCCTTTTCCTTCTGCCCCAGAGAAAAACAGTAAGTCTTTGGACATTCATTCCAACGCTTCCCTAGGATCTTTGTAACACTGAAAAATATTTTTTAGATATTTTCTATAACGCATTCACACTACACCCCCCCCCAATCCCAGCCTAATTCTGTGCCCCGACCCCACCCTGTTTTGAAGCCTATTAGAGCCTCTGGCTGTAATCACATGCTTAAACACTCTCCATTGGAATCCATGTGTCTGGCACTCTGCATGTAGATTAGGGGGCCGGATGCATGGATGGGGGCGGCGCCCGTGTGCCCCTAATTGACGGGCCGCCACTGCTAAATAGTATCTATGGGGTAGGTTTACTAAAACAGATGCACTGATTGTAAAGGTATTTTTTTTTAAATAACAAACATGTCTATACTTACCTGCTCTGTGCAATGGATTTGCACAGAGCTGCCTCGAACCTCCTCTTTTTGGGTCCCCCGCTGGCGCTCCTGGCCCCCCTCCCCTCTGTCCAGTGCCCCCATGGGAAGCCACTTACCTTGGGGGTACTCGTACGTGCTTGCACCCGAGCCTGCTGCTGCATTCATTGACACAGACAGAAGGATTCGGCCCCACTCCCTCGTCACTGGTTTTGATTGACAGCACTGGGAGCCAATGGCTCCTGGTGCCCCTGCGAAACTAGTGTGACCTGGAAGTGAGGGGAGAGAATAGCTGCAGACGTGCACGGCGATGCATTGAATGAGGGCTCAGGTGAGTAAGGGGGGGGGGTGAGAGGGGATGCTGACACCCAGGGCCACTGATAGGAGGGACCACCGGTTCACCTGTAGGGGGGCCTGGACAGCAGGAGGATCGGTGGAGCAGAGAAGGAACGATGACAGAACAATGCCCACTGCGTCTCTCACCCAGCAACTGAGAGCCGGTTTCTCCCCCTCTCCCTCCCGGCGGCTTTCAGCTGCTGGGGGAAAGCCACAGAGGGCTGGATTTAGGTGACGCTGGGGTGGGTTTTTCCTATCCAGATTTCAATTCTGCCCCCCTGACTGGCCGGCGCTGAGCTCCTTCCCCCGCTCCCACCCGCACTCCCAGCCGGGACAAGGAGACTGCAGCCTGGAGAATGGAGCGGTGAGAGAAGAGGTAGAGAGGAAACAGCCAGGAGGAGGTACGCTGTGTTGTGCTCTCCCCTCCTGTCAGAAATCCATTCATCTATACAGCACGTGAGAGAGGATCGCTCTTACTGTAGATGGCTTTGCACTGTACATACACACCGCCCCCTATCCAGATTTCCTGCTGTCGGGAGGTGAGCAGCTCTTGGAGGAGAAAGGAGGCGGTGGGTGAGTACAGTGCAGTGCAATCTACAGTAAGAGCGATCCTCTCTCTCAAGTGCTGTATAGATGAACGCTCCAGGAGGGGAGAGCACAACACAGCGCACCTCCTCCTGGCTGTTGTAAGTTGGGGGGAGGGGGATGGACGGCTATCACATGTAATGGAGATTTGGGGAGGGGGGATATGTGCAAGGAGGAAGAATCAGGGACGGGGGGATATGTGCTAAGAGGAGGGTTTGGGGGAGGGGGGTTGAACCAGAAGAGGGGATGTTTGTGCCAGGAAAGGGATGTTTGTGCTGGGGGGATTTGGGTAGCGAGGAAGAATTTGTGCTGGGAAGGGTCATTTAGAGGGGGTTGTGCTAGGAGGAGGGACTTGGTGGAAATTTGTCCTAGGTGGGGGATTGAAGAAAGAAGATTTGTGCTGGGAGGGGAGATTTGGGGGGGGGGGGGGATTTTGTGCCGAGTGGGGGAATTTGGACTAATAGGAGGGATTGGTGGGGATTTTTGCTGGAAGGGGGAATTTGTGGAAGAAGATTTGCGCTAGGATAGAAAGTTTGACAAGACAGAGGATATGTGCTAGGCTGGTGATTTTTTTTTTTGGGTTGAGGGAGATTTGTGGTAGGAGGGGGGTTTTCGTTTTTACATTTTTGCATTGGGGGCAGGGGGCCTCAGGTAGGCTTTATGGGGCCCTGTGGTTTCTAACAGCAGCCCTGCTTACACCTAAACATGTTTTAACTTAATGCATTAAGGTAAAAAATGTTAAGGCTTTACAACCACTTTAAGCTTTGGCAATAAAACCTGGAAGCTGGTTTCTGTGTAGAAGTGCACCAGATTTTGCACACTCCAGTTTTATTAAATGACCTCCTATGAGATAACACAGGAAGTGTTCACTTATTAAAGAGCTGTAACTAACTGCTTTCAGTGGTATACTTAAAGTGAAAGCCTCTTTTTTTAAAAAATAAATAAACATGTTATACTTACCCCTCTGCAGTTGGTTTTGCACCGAGCAGCCCGGATCCTCCTCTTCTCGGGTTCCTCTTTCAGTGTTGCCAACCTACCAGATTGAAATTTACTGGCACAACACCCAAAATTTACTGGCATGGCCAAGTTTTTACTGTCATTTTACAAGCGTTACAAAATTGCAGTTTTCAGTGCAAATTTCAGTATTTAGGCTACACGCAAGCACACTGTGCAAATAACAATGTGATTTAAGGTAGATCGCAAGTAAAAAAAACATATTTCTGTTATTTTCAATATAATAAGGGCGGATTATTTAGTCCATCAGTTTTGTCACCTATGTCAAATTGTAGAGATTTCCCCTTAATTTCTGTTCCATAACCACCACAGAAAGTGAGGTGAAATCCCTGGTAGCCACTAGGATCACCAGAATTTAGGTCCCCACTTCTAAAGACCTCCTGTCTCCATCACCTCCTGTTTTTATCCCTCCAGTCTCCATCCCTCCATCACCCCTCATCTCCATCCCTCTATCACCCCTCATCTCCGTTACACCACCCCCCATCACTTCCTGTCACCATCCCTCCATCTCCATCACACCATCCCCATCACCTCCTGTTTCCATTACACCATCCTTCCATTACCTCCTGCCACTCATACAGCGCACACTACACTAAGAGAGAGAGAGACTCCTGCAGCCTGTCGGTCAGAGTGAGCACTTTTTGGCAAAACCCTTGCAATGAGCTGGTAAGTTTATTATGTTTGTTACTTAAAAAAAAACAAGCTTTACAATCACTTTAATTATGTGACTGACATTGGGAATATCTTGTATTAGTGGTATCCTCAGGAAAAGTAACTATGGTGGGGTATAAAAGTCAGGATGAGGATGAGAAGTGAGGTATTTGGAACATAGAATGGTTTTACCCACATTTGGACAACCTATGGATCTCCAGGTATTGAGAAGCTTCCAGGTCCTAGCATGCCAGGAGTATACAAGCGAGCTTATTATTATTATACAGGATTTGCACATCGCTTTACAACATGAGGGCAGACAGTACCGTTACAATACAATTCAATACAGGAGGAATCAGAGGACCCTGCTTGTTAGAGCTTCCAAACTAGGAGGGAGGGTCAAGTGCTATGAAAGGGTAGAAACATAGAAAAGTGACAGCAGAAAAAGACTGAGTAGTCCATCGAGTCTGCCCCTTTTTATTTATTTATTTATTTTTTACATTAACCTTGTTGTCTGACTATAGATTTATGTTTATCCCAAGCATGTTTGAAGCCATTTACTGTTGACTGTCTCACAACCTCTGTTGGTAGTTTATTCCAATCATCAACCACCCTTTCAGTAAAATAATACTTTCTAAGATTAGTTTTGAACTTCCTTCCAGTTAGTTTGAGGTCCCCGTGTTCTTGATTTTGGTTTCATATTGAAAAGATGCCCTCCTGAACTTTATTCACCCCCTTGATGTATTTAAAGGTTTCAATCATGTCTCCCCTCCCCCTTCTTTCCTCCAGACTGTACAGATTAAGTTCCTGAAGGGTAATAACTGTGGGGGATGAGCTGATGAAGAAAATAAAAGTGCAGTTGTTAAGTGGTGGCAGGATAGGTTTATCTGAAGAAAAAAGTTTTCAGGGATCGCCTGAAAATGGATCGATTTGGAGACAGTCTGACAGATTGGGGTAGGGAATTCCAGAGGATGGGAGAGGCTCGGTAGAAGTCCTGGAGGTGATGAGAGAGCTGGAGAGCAGGAGGTCTTGGGAGGAACAAAGAGGGCGATTAGGTTAGTGATGTAGCTGGGGGCAGAGTTGAGGATGGCTTTGTAACTTGTTAGTATTTTTAATTTAATTTGTTGGGTGAGTGGCAGCCGATGGAGGGATTGGCAGAGAGGTGTAGCAGACACTGAGCGGTTGGTAAGGTGGATGAGTCTGGCAGCAGCATTCATGATGGACTGAAGGGGGGATAGTCTAAAGGTAAGCCAATGAGGACCTCCTGTATTAAATTGTATTGTAATTTTACTGTCTGCCCTCATGTAAAGCGCTACACAAACTGTCAGTGCTGTATAAATCCTGTATAATAATAATAAGCTAGACTCACAGTCTTGAGACTGAGACACTGAGCACCAGTAACAAATGTTCTCTTTTCTTTTCTCAGGTACTGGCACCGCTCCCTAAACCCTAGAAAACTGGTAGAGGTGAAGTTTTCTCACCTTAGCCGGAATATGACATTACAGAGGACTATGAAGCTGTACAGACTTTCTGATGTAAGATTTATTATTGTCCAATGCTGCAATCTTTATTATCATTACATGGCCTAGTGCTGCTTACTGGATTATTTCTGTATTCCTGCTAACACATTTTCCTACCGGTCTTTCTAATGTTACCTCAGGTCTTTAAAATGGTATTAAAGCTTTGTTTTCTGGGGTTTTTTTTTTTTTTTTTTTAAATAAACAAGTTATACTTACCTGCTCTGTGCAGTGGTTTTGCACAGAGCACCTCCGATCCTCTTCTGTATGGGTCCCCTGCCAGAGCTCCTTGCTCCTCCCACTCCAGCAGTGCCCCCAGAGAAAGCTGCATGCCCTGGGGGGCACCGATGCTTGCTCGCTCCAGAGCCGCTGCTCTGAGTCCATAAGAGACAGAATCACGGCTCGCTCTCCCCCTCATTTGCTCCAGCAAGTGAGGAGGGAGTGTCCTGGGACAGCCGAGGCTATTGTGAACATCGCTGGATCGGAGGGAGCTCAGGTAAAGATTGGGGGGGGACCGCTGCACACAGAAGGTTTTTTTTTTCTTTCTATTTGCCTGTAGATCTGCTGCAGTTCTGCCATACTTTTTTTTTTGTCCAAAAAAGCAGAAGATTGTAAACCAGAGTTGCACCGATACCAGTATTGGTGCCGATACCAAGTATTGTCATGAGTACTTGTGAAAATGCTGCCGATACGGAAACTGATACTTTGCAATGCAATTTGCGTCAATATAAAATAAATAGCTGCAAATCGCACTGCAAAGAATTGCATGCGATTTGAACAGTAATGCAGTGCGATTCATGTGCGAATCGCATGTGATGTCCCCCACAGCTTGTGTGTGTGTGTAGGGAAAGAGCCACCTAGTGGGAAGTTTATTAAAAGTGTTAGAACTTACATTAACCACTTGCTTACTGGGCACTTAAACCCCCCTCCTGCCCGAACCAATTTTCAGTTTTCAGCGCTGTCACTCTTTGAATGACAATTGCGCGGTTGTGCGAGGTTGTACCCAAACAAATTTGGCCTCCTTTTTTTCCCACAAATAGAACTTTCTTTTGGTAATATTTGATCACCTCTGCGGTTTTTATTTTTTGCGCTATAAACAAAAAAAGCGACAATTTTGAAAAAATATTTTCTTTTTGCTATAATAAATCCAAAAATAAAAAAAAAAACGAATTCATCAGTTAAGGCTGATATATATTCTACTACATATTTTTGGTAAAAAAAATCGCAATAAGCGTATATTGATTGGGTTGCGCAGAAGTTATAGCGCCTACAAACTATGGAAAATGGTTAATGGCGCTTTTATTGTTGTTATTTTTTATTACTGGTAATGGCGGCGATCGGCTATTTTTATCAGGACTGCGATATTGCGGCGGTCATGTCAGACATTTTTGACACTTTTTTGGGACCAATAACATTTATACAGCCATCAGATCTAAAAATATACACTGATTACTGTATAAATGTCACTGGCAGAGAAGGTGTTCACACTAAGGGGGTGATCAGGGGGTTAAATGTGTTCTAACTGTATGGGGGCGGGGCTGGCAGGGACATAAAAGATCCCGATCACAGGGATCGGTAGATTTGTCATGGCTCCCCTCACAGAGCGGGGAAACGCTGTGTTTACATCGGCGGTTCCCTGTTCTGGCTCTCTGTGAAGGGATCGCAGGTCGACCCACGGGCATGCTCGCGCAGTGTGTGGCGGGCGCACGCCAGTGAGAGTGTGTAAAGGGGCGGATGTCAATTGACGGCACCCCGCAATTCAGATCCGCGCTTTAGTCGTCAATCTGCTATAGCGCGGATCTGAAGTGATTAAAAGGGTTTGTTCACCTTTACAAAAAACCTGCCTATGCAGGTAAGGGATGTTTGCAGATTAAAACAAATTGTGCTGCTCTGACTAAAGATGAATAATCCCCTTGTTATAGGTTTAGGCCATTTATACATACCTTATGAAGCCTGAGTGGGACGCTCCCAGGACATTACTAAGTGAGGCCTAGTCGTCACTGCTCACCTTCACCATCACAGTGAGATTATTCTCTGATTCAAACCCCCTCACATGCTCTCTCTCTCTCTCCCCTGATGGAGTAGCTTTGAGCCCAGCATTTGAGAGCTCACTCCTGTGAGGGTGGAGGTGAGCAGTGATGAGTAGGCCTCACATAGCAACGTCCTGGGAGCATTCCAGTCAGGCTTCATAAGGTATTTAAACAGCCTACATCAAGGGCTTTAATCAACTAGAGTCAGAGCTGCAGAGTTTGTTTTTATCTACAGATGACCCTTATCTGCATAGGCAGTTTTGTGGTAAAGGTGAACTATCCCTTTAAGTACATACCTTGTCAAATACAAAATCTGCATAGGTTTCCCGGTCCCGCCGATGATAAAAAAATCACGGCTGCTGGAGGTGCTCACAGGGCTGGAGCAGATCTATAGGCTGTCCACCCCCAAGCTGACATCACGTCTATCCTATACCCACGGGGTCCCGAAACGTCTCCAGCCTTGTAAGCACCTTCAGCGGCCGTGATTTTCTATCATCAGCGGGACTGGGACACCTATGCAGATTTTGCATTTGAGCAGATATGTACTTAAAAGAGAAGTATGGGTATTTTTTTTTTTTTTTTTATATTCATACTTACCTAGGTGGATGCAGCATGGGTCCGATGCTGCATCTGTTCCCCGGTGCCTATACACTGAGAACTGAGCGAACGAACACCGCCGATCCCTCGGTTCTCACAGCTCCCGACAACCACAGCTATGGTTGTGATGACCGAGCCCTGGATCGACTCTGTGACGTCAGCAGATTGGGTCACAGGAGTGCAGAACGAACTGCACTCCTGTGATCCACAGGAGAAGTACAGGAGAGGTACAGCCAAACTTGTGATTTCTAACCTTTTTAAGAAACTGCCCACTAGATTACGCTTTTGCTTGTCTACACATACGTGGCGGGGAAAGTCACGTGCGATTCGGACAGCAATCACACTGCATTCCTGTTCAAATTGCATGCGATTCTTTGCAGGGCTATTTGCGTCCATTTATTTTGTATTGGTGCAAATCGCACTGCAAAGTATCGGTACTCGTACTAGCTAATAAAAAAAAAATGGTATTGGTGCAACCCTATTTATTGTAAACCGGTGGATTCAGTTTAGCTAGCTATTCTCTTTAATCCTCATCTCCTCACTAGCTTGTAGAAAAAATGTATTTACAGAGCCACACTGTGCAAGTCTAGTCTGGTCATAGTTCCTATGAGGTCAGCATGCTGGAGTGCCGGCCCTGGTTATGTATTTAGTGTCTTGGTAAACACACAGAGCTTTGCCAATAGATCCTTAGCTAATTTGAGCAGTCGGACAACAGTACTGCAAGCCATTAATTACCACACGCTGCTCTAATTATAACATCCTCCAGAGCTTGTACTGGAATTCATGTGCTATATCCTGCTGATTGTATTGCTTCTTTCACCTCTTTAATTTCCCTCCTCCCTTCTTATCAGGTAACAAAGACCGCTGGGTTACGGCCGATGGAGAGGAAAGATGTCGCCATGGTCCAGCACTTATTGAATCACTATTTAAGTCAGTTTAATCTGGCTCCTGTGATGGATGAAGAGGAGGTGTTGCACTGGTTTCTCCCTCAGGATAATATTATAGATACCTATGTTGTAGAGGTGAGTATTCAATTGGGACTTTTATTAAGATACAAATATATTAGGAAGTAAACTGTCAGTTATGAGGATCATTAGAAAATAATGATCACATGTTAATAAATTTAAAGCCGCACTCCAGGCAAATGGATGAAATAAAAGCAAGCGGTTTTACCTGCTGAATGATTTTTATATTTCTTTCCATTCAGTCCTGAGATTTACACATCGCTGCCAAACAGCAGGACTTTCTGGCAGGACAGGAGACCTGATTTCCTATGCTGCAGTCAAGCAACACTTACAGGTCTTGTCCCTCCCCCTGCCTGTGACTGGACAGTTAAAGGAGAAGCAGCAGACTGATGAGCTCATCTCTCTGCCACTTTGCTCTCTCCTTCTATCAGCATGCTGCTTGCAGTGCAGCACAGTGGTGCAGCCAATGCTCCTTAGTCTTCCTCTGAGCTCCCCAACTTGAGCTTTAAGTTGAGCAAACAGGAGCTTGGTACAGAATCAAAATCCAGGTACTTACACTGTTAACAAAATACATTTAGGTATGTATTTATACAGGATTGCATTTGTGTATTTTATATTGTACCTGGATGGTTCTGCTGAACTATAACATATATAAAAGTAATGGTAACAGTCTTGCTTGGATGCAACAATAGAGGTGATCGTGCCTGTGTGCCTGCATTGCTGGGAGAAGGTGACAATGCTGCAGCAGAAATCTTGTAGCAATGTCAGCCCCCTCCTAGAAGTAATCTAGCATGCGTAACCACTTGCCTACTGGGCACTTTTACCCCCTTACTGCTCATGCCAATTTTCAGCTTTCAGCACTATTTCTTTGAATGACAATTACTTAGTCATGCAACGCTGTACCCAAATTAAATTTTTATAATTTTTTTTACACAAATAGAGCTTTCTTTTGGTGGTATTTAATCACTGCTGTTTTGTTTTTTTGGGGGTTTTTTTTGGAAAAAAAAAACAGTTTTATAGGTTGTTATAAAATTTTACAAACAGGTAATTTTTCTCCTTCATTGATGTGCGCTGATGAGGCTGCATTGATGTGTGCTGATGAGGCTGCATTGATGTGCGGGGCTGGATGACGTCCAATGTCACCCAGCCTCTCCCTGTAGTCTTCATCATACAAGTTTCTGCATGCTAATGTATCTTGCCTTGTGAGGATCCCCCTACTCATTAAGAATTGAAAAGAGAGATAGATAGAATTCCGTGCTTTCCTTTTTTGTATGACAGCGCTGTCAATGTGATCTTAAAGCGCTGCCCATAGTACAGTTGAAGTTCCTTTATCATTGCCTGTTCAGCCATGCTCAGGCCCTGGCGACTCCTCTCCCAGCAGCTGCCATTGTGAGAGTTCGGTTACATTCACTTTAGTGATTAAAGTGGTTATATTATGATCATGCAATCCCCTCTGTTTACCACTTCAATACCAGGCACTTTCCCCCTTTCCGGCCCAGGACAATTTTCAGCTTTCAGCACTGTCACACCTTGAATGGCAATTGCGTGGTCATGTAACACTGTACACAAACTACATTTTTATCATTTTCTTCCCACAAATAGAGCTTTCTTTTGGTGGTATTTGATCACCTCTGCGTCATTTCTGATCGCCGCTATAAACAAAAAATGAGCGACAATTTTGCAAAAAAGAACAATATTTTTTACTTTTTGCTAAAGTACAAATCCATTAAAAAAAATTATTCATCAGTTTTGGCCGATTTATATTCTAAAAAAAAGTTTTTGTTTCTGTTATAAAATGTTTTCTCCTTAACTGATGGACACTGATGAGGAGGCACTAATATGTAGAATTGATGGGCACTGATAGGTGGCACTGATATGCAGCACTGGTGGGCACTAGAGGATGGCACTGATTGGCAGCACTGATTAGGAGGTACTGACAGCCAATACTGATGGGCACTTACAGGGGTTACTTATGGGCACTGATTGGCATTTTCATTTACACTGACTATCAAAGATAAAAGGTGCAGCACTATTTAGGCTAAAATATGTAAAGTAAGTAATGGACTGTTTTGGAAGTGTCCCGCTCCAGCGTTCCTCCTCGCCAGCTGACCGTCCAGGCACACCTTCATAGCATGTGGGTCACGCCAGGGCACTCATAGATAAGCCATGCAAGGATAGGAACGCTGGCATAGCATAATTCTGTATAGAAGGTTTATAGAATAAAAATAAAATTGTGCACTCACATGTACAAGTAAGCAGATCAGCTTAAAAGGTACCCCTGATGACGTCAGATGTGACGAAACATGTTGGGTGGAGCTACTCACACATGTCTATCACACAACTATGCATGCGCGGCCAAGTGCCGCCATTTTTGATACTGGCGGACTTTACTTTTTAGCTGATCTGCTTACTTGTACATGTGAGTGGGGAATTTTATTTCTGAAGAGAGAGGAGAAAAACTGCAGCCGGGCACAGCACTGGATCGATACGGGACTCGTAAGTGTTGGGGGGGCAAAGCAAGTGGCAAAACTGTTGTACCGTAAAGGCAAAGTTCACCTTTCTGAACATATTACTTGTTACACCCATATTTAGGGTTCCTCTCCCTGCACACGCTGTCACAATTTGAAAACAACTTGGCTGTGCAGGACTCTGCCCACATGGCCATGTCATTCATTCACAGAGGTCTGTGAATGAATGAGCTACAACTACCGCCTGCCATTACGGCAGGTGGTTTGTAGTTCTCACTGAACTGCAAGGACACGAATGAGCTCTCTTGTAGTTCGTTGATCTTTCTGCAATTCAGTAGTTTTCTGCCTGTACAGGAGGTACAGGCAGACCGCTATACTGACAGTCTGCAGGAGCCTGACAGTGCACCTGATCTGCTGATTGCAGATGCAATGCTCTGCAGGCTCCTTAGAAAAAAATAAATGCACATTTTTTTTACCTGCAAAAAATGTCCATTACTTCTCTTTTTATTTATTTTTTAATAAAAAATGAACTTATCCTTTAAAGTGGTTCTATAGGCAGAGCGTTTTTTTTTTCCCTTACTGCATCCTGTTTAATAAGGTAATTTACTAAGGTCTTTATACAGCTTCCACAGCAGCTCCCCCTTAATACATACCTGAGCCCAATCTCAATCCAGTGATGTGCAGGAGAGCCGAGGCTCTTTGCTCCTCATTGGCCCAGCTACAGCAGCAGGAGCCATTAGCTCCCACAGCTGTCAATAAGATCCAGCGGCAGGGGGCGGGCCTGATTGGTGCTGTGTGTGTTTTATTGGACACACAGAACAGGTCTAGGGAATGAGCATGCACAAGTGCCCCCATAACAAGTGACTTGCTATGGGGGCACTTGGGGGGGGGCGGGGTTTGGGGTGTGGAGCCAGGATCACCGATGGGGGACCTGACAAGAGGAGGATTGAGGCTGCTCTGTGCAGGTCAGGTAAGTATAATATGTTTATTTAAAAAAAAAAAAAGAAAAGCTTTACAATCACTGTAATACAGGGAATGCGTTGAGGTGAAAAAACATTTTAGCTTTAGAACCACTATGATGGGTATTGCAATGTGGTAAATTCTGTGTATTTGTGACACCTCTGCTTTGTCTTCTCTCCAGAGTTCAAATGGTGTATTAACAGACTTCCTGAGTTTTTACACATTACCCTCCACAGTGATGCATCACCCGCTGCATAAAACACTGAAAGCAGCCTATTCCTTCTACAATGTGCACACAGAGACTGCGCTGCTGGACCTCATGAACGATGCACTCATTATCGCCAAATTAGTAAGTAATTATCACCCTGTGAATGAGTGGGGGGTGCTTAATATTCACTGTGAGAGGTAACACATCTTTGTCTAACACTTATTAGACTGTTCCTATGGAATACAAACTGGTGGATGCAGACATGTTCTGTCTGTGTGTATGATGTGCTAACCCTGGTATACCATTTCTACAGTCAAATATAAGTACGCATGGCAACAAAACCATGGCATGTATAGGATGTTCATCAAAACAAAGTAACTCCCATAAGAACCAACACTCAATCACCACACCCGCAATCCTCACAAATCTTTCACAAACTGTAGCAAAACCCCAACCCGCGTACACAGGCCATGGTAGATCTGCACAGAACCCACACCTCATTCCTATTTGAACAGGTTTGGGGTGAATTAGAGCCTTTATTTTGAGAAGTGAGTCAATTATTTTAACATCAGTACCTGACGGTGATGTGTCCACTAGCCTTCGGCCATACAGTGGATTTAAAGGGGTTGAACCTTACACTACCATTCACTTCCAGCCCCTCTCTTTCATCCAGTCATAACACACAGTGGGTTTGTTGAAAACGAAGCCTCTAAATACCTTTTTTCAGATATCTTCAGGCCGGTCACTTGACTCCCGACCGCTCTATTCCTCAGATCTACGGGCAACAGCGGGAGGGGCCGAGATCTCCCTCTGATGTCAGCCTGGGAGGTCATGGGACCACCATGCTGGCTGCTCAGCCCCTCCCGCTGTAGCCTTTAGAGGGGGGAGGAGAGTGGCCGAGTGTCACATGACTGGCCTGAAGATATCTGAAAAATGGTATTTAGAGGCTTTTTTTTTAGCAAACGCACTGTGTGTTATGGCTGGATAAAAGAGAGGGGCTGGCAGTGAATGTTAGTGTAAGGTTACAACCACTTTAAATCCACTGTATGGCCAAAGGATTGTGGACACTTGAACATCATGATGGAGGCACGTAAACTGACCACGGTATTCAAGGATCAGCAGCCATGATTACCATGGTCATCTCAAAAGAGGGGTTTACAAGAGCTGGCAGGATCAACCAGGTTTTTTTTTTTTTTTTTTTACAGCTTACAGAGGTACAGGTTAGACCAGTTTTTCTCAACTCCAGTCCTCAAGGCGCCCCAACAGGTCATGTTTTCAGGATTTCCCTCAGATAAAACGCCTGTGGTAATCACTAAGGCAGTGAAACTGATCAAATCACCTGTGCAAAATAATGGAAATCCTGAAAACATGAGTTGAGACACCACAAGCACTGTGTTGTTTAAACTGCTATAAGGGAACAGGATCTTAGTTTTTTTTTTTTTTTTAAGGAAGATTGCCATGTATGGCCATTTTTACATCAGTCCAGCTTGACGCAGTTTAATTATGGAAGTGATACCACTACTGCCAAAGATCTCCAATAGCTTGTGGGTCCCATGCCAAAATGGTTGCCCTGCTGCATTTTGAACTCAGGAGGATGCTCGTTTAGCATGGGCGCCATTCAGGGAGCATGTTCTATTTGGATAAGTTAGAGGTGGAATGATGTTACGATCGTGCACCCTGTGCAATCGGAGAACACTTTGCATTCATAGAGAAAATGGAAAGTGTTCTCTGATGCCTATGCCACGTGAGTGACCTCCTGTGTTCAATAAGCAGAAGTGCAGCTGCTTGCTGTGGGAATCCCTGTAATAGCGATGCCAACTGCAATGATTTAAAATGACAAATAGTGCAGGATCCTCATTAGTAAAATGATAACAATTTATTCAGCAAGAAAAATAGTAGACTTACATGTTAAAATCTTGACAATCAGCATGGGAACTAGATGGAAGCACAGCAGGGATGTCAGTGCGTGTTGGCAGTACAGAGGATGAAAGACCACAGAGCTGTCAGTTTGGATCGGCAATACATGCATTTCTTAGGCAACTCAGGAAAAACCTGGACTTGACAGCTGTCAAGACCCGCCAATGTTTTGACGTTCTGCACTGGAATACCACGCCTCGTGGTAAGGAGAGGTTTCTGACAAAGGAGGAATGCTCTTCTAAATGCATTGCTGCTCCCTCAGCACCGCTCCCACTCCTTCCCATGAGGTGGGTTATTCCAGTGCAGAACGTTGGTGGGGACCATTCACAAAGCGCAGCGGCAAGGAGTCACAGCCGGCTTCCCTCAGTAAACAATGCCAACACTGGGGACTCGAAGACTGACGAAGAACCAGCCTGGATGGGGACGGCTCTGGATCCTTGGACTGGTACTGTAATCTTGCTTTTATGAAAAGTCTGCACCTACAATATTTGTAACTGCTGACTTAATTTTTTTTCATACAGCTGAAGATCCTCAAAGTACTTGAAAGCCTTCCCTTTAAGCTGGATACGCACTATACAACTTTTGTTTTGTTTATATCCTTTAAATTTACCTTCAACTTTGTAGTGCAAGGTCCTGCCTGATTGCATACAAATTGAGAGTGTTTAGGTTTGACCTCATATTCTATGGTTTTGGTAAATCTAAAGAAAAAAATTAAAGAAAATTGTATAGTGTGTATCTAGCTTTAGTCTTGCACAGCTGTACAGGCTCCTCTCCTGTACTGAAATCGCTTATTCTGATTTCACTGCACATTGCAGGAAGCTTACAGTGTGCAGTGAAATCAGAATAAGCAATTTCAGTACAGGAGAGGAGCCTGCAGCAAGGCCAGATAGTCTGCCTCATTTCCTGGGTGAAGGATGTTCTGCATCATCTTACCCTTTCAGCCTCACTGTCCCTGGCACTCCTATTTCATCTATTGGATTTCGGTTCTTTCAATCATGAATATTCAGTGTCACATGTGGGCATTACCAAGTGCGCTCTGCATGTAGCGTAATCCTGCCTAGGAATGCCCACTCCTCCAATTTTCCCAACTGAGGTATTTTGATATTTGCATAACACTTTCAGGAGTCAGCCCACTGCTTGCATAAGGGCTGAGTGCTTTTCAGTAGAGAACCAGGGCAGGGTGCAATGATTTGCCTGCATTGCATAGAGAAGCACAGAGACCCAGAGATGACATTCCCGAGTCTAAAATAATGTCTGTAATTAAAACAAATTAGTTTTATTTAAAAATTTGGTGTTTCAAAATAAGGAAGTAGGAGAAGGCAATGTGTAAGCAGATTAAACTTCAGATTTAAACAACCTAATTCTCTTCCGGTGTTCTGCAGAAAGGATTTGACGTATTTAATGCTCTGGATCTGATGGAAAACAAAACTTTTTTGGAAAAACTGAAGTTTGGCATAGGGGATGGCAACTTGCAATATTACCTGTTCAACTGGAGATGCCCAGCTATGGAGTCTGAAAAGGTAAGCAGGCTTTGCTGGACCAAATCCTGACTTTCTAGGGCTGACTTTGGTTTTCTTACATTTTTAGGACTCGGGATTGTCTCCTCCATTACAATAGCCACACACAAGCTCATGTATGAAACCTGTAGACCTACAGATCATGACAGGTACAGACACATGGATGGGGTGCCTGCAACCAGTTCCAGGACTAGGTCATCTAGAGCCCAGGGCAAACATGCCAAACTCTGCACACCCCCCCTCCCTTAAGATTTATAAGCGTTATGTGTCAGCAAAAATTCCCCCACAAGAACACTGAGCGCTAATCTGCATGCTTTTCCCCTAAGCATAAATTCTCCCTCCTCCAAGTAAAAACCCACCCCCTTGCACAACTGTGAAGCATAGTGAGAATTTGTAAAACAAATTACATTTCCACCAACATTTCTTGCACGTGCTGGAGTCCAACTGAACCCTTTCGAGCTCTGCTGTATTGTAGTGACCAGAAAATGAAATCTTTAGTTGAACATTTGAGTATATTATTGGATAATCTTCTTCCCAAATGCAGTTTAATGGGAGTACCAAAATTGTCTTCTACTTAAAAACCGAATCCAGGATATTAGTGACCCCCACACTCCCATTTTACTCACCTGAAGCCATGGCCATGTGAAGATCCTTCTCCCTTCCTTTTAAGTTTCTTGGGTCCTTCTTTGGGTGTCCACATCACTGCCTGCACAATGTGGACATCTGTTGCTGGAGGTAACACTTTCAGCAGCCAGGTCCTTTCTCATAAGCTCCAGAGGCAGGAGAACTCATGGGGGCAGCGAGGAGACCAGTGCCCAATAAGATAACCAGCAGGGAAAAATACCCGGTCCCCAGGGCAGGATATTAGCTTTGTTCATGGAAACTGGGATTCATTATGCTGCAGGATGGCTTAGGAGGAGATGTTTGCTATCAAGAGGAGTAAGGTTGCACAATGCTCTATTTATTTATTTATTTATTTTTTTTGTTAACTGGAGCTTGTCTTTAACTTACACCTCCCTTAACCACTTCCTGCCCATAGGACCTCATATGACATCCTGGACTTTGTGGTGATACCAGGATGATGCCTGAAGCTACAGGCATTATCCCAATATCTTTTTTTTTTTTTTTTTTTTCTGCTGGCATTTATCTTTACTACAAAAGCAATCTTAGCGGCTAAATAGCTCCAAGGTATAAGAAATCAGAAGCAACAAGTATTTTTCCACTTCCAAATTCTCTAGGATGTAAACAAACCATTAGCGGCTTGTGAAAGTATCTCATCAAACTGATCTTGGTGTGATCAGATGCTTTTAAGAGCAAAGAAGAGATTTGGGGTCCGATAGACCCCAGATGTCTCAGTAAAGAGTACGTGTTAACCACCAAAATTAACCAAAAAAATAAAAATAAAACACTGCCGTCTCATTGCAGGTGGGCCTGGTGTTACAGTAAACTTCTGCATCCAAGACTGCCTCACGCACGCACCGGAGCTGCTCTTCAGGAAGGACAAGCACAAAACCGCTGGAGACGAGGGGACCCGAAGAGACAAAGAACAAATAAAGACGTCTGAGCAGCCCGACAGGATTGTACTGCAACCACCACAGATTTCATCCAGTGCTGTCGTCATTCTCTCATGGTGCAAATACATTATTCAAACAATAAACCGAATGAAAAAAAAAAAAAAAAAAGACGCAGAACAAACGTAATAAACTGAAGCACACATTCCTTTATAATTTGGAAACGTTTTTTTTTTTTCCAAGGACGTGAGAGATCGTTTGGTTTTAATTCACCACCATTTTTATAGACAGACCTGCGGAATGCATGTGACATATTCTCTTCAGATTTGATACTGTACATTCAGTGAGGCAGCAGAGCTATCATCAGCCCCTCCCTCCCAACCCCCTCCCAAAAAAGAACAAAACAATTATTCTGAAAATTATGCCGGACGTTTTTTTTCCGAGCATCTGCAAAGGGGACGATTGACTCTTCTCATGCTTTGCTTTTTGTTCAGTCTGCGGGGATAAGGTCACCATCTCTGTGCGCCGGGGGACACTTAAGATAATGACAGTGTTATAATCGGCAGAGCGAACGTTCGTTATGTTTGTGACAGAAGAATAGCTATGGCCGGTTTGTGCGATGTTTATAGTAAATATAAGGAGAAAATTAAAGGTGCGCTTCCAGTGTTGCCTTAAGTCGTATGTTGAAGTATGTGTAGTGTGCAGTGATGTTAGGAGAACCAATAGCGTGGTGCCACATTCATGTTTACTATTGGCTGGCAGCTTATCCAGAGCTGTGTGTACAATTCTGACACAGAAATGACATCACTGGGCAAAAAGGTAACCTGTTGTGCCAATCAATATGTCTCCCCATTGGTGAGAAGCCTCTCCCTTGTCTCTGTTATATTTCAAAGCCCAGTTCAGCCTTCACTAGTTATTACTGTAACGCAGTCAGGCTAGATATACAGTTATAAACATTTTACTTTTTTTAACAGCTAGTGCTGTAGCAAGGGTTAAAATTAGGGATGCATTGATAACAAGTACTCGTACTTGTGAAAATGCCCCCGAAACTAATAGTTTGCAGTGCGATTTGCATCCATACAAAATGGACATGCACAAATCACACTGCAAAGAATCGCATGCAATTTTTGAACAGAAATGCGGTGTGATTCCTCTCCGAATTGCATGCAATTTTCTGCACTGCTCCTGTGTGGGCCCAGGTTTGCCATAGTGGTGTATTTTATTATTACAGGTACTTATATAGCGCTGTCAGTTTACGCAGACAGTACATACACCCTCAAGGAGCTTACAATCTAAGATCCCTAATGCACATACACACATACTAGGGCCAATATGGACAGGAGCCACTCAACCTACCAGCATGTCTTTGGAGTGTGGGAGGAAACCGGAGCACTCGGAGGAAACCCACAGGGAGAACATGCAAAGATTTCAGGCTGAGTTCACACAGGAGTAGTGGGGGAAACCGCATACAATTCGGACAGGAATTCCATATTCCCATCGCACACATTCCTGGATAAGCTCTGAAACATTTGGGTGCTGCTGCAGCAACAACCAGCTGGGAACTGGTTCAGAAAGTCACAATGGAGATATTTGCCAGCACACCATGGATCGACAGGGTAGCGTCCAAACGGATTTTATTGCATGATCACAACACAAAGTGGTGCAACGTTTTGGAGTCATGCAGGACCCCTTCATCAGGCATGTGATCATGCAATAAAATCCGTTTGGACGCTACCCTGTCAATTCATGGTGTCCTGGCAAATATCTCCATTGTGCATTCCTGCATGCGGTTATTTGCAGTGCAATTTGCGGCCACTCGTTTTGAATGGATGCAAATTGCACCGCAAGGTATCAGTACTTGGTATCTGGGAGTACTTGAGCAAAAGTATTGATACTCATACTCCCCCCGATTAAAAAAAAACAAATAAACGTATCTGTGCATCTCTAGTTATTTTAACAAGGTATTTTAACCCGGTGCTGACAGGACAGTTGTATTATAACTCTCTTACACAAAGCAGCAGCCCTGCTCTCCTGCACACACTCCCCCCAAACACTGCTCTAATCAACAGTGCTCTTGCTGCCAGCATAGTGCTGTTGATTACAGCAGTGTTTGGGAGGGGAGAATGAATGCTGGAGAGTCAGGCTGCTGCTTTGTATGAGAGAGTGGTGGTCTGACTGTCCCAGGTGCTGCCAGCAACAAAAAAAACAACATATGCTGCATACACAGTTTAAAAATCCTACATTTATAACTATAACTGCTAAAGTGCAGCATGGGAGAAAATACCCTGTGGTAACAGATCTGGGAAAGTCTTACCCCTGCTCTCTCACACACAGCAGCAGGCTAGATGCAAGAGTGCTGTTGATTAGAGCAATGTTCAGTGGAGTCATGCTGCTGTTATGTGTGTGAGAGCTTCTATAAGAATATTCTATATGCGGTCAGCACAGGATATTTTACCCCTTACTGCAGCACTTAGCCCCATATTTATTACTGAAGCCTGATTACATTACAGTAATTAATAGAGAAGGTTCAGTGGCGTTGAAGTAGTGCTTCAGGCAAAAGACAATTTATTCACAAGAAAACAATCTGTTGACTTATGTTTGCATATCTTTTTGGATCTGGTTTTTGGAATTAAAAAAAAAAAAAAAAATCTAGACCTGTTGCAGAAAATGAAACCTAAGACAACATCCTGCTGCTGTGGATCCCAACCAACATGCTAGCTATTACATGCAATGCAGTTTCGTGCAGAATGAAACTTCCCCATCAACAGTTAGAAACTTACTCTAAACAGTGGGGCGTTGAATTTAATTATAAACCTTTTGTTGAGGTTCAACTTCTGCACAGTTTAATAAAAAACAAACACAACCTGACATTGGGGAGAAGTTACTACAAATGGAGCAGAGAGAATCTAACACAACTATGCATAGAAATCAGCTTCTAGCTTCAGTTTGTTCAGTTAGGAACTGCAGTCTGCTCACATAATAAAAACATCTTTGTCATTCTGAAGCTTCCCTCCAACCACTTAGGATATATACAATAATATGCAGTGATTCTGTACTTGCCAAATATGCTGCAGCAATCTCCCTTCACTAAGTCTGGCTGCATCCATTTTAACTGTGGGCAGCGAAAGCTGTTGCCTGTTCACTTCCTGGATTTACACAGAGACACACCTCCAGCTCTCATTGGCCCTCTTATGACTCACTCACTCCCTCCCTTTCTGGCAAACTCTCAGGAAAGTTAGAGAGAGCTGTGCGTGATGTCATAAGCCTAGGCTAATGACCAGACAAGAAACAGGAAGTGGGCTGTGTAGAAGGTATTTACTGGCAGAAAAAAAATATGTTACTATCCAAAGTTAAAACAACAAGGGCAGAGATCAGTGGTTCTCAACTCCTGTCCTCAGGACCCACCAAGAGGCCCGATTTTAAGTATTACCTTGGGGAGATACAGACTAGAATACTGTAATCACTGAGCAGCAAATTATATCACCTGTGATGTATTTGTAGTTGAGAACCACTGGCATAGATGGAAAGTTGAAAAAAATGACTGAATGTTCACTTTAAAGTGTTACTAAGCCAAGTACCCTGCATTCACTATATCTGCTCTCCCACAGTACAGGGAAATTGAATTATTTTAGTAAATATAAACTGCTAAATACATTTTCTCATCAGCAGTCTTGTGACTTCTATCAGTGTCTGGTTAAAGCTTGTAGGAGGAGTTTTCATTCTACTTTGACTGTCCTGCGAGGCTGCAGGACCCCTGACCCTCTGTCTGGACAGTGCTGATTGGTCCTGTGCAGTGACTCCAAATGCTGTTCTATCAGCAGATGGATTGGGGACAGTGGAAGGAAAGGGAGGATCAGAAAAGACAGGATCAAACCGCCTTTTTACACAATGCATAGGATTAACCCCTTAGGTTCCACCGTGAGTATAAGCATGCTTTACTACATATACAGACCAATTTTACTGTTGTGGGTTTAGTAACACTTTTTACTTTTGTGGGTTTAGTAACACTTTAAAGTTTAATCAGTCTGTATATGCAGCAAAGCATGCTTGCTATACTCACTGTGCAACTTAAGGGGGTTAATCTTCTGCATTGTGTAAAAAGGCTCTTTGATTCCTGTATGGACAGATCCTCCCCCTCCTGCAGGGTCTCTTGGCAAGGCCAGATAATGCACAGTGAGGGTAGTAAGGCTGCACATGCTCAGTTTAGTCTATTGCTGGGAGAACAATTCCTTGTTTCAGAGCTAGCCAGGTCACACACGTGGGCATGTATAGAGGCTGTAGTGGAAATCTCCTCCTACCTGAACTCTCTTTACTGGAGAAACTGTGCACTTTATCACTGACTGTGGTATATAGGTCAGCCAAAAAGGTATATAGTGACAGTATTTTAATGTAAAAAGAAGATTTATAAGCTGTGGGCACGGCTCCAGACTCTGCCTTCTTCAGTTGTATGAAATTCCCCTCATTCTGTAGTTTTCCAAGAAGCTTTTTGTTCTGACTTGGAGGTCTTTTATGTATTTATTTTTTTTAAATGGTAGTAAACTCCCATGCATAATTTGTACCTACAGGGAAGCCTATAATAAGACTTACCTTCAGGTACTGTAATATTTACTGTATATGCAGCCAGTTACATCACTGGCCATGCGCTCTGAAGTAATGGCAGCAAACCTGGAAGGAAAAGGGGTGACTATGGAGACCTTGGTGCTGATACTTTAACATAATCTGCTAGTATGTGATGCATACTAGCACATTATGGCTTTACCTAGCAGGTCCCAAAAAAATACAGCAGTTTACTACAGCTTTAAAGTGCAGCTGTTACCTGAATACCAGGTTTATTGACAGCTATAGTGCTCATAGCTTTCCTGGAAAAAGAGCAGCAGACTGATTGCCGTAGGCAACATTGTTTTGCCTTAAAGTTTCTTGTGCAGTCTGACGGGCATGAATTATTGTATAAAGGAAAAAACTGTGCTATTTAAATAAATGGGAATATAATTCCCTTCCAGTCAACACCAGTTCATGAAGTTGTAGTTGCAACCACACCACCAGATACAAATGGCAACAAACAAATATAAAAATGGCTGCTGGACCCCAGATCAACATCTGATGACCTTTGAGTTACCTTACACACCCCGGCTCAGTTAGAAGCCACAGGCGAGTTGGACCTCCTGTAGTACAGTAATGAGGTCCACAACCCCCGGTAAGCGGACATCTGATCTGTACTGGTGGTGATAATTAATTGCTCTGCGGGATTTGAGGCGGCACAGTGCAGTGGAGTTCACCAATTGGCTATATCCACTTTTTATGCATGAACGGGAGCGGGTTTTTTTTTTACTCACTGCAATATGGACTTTATGAGGAGCAGCGCAGCCATTTTTATAATATATGCATGAATTATTATTTTTTTTCTGCAGTTTAAAGTAGTTTTAACGTCTACATTTTTTTTTTTTTTACCTGAACCACTTCAGCCCCAGAAGGATTTGCCCCCTTCCTGACCCGGCCATTTTTTACGATACCGCACTGTATTGTATTGCTTTAACTGACGCAGTCGTGCGACGTTCTGCCCAAACAAAATTGATAGCCTTTCTCGCTTAGCATCTGGTGCACAGACCACCGCCCAGGGGAGCCGTCCTACCACCGTCAATGACAGTGGCTGGTCGGCAAGTGGTTAAAGTGGAAGTAAATTTTTTTTTTTTTTAAACTTGCACCTACAGGTAAGCCTTTAATAAGGTTTACCTGTAGGGTACAAGAAATATCTCCTAATCTTGCACCGCTTAGGAGATATTTGCTGTCCCTTCAGAGCGCTGTGCCTGACCAGGCCATTTTTTATCGATACGGCATTGCGTCACTTTCGCACTTGCGTGGTCGTACAACATTGTACCCAAACAAAGTTGACGTCCATTTTTTCCCACAAATAGAGCTTTCTTTTAGTGGTATTTGATCACCTCTGCGTTTTTTTCCCTTTCTATCGCAAAAAATGAGCGATAATTTTGTTAAAAAAAAAAAAAAAAAAATCACAATAGGCGTTGATTGATTGGTTTGTGCAAAAGTTATTGCTTCTACAAACTATGGGATAGATTTAGGGACTTTTATTTACTGGTAATGATCTGTGATTTTTAGCGGGATTGTGGCAGACAAATATGACCCCAAATTATACTTTTTGGGGACCACTGACATTACATTTGATCAGTGCTATAAAAATGCACAGATCAATGTAAAAATGACACTGGCAGGGTAAGGGGTTAACTAAGGGGCAAACAAGGGGTTAACGGTGTTCCCTGGGTGTGTTCTAACTGTAGGGTGGGGGGGGGGATGGGCTAGCAGGGACATGACAGATCGCTGTTCCTGGGAACAGCAGATCTCTGTAATGGCAACTGGAATATGCCATGTTTACATAAGCAGATCCCCATTCTGCCTCTGTAGAAGGCAATTGTGGGTTGCTGGCGGACATAGAGTCCGCCAGACCCACGGCACACTCCCGTGGCGCGCATCAGGCGCATGCTCGCAAATGCGTGGCTGACGTACAATGAAGGCAATTTGCGCACATGTGCCAACCTGCCACAGTAAAACGGTGGGTGGTCGGGTAGTAGTAAAGAAAAAAAAAAATGTATTCTACCAAAAAAAAAATAGACTTTTACATGTAAACAAAAAAAAAAAAAAAAAGATTGATTTAATGCAAGGCACTCCTGTAAAATTTGTCTGCGCCAGCCTTTATGAATGCCAGGGAATTTATCAGAACTAGGGCAGCAGTGCATGGCAACCAGTCAGCTCCTAGGTTTCATTTTCAAAGCTTAACTGAACAAACTGATGATAGAAGCCGATTGGTTGCCATGCACGGCTGCTCCAGATTCTGTCTGCTCCACTTTTGATAAATTCCCTGCATCAAGGAGAATCAACTAGGAGTGGTGCAAGCACAAGCTTGCAGCACTCTTCTTAGGCCTCATACACAAGGACATTTTTTACCACCGTTTTTTTCAGCTCTCCATGTTTATTCAATGGGCTGTAGATGGCATCCTTAAGCTGTAAATTGAACGCAGGACCCGCGCGTTCCAAGGCTGTAGCGTTTTGGCATTTGACGCTGAGCCGGCAAACCGCGCATTAACGCCATAGCGACGTTAACCAGCATTTTTAGCGCCTACATTTTCAGGTTAAAAAATAGCAGAGGATTTTTTTTTTTTTAAACAAAACGCCTACGCACACTAATGCCGATGTAATTGCGTTTTTGACGCCTATTTTTGCCTGACGTTGGTCCCAACGTTTTGCTATTATGCCCGTGTGTATGAGGCCTAAACATAAAAAATGGTGCAGATGCTCCTAACAAACAGAAGGGATGCAAGCCCCTTTGTTAGGAGCAGTTAAGTGATCTGTTCTGCTAGATCTCTGACAGGCAGCCCAGAGAGCTTGTTCTGCATGCTCCACCGATCTCCCTGCCTGACTGTCCCTGTGTCCAGAATAAGACAGGTTATGGCTGTGTGGAAGTAGGGCTCAGGATAAGAGGCAAGGCCTCAGGTTCTTAAAACTCAGGCAACTTGTAGCAGGTGAAGGTAAGATCGCATACAGTTACTTTGATCTAATATCTATCCCTGCTGTTGGCCATACAGTGGATGGAAAGAAGCGCCCAAGACATGGATGTAAAAACGAAATCTTTGATTTTATTTGGTTTGTAGACCAGTGAAATGAAGCCAATGCGTTTCGGGGGTCCAACACAATCCCCCTTCCTCAGGGCTATTAGAGACAAAGACAGAATAATATACATACATGACTGTCACAAAATGTCCAATTGGTAAAAGAATAAAATAATAAAAACTATATGTACATACATTCATAAGATTTGTATTAAAAATTAAACATTAGTTGATCAGTTAATTACTTTGTACATTTTTTTTTTTTTTTTTGCACATTCTTTATAAAGCGAATGGAATATAATGTATAGGAATTTTTTTTCTTTTTTGATTCCCAAAAAGCAAAAGTCTTGAAAAAGGAAAAAATTAAATTTAAAATTAAAAAGAACACCGTTGGCCATAGGTAACCAAAGTTCCATGTGGCTCTTTGCAAGCAGCAACACTGAAAGTTGTACATTGGAAAAGAGTGCTGAGCATGCACAACATTCTAGCCAGCGGATGATGGTAGTGATCAGTCCCACAGGGTTAATGCGTGATGGAAATAAGCAGATTTGTAAAGGCGAACCCAAGTAAGCGAAGGAGGTCCCTGTGCTCGCAAAAGGAGTCTTCAGAAACAGGGCAGGCACTGAGGTAATGCTAGCAGCCCTGGTCTGCAAAGGCCACTTCTAGACATTCCCTGTGAAGCCCCATCCAGGGAAGTCTGGACACAGCACTTCAAATTCTAGACGGAGGATGGCTGTGATGTTCTCTGGGTGAGACTACTCATAGGTTTTTGGCTGTGGTATTAAACTTGTGTGTAAGGAAAAAAAGACCACCCCCAGCCAACACCCTGGTAAGCAACATTATGACCTTCACATTCCTGAGGAGAGGGGGCTAGCTTGTCCATATAAGGAAGTTCAAATGCCAATAAGTTGAGTCATGCAAGGTAACCATAATAACCAGGATATTAGAGGCTATAATAGATATTTGTGAGGCCAACCTTAATAAGGGTTATGAAATTTGCCATTTCCCCAACAGATGTAGATAAGAGTCTTGATTGGAGAAATATTTTGGAAAGAATGAAGGGGGGGGGGGGGGTTATCCTGGGCTAGCCTACAGGCATTTTGTTTACCAGCACACAACCCTCCTGTGGGCAGCAGTATAACCTGAAGGTTAAAGCATTCGTTACCCAAAAAAAAAAAAAAAAAAAGGATCCTGTCCCTTTAACCACTTGCCGACGGCTGATCGGCAAATGACGGCGACAGAGTGGCTCTGTAACGCGGATCGCCGTCATACGACGGCAGCCGCGATACAGAGCCTAGTGAGCGCGCGCCGCCGGAGTGCTCACTGTGTTCGGGGGGGGGCCAGGGAGCGGGTGCGGCGGCTTCGATTGCCGCCGGCTACCCGCGATGCCCCCCCCGGAGTGAATGAACGGAGGTCCGTGTATGTAAACACGGACCTCCACTCTGTGTGAGGGGGAAGGGCTGTGATCACAGCCTTCCTTTACATGAAGGCTGTGACCACTTCCCTTCTCCTGTTAGGGCAGTCCCCATACAGTTAGAACACGCCCAGGGAACATAGTTAACCCTTAGAGCGCCCCTGCAGGTTAACCCCTTCACTGCCAATGGCATTTACACAGTAATCAGTGCATTTTTATAGCACTGATCGCTGTATAAAAGCCAATGGTCTCAAAAAAGTGTCAAAACGTTCCGACATGTCCGCCCCAATATCGCAGTACCGCTAAAAATCACAGATCGCCGCCATTACTAGTAAAAAAAAAAAAAAAAAAATAACCCCAAAAATGAATTATCATCCGTAAATGCGACCACTTTTGCGCAAACCAATCAATAAACGCGGATTGCGATTTTTTTTATTGCAAATATGAGGAAGAATATAAATTGGCCAAAAACGGTGAAAAAAAATGTTTTTTTATATTTTTTTTTTGGATTTGTATTTTAGCAAAAAGTAAGAAATTTGGGTTTTTTTGCAAAATTGTCGCTCTTCTTTTGTTTATAGCGGCGATCAGAAATGACGCAGAGGGGATCAAATACCACCAAAAGAAAGCTCTATTTGTGGGAAAAAAAGGACGCAAATTTCGTTTGGGTACAACGTCGCACGACCGCGCAATTGTCAGTTAAAGCGACGCAGCGCCGAATCGCAAAAAGGGCTCCGGTCCTAAAGCTGGAAATCCTTCCGGGGCTGAAGTGGTTAAATCATGTTATAGAGCTTGTGCTGTGTAATTTGGCCCCCTGTAACACCTGGCCGATCCGGCCTGGTTCTTTTCTCCCCCTGTAAACGGATCACGGATTATCATGGCTACTGAGCCCTGACGCCGTGGTCAGTTTACATACCTCCATCATCCACTGTCTCTCCTGTCCTCTCCCCCCACCCCTCCTGTCAGGGGGGAATCCTATCCCCCGCCCACTGCAGCTGTCAGACGGGGAGGAGAGAGCCAGCTGGTCACGTGCTCACCGCTCAGAAATCTGGTATATACTGCTAGCTATATATATTTATTTATTTCTTTTAAATCACACACACAGGAGACACTGCAATAGGAGACAGCGCTGACAGTAAAAAGATGTTAGAGTGGCTTAACCACTTGTTCATCCCTCGATGAAAAAAAAAAAAAGGGAAGGAGCCATAACCTTTTTAGAGATTTGGGGGGGGGGGTAGCCCAGCTCCATCTACATTATGAGATGTTTTCTAAATGGCTACAGCTTAATTTTAATAGGAATATAAAAGTGAGCATTGCAACATACAGTGGGTATAGAAAAGAATCACCCCCTTTAATCAATCAATTTTTTTTAGCTTTGCAGCCTAGAATGAAAAGACTGTTTTTCTTATATCCAGTTGTATTTACTATTGCAATGCCTAACCTCCAAGTGAAAGATAGAACACCAACATGTCAGAAAAAATTATTCACAAACAGAATCACCAAGTTGGAAAAAGGATCACCCCCTTGTGTCAGTAATTTGTTGAACCACCTTTTGCTATTAATCCAGCCTTAGTCTGTTGGGATACATATCTAACTTTGCAATATTTGCCCACTCTTCTTTGGAGAACTGCTCAATTTCAGTTAAATTCGATGGTGACCGTTTGTGGACTGCAGTCTTCCAAGTCATTCCACAAACATTCAATGGGGTTTAAAGAGGAAGTAAACTTTCTTATAGGTATATACCTATAGGTGCAAAGAATATAATCAGGCTTACCTATAGATACTGTAAATATCTCCTAAATGGAGAAAGTTTTTAGGAGATATTTACTGTATACTGCGCCAAGCACGTAATCAGTGCATGCACTCTGAGGGAACGGCCGCCCGTGCAGATTCTTCAGAGCTGTGTGCCGTGACTGCTGCCTCCCGCGTGCATGCGCGGCAGCAACATCACACGGCTCCAGCCAATCACACAGCCAGAGTCCGGCATGGACCCAGAAGGAAGACGGGCAAAGATGGGTAGGGCCACCTCCAGCAGGGATGGCTAGGGCTGTTTGCATCGCATACTAGCACATTATGTGAAACTTGCCTGCATACTAGCACATTATGCCTTTACTTTGCAGGTAAGAAAGAAAAAAAAAAAACCTATGTTTTCGTCTTTAACCACTTGCCGACTGCCCGCCGCAGCGTGACGGCGGCAAGGTGGCTCGTTATCGCGAAACACCGTCACAGGACGGCGGCCGCGATAACTAGCATTGTGGGCGCGCTCACCGTGTTCGGATCGGGTGGGGCGGACTCTATCGCCGCCGGCTACCCGCGATGGCTCCCCCGCACTGAAAGAACGGAGGTCCGTGTATGTAAACACGGATCTCTGTTCTGTTAGAGGGGGAAGGGTGGTGATCACAGGCTTCCTCTATATGGAAGCCGTGATCATCCCCTTTCCCCAGCCAGGGCAGCCCACATACAGTAAGAACACGCCCAGGGAACACTGTTAACCCTTAGAGCACCCCCCTGCAGGTTAACCCCTTCACTGCCAATGACATTTACACAGTAATCAGTGCATTTTTATAGCACTGATCGCTGTATAAATGGCCCCAAAAAAGTGTCAAAATGGTCCGACATGCCCGCTGCAAAATCGCAGTACCGCTAAAAAATCGCAGATCGCCGCCATTACTAGTAAAAAATAAAAACCCCAGAAATTAATCATCCGTAAACGCGGCAACTTTTGCCAAACCAATCAATAAACGCCAATTGCGTTTTTTTTTTTACCAAAAATATGAATATAAATCGGCCAAAACCGATGGAAAAAAATGTTTTTTTATATTGTTTTTTTTTGGATTTGTATTTTATCAAAAAGTAATAAATTTGTTTTTTTTTGCAAAATTGTCGCTCTTTTGTTTATAGCGGCGATCAGAAACGACGCAGAGGGGATCAAATACCACCAAAAGAAAGCTCTATTTGTGGGGAAAAAAGGACGCAAATTTTGTTTGGGTACAACGTCGCACGACTACAATTACCAGTTAAAGCGACGCAGTGCCGAATCGCAAAAAGTGCTCTGGTCCTAAAGTGGGAAATTCTTCCGGGGCTGAAGTGGTTAAGTCTGGGCTCTGACTAGGGCTAGGCCATGCAAGGACATTCACCTTTTTCTCCTTCCACCACCATGTGATCATTTTTTTTCTGTGTGCTTTGGGTCATTAGGTTGTTATCCCCATAAGAGGATATTACCACCTCCATGCTTTACTGTAGGAATGGTGTTATTTGGATGGTGAGCTGTATTGGATTTCTGTCAGACATCTTTTAGGGTTGAGGCCAAATAATTTGATTTTAGTCTTATTTGACCATAACACCTTTTTCCTATGTGGCCTCAGAATCTTCAAGATTCTTTTGTTGGCAAAGTTCAGACGTGACTTCATGTGGCCTTTGAGGAATGGCCTCTTTTTTCTGGCAAACCTTCCCTACAAGCCACATTCGTGGAGAATTTGTGATATTGTCGGCCCATGCACACAATGACCACTCTCATAAATTCCTGCAACTGCTTCAGAGTTGCTGTAGGCTTCTTAGTAGCCCCTCTGACCAGTTTCCTCCTGGCCCTTTCATCCAGTTTGGAGTGACATCCTGATCCAAGGAGGGTCTGTGTTGTACCAAATACCTTCCACTTCTTAATAACAGACTTCACTGTGCTAATAGGCATTGGTAAATCCTTTGGAATGTTTTTGTATCCATCTCCTGTCTTGTGCCTGTCCACAACTTTATCCCAGAGATCTTTTGACAGTACCTTGCTACTCATAGTTAATGGTTTGCTGCAGTAGTGCAACTGAAAAGCTCCAGGAAAGCTCATTGCCTGCTGAGCCAATTAAAATGACCGCAGCTGATCACAGTTGAAAATCAAATGGCTGTGTGCCTTTGAGAAGAATAAATCTGATTGAGTTTACAAGTCATTTTTAGGAGGAGAGTGACCCTTTTCTCCAACTCAGTGTTTGTTTTTGAATTTATTTTTTTTTTGTGACATTACACACTCTATTACCAAAAGTATTGGGACACCTGCCTTCACTCACACACAAACTTTAATGGCATCCCAGTCTTAGTCCATAGGGTTCAATATTGAGTTGGCCCACCCTTTGCAGCTATAACAGCTTCAACTCCTCTGGGGAAGGCTGTCCACAAGGTTTAGGAGTGTGTCTATGGTCGGATAAACGTACAATAATCGGTTGTAGGACTATTTTCATACGTGTGTACAAGGCTTCAGGCTGGCCATACATTGTACAATTTTCTTCTATAGCTTTCCTTTAGATTTGACCTCATATTATAAGGTTTTGGTAAATCTAAACAATTTCAGTTTGTGTGCAATCAGGCAGGCCCTTGTACTACATAGTTTAAAAAGGTAAAGCTAAAGGAAATTGAATAATAAAATTGTATAATGGATGACCAGCTTTAGACTGGGATGACAATAAAGCTCATGTGTGGCAGGTGTCCCAATACTTTTGGTAATATAGTGCATCTCTAACTGACAGTAAAAGCTGCAGTGAGTAAATACGGCTGGATAAAACAAAAACGCTCTTCATTTAAGGCTGCAAAGCAACAAAATGTGATTTTAAAGGGGGGGGGGGGGGCAATTATTTCCTATACCCACTGTATTTGCATATAAATAATTAACTGGGCTAATGCACATATTCCAGGATGAAATGTTATGAATACAAGGTACACATTTGAAGAAGAGAGTCTAACACACTAAGAAAAGTTAATTTAGAAAAATATTTAATATCCACAAACATCACACAGCTAGATTAAATTTCACAATCCAAAATAAATATTGGACATTGTTGAGATTACATTGTCCTTTATAGACATGTTGGCAGATCTGGGAATTATTGGCCCATTTTGGTTATGTATCTTTAGAACAGGGATGCTCAACCTGTGGGCTGCAACCTCATGCTCTAAGATAGCAGCTCAGCATGCCAAGATCACAGGTTACCAACCACCACCCCAGAGCATCAAAGTGGATGGAGCTGGTGCCAGAAGAAGCAAGCAGCTCCAGAAGGAGCAGGAGCCCCATTACCGATGCTTCCTCTGTAGCACCACCTGGGACAAGAACTTTCTCTTTCGTTCGTCGACAGGCACAGCAACTCTTAGGACTAAGTGGGTTATACTGCCCTCTTATTCTGCCTAGGAGTTTACTAGGCAGAAGAGGCAGTTCTAACAGCAAAAAAGAACAGTAACAGACAGAGCCCCACCCAGGGGGCAGTCCCTACTGGCAGATAACCCCACACCCAGCTCTGCTAGCTCAGTTTTCTCTGCCTAGTGCAAGGAGTTAGACCTAGGCTCCCTGTTGGGATCTGTGGTACCTCTCTGGGCCACTTTGGTTGTCTGGAGACAGCCTCACAGATGAAGACTACAATCAAGCATCCGCGCTGGGCAGCAGGCTGGGTCTCGGACCCAGGCACTCTTCTCCCCAGCCGGCCATCACACGTTAGACCGGATGCTTCGCGCTGGGTCGACCCCAAACCGGACGGGGTGGGCCTGCGGGTTAAGTGCCCCGCCATTGCACGCAGTGCGCTCAGGGCCGACAGCTCCCTCCAGCCTAGCCGGGAGAGTGTAAGCAGTCTCAGGTGGGATCCCCCGCACCACCCGACTAGATGGGGTAAGTACGCCCCCCCGGGGGCCCGAGGGGGGGAGCTGGCGGGTCCCCCCTTCGGGGTGAGCGCAATGGGTGGTCTTTCCCCCACTCTTCCTTGCTCGTGCCCCTCCCCCACCCGTCCGGTACCCCGCTGTCGCACCCTCCCTTCCCCTCCCCGGGGGGTCCCAGGGTGTAATGGGTGTATAGGCCCTAGTGGTCCCCCTCCGCCTCACCCCCTGCCCCCCTCAGGATCGTCGGCGGCCATTTTGCCAGCGCCCAGCCGTCATTTTCTTGTAGCCGGCCGCATTTATATGCATGGGATTGTTCGACGGCCATTTTAGTGTAGCCGTGGCACTGTTACACGAGGTTTTGGCCTCTAGTGTGCATAGGTGGCCATTTTCCAGTGGTTTTTTACACATGGAAGGCCTGTGTGTACCGAGGGGCAGTCCTGGCGCCGATTTACCCCCCCCCAGCATGGCGCGGATCTCCCTGGTGGAGGCACTGTGCACAGCGGTAGTGTGGGCAGCAGGAGCGGTGAAAGCAGCGACAGAAGGCAGCAGTAGGCAGCTCTTCTCTGGTCGGGTGGTGGGTGCCCCCTGTGACAAGCCTTGCGCAGCTGTGGGGTGGGGGTGCAGTGGTCTCCTGGCAATAGGCCTCTTTCTTCTGGGGTGGCCAGGGTGGGTGACAGTGTGGCAGCCGAGGCGGGTACTTCCCCCACCGGACCTCTCGGTGCCTGCAGCCAGCATTTCCCTTGGAGACGCCATGTCCACGGTTCTGGAGATGTTGGTCTCCCGGGTAGAGTCGGTGTTGAACCGCAGGGACGTCCCTTGCCCCCCCTTCTTCTGGGGAGGACTTGGACCCCGAGGGGGGCTCCTCCGTTGCAGGGACCCCCCCCCTGAGCTGTCGGGCGGTGACATCCCAGACGCCCCTGATAGCGGGGATGAGTCCGAGGCGTCTGCTGCTGCGCACGATAAGGTTCTTGTAGACGTTCTGATTACCTCAGTGCGTGAGACCCTGCAACTGGAAGAAGCAGCGGGACCCTCTCGGGGGTGCCCGTCCCCTTTGGGTCAGATGGACCAGGCCCGGCGGCAAAGGTTTTTTTCGTATTTGGATAAGTTTGTTTATAGGGACTGGGCTCAGCCCCTGAGCTCCCTCCCCATTCAGAAGAGTTTTGCTGTGTGTTATCCCTTTGAGGATAGCTTATTAAAGAAGTGGGCATCACCTCCCGTGGTTGATTCCCCGCCCCCTCCCCCACCATGTCCCACCTGAGTAAGGTGACCACCATCCCGGTGGAAGGCACGCCATCCTTTAAGGACCCGGCTGACAGGAAGGCTGAAGCTTGCGTCAGATCCCGATTTGTTCTAACAGGGTCTGCCATGCGGCCCATTGTGGCTTCTGCGCTGGTGTTGCAAGCGCCCACAGTGTGGGCGAAGCTGCAACACAGCGAGTTGTGCAAGACACAGGCGTCGCCTGTGTGGATCTTGCAAATCGCATGATCCAAGGGGCTCAGTATCTGTGCGATGCAGCCCTGGACGTGGCCCCCCTGATATCCAAGGCGTCCGCGGTCTCGGTGAAGGCCCTGGCGGACTTGCCTTTCCAGGGGGGCAGTTCTTCAGTGACCCCTTGGATGAGATGATCAAAGATCTCACGGGAGGGAAGGGCACCCTTGTCTAGGAGGAGTTCGGACTTCCGTCGCCGACAGGGCCCCTCCTTTCCGGCCCATAGGCGGCCTTTTCGTCCCTCGGCAAGCGTACCTGCATGTTCCCATCTGCGCCCAGCACCAGCACTTCCTGCGCTTTGCGGTTGGGGAGGATCACGACCAGTTCGTGGCCCTCCCGTTTGGCCTGGCATCGGCGCCTCGGGTTTTCACCAACCACCAGTTTTTACTGCTGGCCCCAGTTCTGGCTCTGCTGAGGCAGAGGGACATTGCGGTGGTGGCGTATCTGGACGACCACCCCCTGCGAACGGAGTCGGCTCCAGCGCTCAGGGACAATGTGATGATCACCCTGTACACTCTGCAGGAGTTCGGATTGGCGATCAACCTCCCGAAGTCGGTTCTGATTCCGTCTCACCGCCTGGAATATCTAGGGTTTATCCTGGATGCAGCCCAGGCAAAGGTTTTCCTTCCGCCAACCAAGCCGCGGACGTTTCAGTCGGTGGTTCGGTCCCTGCGGTTCCTGAAATGGGGTCCTTCCAGGCGCTCCCTTATGCTCGGTATTACACCCGGGTTCTGCAACGGGAGATTCTCCTGAGGGGACAGGTCCCCATCTTCCCTGGATCGGGTGGTCAGGATGGACCACCAAGTAAGGGCCTCGCTGCTTTGGTGGCTGCAGTCCCCGGCTCTCGGTCAGGGAAGTCCTTCCTCCCCTTTCACTGGTCAGTGATCACGACGGATGCCAGCCTGACTGGCTGCGGTGGAGTCCTGGGGCTGCTCTCAGCCCAGGGACGGTGGTCTACGGAGGAGTCTCGTCTCCCGAGCAATGTCCTGGAATTGCGGGCGATTTGGTGCTGCCCTTCCCGTTGGACATCGAGACTACATTGGTGCCCTGTCCGGATTCAGTCGGATGATGCCACGGCTGTGGCATACGTGGGTCACCAGGGCGGGACGAGAAGCTCGGCTGCGGCCTCAGGAGGTAGCTCCCGTCCTGCGGTGGGCAGAAAGCAAAGTTCCGGCAATCTCTGCTGTCCACATACCGGGCATAGAAAATTGTCAGGCGGACTATCTCAGTCGTCTGCATCTGGACCAGGAAGAGTGGTCCCTGTACCTGGATGTGTTTCATCAGATTTGTCTGAGATGGGGCATCCCGGATATGAACTGACTAGCATCCCATCTCAAATCGGAAGGTGCAGACCTTTGTGAGCAGGACACGGGACCCCCTGGCGGTCGCGGCAGATGCTCTTTTAGCTCCGTGGGCTCAGTATCAGCTCATCTATGCCCTTCCTCCTCAAACTGCTTCCGCGCCTTCTGCGCAGAATAGAAGCGGAGGGTATCCCGACCATTCTGGTAGTTCCGGATTGGCCACGGCGTCCTTGGTACGCAGACGTGGTATGGACGTTCCCTGGCAGCTCCCGCTTCGCGAGGATCTTCTGTCCCAGGGACCCAGCCTGCATCCTGCTTTACCCTCTCTATCTTTAACGGCCTGGCTATTGAATCCCAGGTGTTGAGGGATCGAGGTGTCTCGGACTCGGTGATTCCTACCGTGTTGTAGGCTTGTAAGGCCGCTTCACATACGATTTACCACCACACCAGAAAGGCTTACATTGCCTGGTGCGAAGCCGGGGGTGGAACCCTCGTTCCTTCTCGGTGTCTCGGGTTCTGGTCTTCCTGTAGAAGGGCCTCGACCAGAAACTGGCGTTGAGCACTATCAAGGTTCAGGTTTCTGCTCTGGTGATTTTTTTTCAGCGTCCTTTGGCGACGTATTCATTGATTTGTACTTTCATGCAGGGGGTCGGCGTGTCGCCCCCCAGGTACAGTCGCCTTTGGCGCCATGGGACCTCAATTTGGTCCTCTCGGTGCTTCAGAAGCCGTCTTTTGTGAATATCAGGGAGACCTCTCTGCAGTTGCTTTTGCAGGAAGTGGCTTTGCCATCACATCCGCCCGGGGGTGTCGGAGCTGGCGGCTGTCTTGTAGGTCTCCTTATCTGGTCCTATATAAGAAAAAGGTGGCTTGCGCCCGTCACCTTTTTTGCCAAGGGTGGTGTCATCTTTTCACATCAATGAGGACATTGTCCTTCCTTCGCTTTGCCCGCGCCCGTCTCCCCCTAAGGAGGTCGCTTTGCACTCCCTGGATGTTGTTCGGGCCCTGCGGATGTATCTGGCGTCCATAGCCTCCTTTTCGGAGGTCAGACGCTCTTTTTGTCATGGTGGATGGCCCACGCAAAGGTTTGGTGGCCTCATCGGCCGCTATCTCACGTTGAATTAGGCAGACTGTGTCCCAAGCCTATGCCATTCGGGGTCTGGAGCCTCTCTTTCCGGTTATGGCTCACTCTTCCAGGGCAATTAGACGCCTGATGTCAAAGCCCAGGAAGTGCTGTGTCTAAGGTGTGCAAGGCGGCTACTTGGACCTCTGTGCACGCCTTCTCACAGTTTTACAATGTGGATGTTCTTAGCATCCTTGGATGCTGCGTTTGGCCGTAAAGTTTTGCAGGCAGCCGTGTGAGACACGTGGTTCCTCACCGAGGGTTCAGTTGGGTGTAGTTCTGTTGTTCTGTTACCCACCCCTCATTTTTGGCACTGCTTTTGGACGTCCCACTTAGAGAAAACTGGATTTTTTTTTGACTTACCGTAAAATCCCTTTCTCTGAGTTTGTTAACAGGCACAGCACCCACCCCTCTGATGTTGCACTGCTTGTTACGAACTGAGCTAGCAGAGCTGGGTGCTCTGCCAGTGGAGACTGCCCCCTGGGTGGGGCTGTGTCTTACTGTTCTTTTTTGCTGTTAGAACTGCCTGTTCTGCCTGGTAAACTCCTGAAGAGAGCAGTATAACCCACTTAGTCCTTAGAGTTGCTGTGCCTGTCGACGAACGAAAGAGAAAGGGATTTTACGGCAAGTCAAAAAAAATCCAGTTTTTCCTTACAGCCTAGGGATGGCAACAGAAACTGCAAAACTATGCGATGTTTAATAAACAGACTTTTTGGTCTTTCAAAGAAATATTGGCACAAAAAAAAAAAAAAAAAAAAAAAAGGCACTAGGCTGTTTTCACACTTATCTGCAGGTTCAGCGCACCTGGGGATTTCCTGTGGGTTAGCTACAGAGCCATAGACTTCTACTATATCCTATGGCTTTCTGAAAGCACACCACACCTGCAAGATGAAACAGTGAGTAAATATCAAACAGGGATTAGGCGCATGAAAATTGATCCTCATTGTTTAAAAATTCATTTTGTTATAAAATGCTGAACCATTTCATTGCATTGCAGCCCATGACTCGTTTCCAAAACACTAAGTGTTTGTAACCCAAAATAAAAAAAAAAAAAAAAAAAAAAAAAAAAAGGAGGTATATACATCTTGTTCCCATAAAGCATGTCATACAGCAGTGCTTGTGCTCTGTTTGGCACGCCCCCCCCCCCCCCCGTAACACCTGGATGATCCTGCCCTCTCCCTGTAAACTGACCATGGCATGTCTTAGCTGCTGAGCCCTGACACTGGTCAGTTTACGTGATAATATCATCCGTAGCCCTCCTCTCCCCTCTCTGCCAGCTCTTAAGTCTCCTCCCCACCACTGCTATACAATGTACCTATCTGTCCTTAGCTACTTCAGCCCCGGAAGGATTTCACACTTTAGGACCAGAGCCCTTTTTGCGATTCGGTGCTGCATCGCTTTAACTGACAATTGCGCGGTCGTGCGACGTTGTACCAAAACGAAATTTGCGTCCTTTTTTCCCCACAAATAGAGCTCTCTTTTGGTGGTATTTGATCACCGCTGCGTCATTTCTGATCGCCGCTATAAACAAAAGAAAAGCGACAATTTTGCAAAAAAACCCAAATTTCTTACTTTTTGCTAAAATATAAATAAAAAAAAAAAAGAAAAAAAATATATAAAAAAAACATTTTTCAACGGTTTTGGCCGATTTAATATTCTTCCTCATATTTGTGATTAAAAAACTTGCAATCGGCATTTGATTGGTTTGCGCAAAAGTTGCCGCGTTTACGGATGATAATTTTTGGGGTTTTTATTATTTTTTTTTACAAGTAATGGCTGCGATCTGCGATTTTTAGCGGTACTGCGATATTGGGATGGACATGGACCATTTTGACACTTTTTGGACCATTGGCATTTATACAGCGATCAGTGCTATAAAAATGCACTGATTACTGTGTAAATGCAGTGAAGGGGTTAACCTGCAGGGGGAGCTCTAAGGGTTAACTGTGTTCCCAGGGCGTGTTCTAACTGTATGGGGGCTGCCCTAGCAGGGGAAGGATAGTGATCACAGCTTCCATATAGAGGAAGGCTGTGATCACAGCCCTTCCCCCTCTCACAGAACGGAGATCCGTGTTTACATTCACGGACCTCCGTTCTTTCACTCTGGGAGGGGGCATCGCGGGTAGACGGAGATAGAGTCCGCCGCACCCGCTCCCTGGCCCCCCCCCCGGACACAGTGAGCGCGCCTCCGGCGGCGCACGCGCACTCTCACAGTGCTCGATCTCGCAGCCGCCACCGTATGACGGCGTTTTGCGATATCGAACCACCTTGTCGCCGTCAACCTGGGGTTAGCGGTCGGCAAGTGGTTAGTAGAATCCCCTCTGTTATGCCATGCTATATTGTTCAGTGTCTGTTTTATAAAAATGAAGCAGGCAATACCTTATTGAAGGCCGCCGCTAAGTTGTCACATGACCACCCGAGGCTCTCCTCCCGGCTGATGTCAGAGGGAACCTCAGCCCCTCCCTCTGTAGTCCTCAGAGCGGGGCAGGAGAGAGCCCAGGACATCAGCGGACTGCACAGTGGCGCTTAAAAATAATGTATTGCACCACATCATTTTTATAAAACAAAGGCAGTGAACGATATATCGTGACATAAGAGGGGATTCTACCAAGGACAGATAGTGACTTAACCACTTTAACCCCTTCCCGCCCAGCGTATTAACAAATGATGGGTGGGTGGTTCATTATCCTGACTGGACGTCTATTGACGTCCTCAGGATAATCCGCGACTGCACGTCCCCTGGGGCGCGCATCACGACGATCGGTGGGTCAGTTTGACCCACCACATTACCGACAGATCACATGGTAAATAGGAAAAGCCGTTTATCGCTGCAGACCTGAGCAGCGGAGAGCCAATCGGCTGCTCGCCTGATGGGGGGGGGGGCTGCGCTGAACATTTATCAGTGCAGCCCCCCTCAGGATCACCCCACTGGACCACCAGGGAGCCCCCCCCCCAGACAACGCGAGGAGGCCGCCCAGGACCACCAGGTAAGGGCAATATAGTGCACTGTAGGGAGGGCACTGTGCATATATGATGCCTGCCAGTGCCATCCCTAAGAGTGCTGTATGCACCAGTGCCACCTATCAGTGCCCACCTATCAGTGCCACGTATCAGTGCCACGTATCAGTGCTGCATATATGTCCCATCATCAGTGCCAATCTATACTGCCTCCTCAGTGCCCGTCGGTGAAGGAGAAAATGTACTTTATATAAAGTTTTGTGACAAAGAACAATTTTTTTTTTCCAAAATTTTTAGTTTTTCTTTAATTTATAGCGCAAAAAATAAAAACTGCAGGGGTGATCAAATAGCACCAAAAGAAAGCTCTATTTGTGGGAACAAAATGATAAAAAAACCTTACTTACCGGTGAAGGTATTTCTAGAAGCCTTTCAGGACAGCACCATGGAGAGAGCGTAGCTCCACCTCTTCACAGGAAACACTGCCATGTCACGCCCCTTTAAAAGAGTCTGCTTCCACCATGCCTTCAGTCAACTGTCACCATTCCTCCGACATGCTGGAAAACAAACATCTAATACTCCAGGTTAGTCAATAACTCATCAATACCTAGGGAGGGAAGTAGCTGCTGTCCTGAAAGGCTAATAGAAATACCGTCACCGGTAAGTCCAAAGGTTTTTCTCCCTCGCCTTCCAGGACAGCACCATGGAGATGATAACCGAGCACTTACTTCAGGGTGGAACAACAGCTTGTAAAACCTTCCTGCCAAAGGATTGCTCCGCTGCTGTCAACAGATACAGTCTATAATGTTTTACAAACGTGGAGTAGCTGGACCACGTGGCGGCTTTGCAGATTTGCTCTGGTGAAGCTCCCGCTCTTTCTGCCCATGATGCTGCCACTGCCCTCGTAGAATGAGGCTTAATATCCCCCAGAGGCTCCTTCCCTACTGCTTGATATGCCGCTCTGATGGCCTGTTTTAGCCACATGCTCAAAGTGCCCTTGGATGCCCTTTCCCCTTTACGTGTTCCAAACGTTAGTACAAAAAGGGAGGATGATTTCCTAAAAAGGCTCTGTTACCTCCAAGTATTTCAACAGGCATCTCCTCACATCCAGGGTATGAAAAGCTTCCTCCTTCGGCACTGATGGTGATGGGCAAAACGTCGGAAGGATGATTTCCTGCGCACGATGAAAAGCAGAAGCTACCTTCGGAAGAAACCCGGGATCTGTCCTCAAGACAAGTATCTGAGAAGCATTTCAAAAAAGGTTCTTTGCAGGATAGCGCCTGCAGTTCACTAATCCTCCGAGCTGAGGTAACTGCCACCAACAAAACTGTTTAACGTAAGGTCTTTAAGTTCTGCTTGCTCCAATGGTTCAAAAAGGAGCCAAAATAAGTCCTTGCAGAACAAAAGACAAATCCCAACTCGGGAAACTCTTAATGGGAACTGGCCTACTTCTGGCCATCGCCTTAAAAAAAAAAAAAAACGTATAATTAATGGTTCCCTAGATAAACTTTTTTCTAGGTAAACCGACAAGGCGGCTACCTGTGTCTTCAAGGTGCTAGCCGCCAGTCCTTTCTCCATGCCTTCGTGGAGAACCTCAGACTGAAACTAAACTTGAAAACTTAAACGTCCTGCTGGAACACCAAGTGTTGTAGCATTTCCAGACTTTAAAGTAAATAGCTTGAGTCACCTTTTTCCTACTTGCTAGCAAAGTGGTAATTACCTTTTCCGACAGGCCCCTACGCCTCAAGAGCTCCTTTTTAGAAACCACGCTGCTAGGCTGAGGTATTCGGGGTCCGGGTGGAGGAGACCTTCCTGGGTCAATAGATCCTTTGTGATCGGGAACCTTAAGGGAGGTCCCTCTGCCCATTTTAGTAGTGTAGAGAACCATGGCCTTTTCGGCCAATACGGAACCACTAAAGATCAGATTCGTATTTTCCTCTCTGAATTTCGCCAACACCCTTTGGTATCATTAGGAAGGGGGGAAAATCATTGTACAGCAGGAAGTCCCATCTGTCCGCCAATGCATCTAAACCCACCGCTTGGTCTTCTTTCCACAGGGAGAAGAATTCTGGCACCTTGGCGTTGTCCTGATTTGCAAATAAGTCCACACTGTGTTTTCCCCACTTTTGGACTATTAACTGGAAGGCTTCTGAACTCAGGATCCATTCTGATTCCCTTACTTTCTTCCTGCTGAGCAAGTCGGCCAGCATATTGTCTGTCCCTTTTAGATGAACTGCCGAAAGGGACGCCATATGCTTCTCTGCCCAAGACAGGGCGGAACAAGAAGCAAGCTCTTGTTGGAACTGACCTTTCGGATACTGTTTTGATATGTACAGAACTGCTGTCATGTTTGAAAAAAAAAAAAAAAAAATAAGAACATGATGCCCCTCTAGAAACCTTTGGAAAGTCGTCAAACCTAGGTGAACCGCCTTCAATTCTCTCCAGTTTGACGATCTCCTCTTTTCCATCCTGGACCATTCGCCCTGGGATGTGTGTTCCCCCAGATGCGCCCCCAGCCCCAAGCACTCACGTCTGTTGTAAGATGCTGAGTTGGCAGAAAGTGCCAAGATAGGCCCTTGATCAGATTCCCTTGATTTCTCCACCACCAAAGGGATCTCTTTGTTCTTGCGCTCAGGCTTATCTTTTTGCTTAGAGGCTTCTGATAAGACCATTTCTGAAGAATATCCCACTGCAACCTGTGGGCATGCAATCTTGCCCATTGAACTGCTGGGATTGCGGCTGTCAAGCCTAGGATTGACATTGCCTCTTGCACAGACAATTTCTGGTTCCCCTGTCCTTTCTTTACAGCCACCTGAATTTTCTCCAGCTTTTCCTCCCGCAGAAAGACCCTGTGATTTATAGAGTATTTCGTAGCCCAGAAACCGGATCCGTTGTGTGGGCACCAAACTTGATTTTTGCTGGTTTATCAGCCACCCTAACCTGCTCAGATGGTTCTGTTAGCCTTAGATTTTCCAGTAACTCCTGCTCCGACTCTGCAAAGAGTAGCAAGTCGTCTAGGTAGGGAATGATGGCCACTCCTCTCAACCTCAATGACTCTAGTGCTTCTGCTAACACCTTCGTGAAGATCCTTGGTGATGACGAAAGGCCGAATGGTAGGGCCCTGAATTGGAGGTGAACTATCCCTGTTCCATTGTCTACCGTTAGTCGCAGGAATTTCTGTGACTTCTCTGCTATGGGAATATGTAAATATGCATCCCGGAGATCTATTGAACACATGAAACAATTGTGAGTTAGCAGATTCTTGACCGAAAAGTTTGTGTCCATCCTGAACTTCTTGTATGTTATGGCTTTGTTTTGGACTTTCAAATTCAGGATTAACCAGAACTTCCGACGGCTTCCTGACTAAGACGACGTGAGAATAGCATCCCTCACCCATGTCTTCCTTTGGGACTTTGATGACTACACCCTGCTGTATCAATTCCTCCAGGAGGAACGTCATGGCCAGGGCTTTTTCCTGATCCCAGATCTTTGTCAAGAAACGATGTGGAGGTCGTCGAAAAAATTCCAGTTCGTATCTGATTATCTTTAACACAAAAGTTCTCTGTTGTCTCCCTCCAGGTTGGAAGAAATGCTTGAAGCCTTCCTCCTACCGGGAGATGGTCGTCACTGCTTTTTGTCTCCTGGATCTGGAGCCCTGAATAGCACTTCTCCTCGACCCCTTCCTCTGAGGGATCCAAGACCTTTTTTGTCTGTTCCTTTTCTCTATAGGGTTGCTGAAAAGGACGAACATTTTTTCGTTTGGACTGCTTTCTTCTTTTGTGGAAAAGCTTTTTTCTTGTCCGCAGTCCGATCCAGCACAGACTAGCTCTGGACCAAACAGAAGGTCCCCTGTGAAGGGAATTCCGCACAGCTTGCCTTTTGAAGCAGCATCTCCTGACCAAGTCTTGAGCCATAATGCTCTTCTGGCCGAGTTAATCAGGGCTGAACATCTGGCAGTCATTCGTACAGACTCTGCCGAAGCGTCCGCCATGTATTTCACCCCTTTGAGAAGGGTAGGAAGAGACTCTAGTAAGTCCTTTCTGGACGTACCAGCCTCCACATGCTTCAACTTTTCCAGCCACGATTCCAGATTCCTGGCAATCACTGTTGAAGCCATAGCCGGTTTCAAATTTGAAAGAGGAATCCCATGCCTTTTTGAATAGGGAGTCTGCTCTTTTATCCATCGAGTCTTTGAGCAGCGCCATATCCTCGAAGGCTAGGTCTGTCTTTCTTGAAACCTGTGAAAATGCTGCGTCAATATTGGGCTTTTTATTCCAGACGCAGGCTTCATCTTCCTCAAACGGAAACCTTTTAAGAGACCTGGAAAAAAATTGACTCCTCTCCGGGTCTCTCCATTCTTTAATGGTTTCTGTGAGAACTTTATGCACAGGAAAAACTGTTTTGTTTCTTCCAGGCCCTGGTACATACCATCATGGATGAAGGCGTTTTCTCCTCCTGAATCTCCAAGGTGGTATAAACTGCCTTTAGGAGGTCCTCAACCTCATCTAAAGAAAGCTTGTACCGTGATGCCTTAGAGTCTTCCTCAAACTCCTCCTCCTCAAAGTCCAGGGTTGAGGGTGGTACGCTTTCCCACTCTTCTTCCGACTCCTCTTCCTCCACCTGGGAAGTGGATGACGGGGTTCAGGATGGGAGCCTTTAGACCGGGAAGACCCCTGCTTTTGAATCATGGACCTCACTGACCCTAGTGTGTCCGCCAGCTCTTTCCTGACAGATGAAAGGAGCTCTCTGCATTCCAGAGAAGTCTTTCACTAAACCCGCAAAGCAGGTTTTGCAGAGCGGCTTGGGCCATGAGTCTCTTAACGAGATCCTGCAAGAGGGGCACTTCTTCCGTAAAACCTTCTCAGATCTGGCAGAAACTTCCCTTGAAAGACACAAGAACCACCACACCTCAGTAAACCTTCACTGAGATACAGTACCCAAACAGGAGATAGTGCCAACACCACAATGGCTTCCTCATCCTTGCTGAACTGTCCTAAGGACGTTAACCTGGACAGACAGCTGCAGGCTTCCATAGAACGGACAAATGACACAAACAAAAACCACCCAGTGAAAGAAAAAGATGCCTGTGCACCTCTCTTACCTGGGTCTGACAAGGGTCCAGGGCGCCTGCATCCGCCGCCACCGTGGCCTGCACCTCCATAGCAGCTCCGTGGTGCCCAACAGCTGATTTCCTTTTTAGATCCTCCTTCCGGCTACCCTGCTGTGAGGGGCCGGAAGGAAGCCCTTGTCAGGCATCCCTGCATTCCAGCGGCCGGAACCACTTGCGGCTACACCCCCGCCAGAAGCCCTGCCCCCGGACGCGACGTCACCTGCAGGCCAGGATTCGAATCCAGGTATGCAACACACTGCCCGTGGCCTCCGACCGGACCATTACTCCTATGAGCCGGCGAGGGAAGAGACACCAGAGCAGTCCTCCGTTCATACTAGGAGAGTGCTGGGCTCGCCAAGACTAACAACAAGGTATGCATTCTCCCTCACCTAGGACAGGTCCTGAGAGAGCGCAGCTCCTTTGGTCCCCCAAGCAGTGCTTCCACCATGTCGGAGGAAACACTAAGACTGAAGGCATGGTGGAAGCAGACGCTTTTAAAGGAGCGTGACATGGCAGTGTTTCCTGTGAAGAGGTGGAGCTACGCTCTCTCCATGGTGCTGGATTCTCATTCAAATCTCAACAATTCTCATTCAAATCGCAACAGCACTGAAAGCTGAAAATTTGTCTGGGCGTGAAGTGTTCTAAGTGCCTGGGATTGAAGTGGTTAAAGTGATCATAAAGCCTTTTTATTAAATTTAGACCTACAGGTACAGCTATAATTAGGCTTACCTGTAGGTACCGTAATCATCACCTAAACGCTCCATCCATTAGAGAACTATGCTGCAGGTGTGAGACATTGCGGCTCGGCCATTTAAATGGCGGCTCTCTGCGAACCCGGAAGAAAAATGGGTGAATATGGAAGCCCTGTCAGCAGTGACCACGCACCTCTGGAAGGCTTTGTTTTCAGGCAAGTCTTTCATAATGTGCTAGTATGCAACGCATGCTGGCACAACATTAACTTGCAGGGAGATTTTTTTCTGTAGTTTACTACTGCTTTAAGGGCCCTTTCACACGGGGCTTTCCATGAGCCGACTCTGCTCAGCAGGGATCGATTCGCCGCTCCCTGCTGCAGGCGGATGACAGCTCCGTCTCCACTCACCGAGCAGAGATGGAACTGTCAGAGCTCTGCAGGGATCAGACGACAACGGACAGTCTGTCCATTGTCATACGATCCGATTCTCCAGAATGATGGAAAATAGGGTTTCCGTCTGTATTTCACGGACAGGATCGGACAGTGGCGGATGTCAGCGGACATGTTTCCGCTGACATCCACAGCTCCATAGGGCTGCATTGAGTGTCCGTTCAGGTCCACCTGAAAAACGGCAAGGCGGACCTGAACGGAATGCCCATGTGAAAGGGCCCTTAGTAGCCCCGGCTCTTCAGAAGGGGGAGCTCTCCTGCTTTATAACTTATCCCGTTGATTTATATTAAAGAAAAAAAAAAAAAAAAAAAAAAGAAGACTGACTCAAGTCCTAATGCACAGAATCCAAAATAGAACAGACCAAGTGGCGAAGGGAAAAATACACCAAGATGAACGTATATCAAATTACAAAATGGATTCAATGCAAACAAATAAAATGTCCCTTTTATACTCCAGGCATGTCAAAGAGACAGTTGAAATACATATATGTGTAGTGATACAGTATACACACCTTTACCACACTTCTCAACCACAATTTTAGGTTCTCTAGAATCAACTCCCTTCTACGCACTAAAGAGCAAACAATTATTGTAAACTAGAATTAGTACCCGTCAGGTTTTTACTGATGTCTATGCCCCCATTAGGGAGATTTACCATTTGCCCTGCTTATTGCCATCATTAAAAAGTGAAAGCAATCCTAAAATTTTGGGTTGCCGGGAATGGGGGACACTAGTTCTGTCGACAGCCAGGGATTTCCTCACACTTCCTGTTTTGGTTTTGGGACAGGTAGTGAAAGAAAAAGCACCCCAATGACAAACCGATATGCAATAGCCCCAAAAAAAAAAAAACGGGGTTATAACCCTCCCCAATTCTAAAATGAAAGGTTTTGCTTTAGTTCCACATTGATATTCTGATTTACATTGTCTCAAAGAGGAAGTAAACCTTCCTGTATACTTTGTACCTATATTTAAGCCTATAATAAGACTTACCTATAGGTACTGTAAATATCTCCTAACCATCCTTCAGAAGCATGAGACGTCATGCAGCGCCAGCCAATCACACAGCCGGCCCCGGAAGATGGGTGAAGATGGATGCGGCCTCCAGTGGGGACAATGCGGGCTTTGTTTGCAAGCATCACATAATGTGCTAGTTAGTATGTGATGCATACTAGCACATTATGCCTTTACTTTGCAGGGGAAAGAAAAAGGAAAAAAACTAAAAAAAAAAAAAAAAAGTTTACTTCATCTTTAATGGCATATTTTGGCCTCCAAGAAAGCCTGCTATAGGAAAAAAAAATCTAAGGGCATGTATTGTAGTAATACACCTTGCATGAGTTACAATGCCATTTTGAATGGCACCCCAGCACAGTAAAAGAATGCACATGCATTACACTGCATATTACACTGACTTGTGTGTTGGCAGCCCATTCAAATAAATGAGCTGCTTTGTTGTAATGTGTTATTGCACCTCACAGATGTTTAACAAATACTTTATTGACATTTTTCAAAATGGAGCAAGACATACATAAAAGAAAAATTAAGAAACAACTGTTACATTGGAGTGAGTAGTGTACATACACAACCATTGATCAGTAGACTTCTAAAAACACCCATCCATATACCTCACAGATGTTAAAGGAGCCTTAGAGTATCTATATTTGTAATCTGTGTTGGTGCAATGTGACACCATTCATACTGAATAGCACCCCACAGGCCAAAGGGCATGCGCTTTAGCACACCACATTGCAGGGTTATACACTACCATATGTTTTAGTGCACCTTTCTTTTACATTAGGGAGCCCATGCAAATAAATGGGCAGCAGTATGTTATCAGCATAATGTGCTAATGCAGTAGAACAGTGTGAAGACACACTAAGCAGATAGAGGGCCAGGAAAACACTTTTTTTCCTTTTACTTACAGTAAAATCTTTCCTGAAGTCCATTGAGGGACACAGGAATGTTAGGATTTCTTGAACACTTAGGTTATATTGCCACCTACTGGTTGGAATACGGAATGAACAAAATGTTAAGCTAGCCCCTGTATACCCTCACCTCCGACTGTCGAACTTCAGTTTTATGAGCAAGCAGTACAAGAACCACTAAAACAGAGGGGCAGGACTTGGGTGCTTCAATGGACTTCACAGTAATAAAGAAAAGATTTTTGCACTATGGTCCGTTGAGGGACACAAAATGTTCAGTGTTTAATAATTGAGAACTGCAAAAAGCAGTCCAACCGAGGGGTGGGCAATAGCCAGAGATGCATCAAATGTGGAGATTACACTAACAGTATATGAAAGAATCCACGCGTGCAAGAAGGCTAGGACGAAGGAGGGCCAACCAAATGTGTAAAACACCATGACAAGGTGAGGCTACCGAGGTTCAACTTGGTGCTCCAGACAGATAAATACCACTATAGGAAAAAAAAGGCTATCTGAAGTAGCTATGGGTGAAGGACCAACCAACTATGCACCAAAAAACAAGTGGAAAGTAACAAACAGAACAGGTCCAGGAAAAAGACAAACCGGTCAGCAGCCAAAAGCTTGATGTGTAACTTAGGGCTCCACTATGAAAATGGGCAAACAGGTAGGACATGCTTTGGTTCTTCTGCATTAAAGCTACTTAACTGCCTATCCGCCCCCCTAGAGCAAGTTGCGCAAGCATTCAATGCTGAATCTGATGGAAGTCATGCGTGGGAGTGACATTCACCTCGCCCCAGCCAATGACAGTGGACGACGAAGACCCAAAAGCTGGCCACCTGAAGTCAGCGGCTGGCATTGCATACTCCTAACACTTGACTTCAGTCAGGGGGCCCGAAATAGGCAGCTAATGTCTTAGATATATGCTGTAAAGGGCTCTTAAATGCACGGATATTAAAAGGAGAGAAGGGGAAAAAAGCCTAGCTGAAGAAAAAAAAAAAAAAAACTGAATGGTACTAACCTTTTTAAGGAGCGGGTAGGGTGTTTCACAACACATGTAAAAGGCAGGCAGGGATGAGGATATATTAGAACGCATACTGGCATACTAGAGCATCAGGACTGGAAGGATGAGTCGTCCCTCTAACCAATACCCAGAGCATGGCAACCACACTGCAAACCTGCAGCAGTTATAAAATATAGTAATCATCCACCCTACTCTAACAGCATCCTCCACCAAGGAGTAGGGATACTATTAGCACTAAAGAATTTACACCCAATAATAGGAGAGAGGGAGGAATCTAAGGAGTAAACTTCAGAAGACAGCTTGATTGCATAAGAGGATTCATCTTTCAGTAATCAGGTCCCACAAAAGATCTCCAAATTTACATTATGCCTCCTGTAGGGAAAATCTGCAGCAGGCTAAGTGTTTTGCCTGCTGACCCAATGGGGAAAGCACAGCTCTTCCACTGATTATACTGTCAAGAAAGGAAGTGCTTCCATGCTGAAACTTTACTATTCAAAGTGGGGATCATCAGAAGAGGGAATCTGAAAGACAATATCTTTACTCTAGGAAAGTGGGTATCACAAATGTCAAGCAACGCTGTTCTGGGTGGGGAGTAGGTCACCCAATCTGTTGCAGTGGTGAGTTCTCATATCATTCCAGAGATTAATATCTTATAGCCTCTGGCTGAAGGCCATCATCCTCACACTGGCTGGGTTTCAGCCAATAAGCCTCAGACTTAGTTCTAAGAGACCAGTATGATGCCTTCAAATACCACAATCTCTAACGCAGATAGAAACATTGAAAAGAAACAGACTGCACAAGAGGGGGGCTTGCCAAAAGGAATTTCCCAACAATCACCAATTACACAAACCCCGAAGAGGTGAATGGAAAACAAACAATCTACTACCACTAGAAAAAGAGCAAATTTCTACAGGAAGTGGAGTTGTTGGCATGTATTTGAGCAGGGCAGATCGACCCTAAAATGGCCCAAGAGTATGTTAGCTCGTATGTAAACAATAGGATCTTCCGTATTGTACAAACTGCAAAAATCCAGGAAGCGGATTTTCTTTAGGGAATGGTTCATGAGTGTTTCCACAATGGAGATGCCATGAAAAGGCACTAGGGGGGACCCAAGGGACAGTGCTGAGAAGAGGGCTAGTACTGCTGGACAACACTAAAAGAATAAAAGGAGGAAACCGTAAGGACTGTTTCCTGTTGACCTTGTAGGTCAGGAGATCCCTCAGGAGAGGGATGAAACTGAGAATTAAACATTGCAAGGGAAGCAATCATCCATGATGGAGAAGGGCTCTTCTGCAAGGAGTGGAATAAATTTCCAAGGATATGCTCCTACTAGAGTAGGTATCAGAGGTCCTAGGGTGCATGGAACCCAAAAAACCTGGGAAAATGCACAATGAGGTGCAGTAATACCAAAATGGGTGTGGTAGAGTAGCTAAAAGAAGGTGCCTGATTGAAGAGTCTACAGTGGAAGCCAGAGCATCCAAATTGTGAGAAGGTACATTACCTAGACACTCGGTAGAATGAACAAGTCCCCATTGGCACAAGAGCGAGCATATCTTCATTCAGAACGCTAAGTAGATGTGACAGAGGGCTTCTTGCTTTCAGATCTGTAGCTGCCGTGGAACGTAGGATTCTGGGCACCTACAACGTACTACTGCAGTAGTAGATGAAGGTTGGGGCTTCTCCATGTCATCCACAGACCTTCTGCATGAAGTTGGTTGAAAGATCACCACAGCTGAAGAGCAGGGCACCGCACTTTTGTTCTGAAATTAAGACATGAGGGTTTGAACTTTAAAGGAAGATGATGCATTGTGACATGGTTTTAGAAACCAGAGGACGCAGAGTCACTCCAGTTAAATAACGCTGAAACCCAAGTGCAACAGTAGGCCAATCAAATCACTAAAAATAAGAACTCCACCAACCTGTTCGGTGATGTGCATGTTAAGAAGAATGACAGGACCAATTAAACACCCTTTCAAAATGAAAAAGCTCACATTGTCTGGGCAGGGTCTGATGTCATGTGCTGTCTCCAGTCCTCAGTGGAATGTTTAAAATACAGTATATTGGAAATGTCATTGCGGCCACAAGACCTCCAAAAGACCCTATATGCCTAGAAGAGCAGACATCCTCCCACTGCAGGGTAAAATGTACTGCAATCAGTATCAAGAATTTAATGTAAATTTAAATATATGTAATTTGCTTGAATATAGTCTTTACAGGAGTAAATGGAGGACTCTGTCTGGGGCCTCTTATGCCATCTCTGATTCAGAGATGGAGGCCCAGTAGCGTCAGAAGTAGACTGCTGTGGATTGCCTTAAAATGCGCTTATAGCCTCTGAAAGCAGAATGCGCCATTAACTGCATACAAATCAACAAAAGCTGGATATAAGAGGTCTTGTGAACACCATGGAACCTCATGTAGCAGAACTATAGATAACACTAAGGACAGCTTTTTAAAACTTGGGGGGCTTAGGATCTAGGTTACACTTGTTGGTACCTTCTGGGGATACCAAGTAATCGCTTTTAAAAGCAATAGTGGTGCTTGGGCTGAGGTCACCCTTTGCAGTAGGAGTGTCCTCTGCGGGCCTTTGAAAAGATGGGTTGCACCATGTAGGCCCATAGTGAGGTGAGGCTTCACATACACCCCAAGCAGCTGGTGCTGATGAGGGTCGCAGACGGCGAACTGCAGCAAGGCAGCAGAACAAGACAAGATCATCAGAAGCAAGAGTAGCAAAGGGATAGTGCTCCTCTAGGCCAGGGGCCACGGCAGGTGGCATTTCAGGCCTGGACTGAGTGAGTCCTCTCCAAACCATGGCTACACAACTTAGCAGCGTGGGTGGATGCCTCTTCAAAGAGTTCTCATCCACTTGCTGCAGCTGTTAACCTCACAGAAGGGCAAAGGGCATGAGGCATGGCAGGAGCTGCCCAACTTTTCAATGGAACAAGCTGGTGATGGGTTGTTAGGACACGAGGCAGTCCTAGAAACCCATCATTCGATAACATGAAGAGTCGGGCAGATTACGCCCCCTGCCCTGCATTAAGGTAGGACTGAAGGGTGAGGAAGAGCTGTAATTGCAATGAGGACTTGTTTAACAGGGGATGTGATTGCAAGAGTGTATGCGTTGTAAGGGGGTGCTGTGCTGAGAGAAGGGGGGCTGTTATGTGAAGGAGGAGACTGAAAATACTGAGGTAAAGAGAGGTTTGATGTGAAAGGAGGTTTGTGATATGAAGGAGGGGACTGAGGATACTAATGTAAAAGATCTGAGTCACAGAACAAATCTGAGATTCAGACCTCTTCAGGAAGAACATTTTACGGACCAGCTCTCTGAATTTTAATTCAGTACCCTTGCTCTAAGCTACATAGCGTGAGGAGCATGTGCAACACTCCACCAAGTAGGAGTCAGCACTCTGTTCTCTCAGCCTTGTTACTGAGTTAAGGTGGTGTAAATTTCACAACGTTACCAACATTACCAGGTAGCTTCTGGTGCTTGAGCCCAACTGACCTTACTCACAATGCAAGTCCTTAGATACTACATTACACTAGAGGCAGTGCCATGGCTCTGGACCTGGAGTGTGCTCTACAGCTACCCAACAGTGCACAGAGGTCTGGGTAGTATATCAATGCAGAGCCCAATGTCCGAAGATCACAATCCAGGCTAGCCCTGTAATCTTACAGTCTGGCGAGGTGTGGAAACTGCTTCCAAAGCTGTTGTGGAGGCTACATCAAAAACAGTTTCTTAGAGCCAAAGAAAGGGCATCCAACCTCCTAGGACACTAAAAAAAATAAAATGGTTATACAGCAATGGCTTAATGTTTTTGTTTGCGTCTCAGTTGCTTGCAGGCAGCACTATCCTTGTCTTGCACAATGTATCCCTCAGTGGACAAGAAAATACATTGTGCAAGACAAGGATAGTAACATATGGATGAGGAGCCCTGGTTCAGTAAAATTAAGGAACAGATAAATATGGGTTTTTCCTTCGGTCACACTCCATACACTTTAATGAGGTCTTACAGAGTCACAAACACTTCCTCATTTAAAAAAAAACTGTTATGCATTGTTCCAGAAGCACCAGATTAAAAAACTTTCTCCAAGTGGAGATTTACATGAGTGTTAGCTAGTTAAGCATATCCAAAGCCAAATATTTTACCCCATGTTGAAAAGGAATGGTTAAAATCCCTATTAAGATTCCTTCTGCCATCTCATTGGGGTGATTTTGCTTCCCTACAGGTCTTAAGCTGGCCATAGAGGGAACGAATCCGGGCTCAATTCAGGAGGGACTGGCTGCGATTCCATCCAGAGGCAGGCTGGTTGTACCAAAGTCGATCAACTGACTTGAGTACAACCAGCCTGTCAGATTTTACACATTTGATAACTGCCGACGGCTATAGCCACTAGCAGTAATCATTGTGCTATGCCGGCCCTTAAGGCTCCCTGCCGGCAGAACACTATAGTGCTGCAGGAGAGTTTCCCCCATCGACACTGTTGATGGGGGAATCGAACGATATTCTCTACCACCCGCGGGGGAAGAAAAGAAATTTGCATAATCCATTACCTGCTTTTGGCAGACAGTGAGACGTCTACAAAAAAATGTGGAAAATGCCTTCTTGGCTGTCACAGAACAAATGGAATATTTCCCCTCTATTGTTGTGATCACTTCCAGTTGCAATGTCTTTAACCACCAGGACAAATTGTTAATTAGAACCGGACTTCAGTTGAGTCAAGTGAGACTAAGGGAAAAAGCCATGAAGAAATAACATGTCACACTTGGCCCTGTCACTCAAAAAAATGGTGAAGGAAATCCCACAACTGCAATAAAAGGAGGAAGTAGTAACTGAAATGTGTTGCCATACTTACCATGCCCCAGAAGGAGTAAAGCTCCCTCCTTCCTGAAGAGCTTCCAACAAAATCATAGGGAGTGTCCCTGCCAAGGCTTGAAGTCTGCTCGACCGTGTCCTCTACCTCTGGCCATGGCTAAGGCCGGCCATAGACATGCAGATTTCTTTCCTACAACCATAGGTTGCAGGAAAGAAATCTGCATGATTCCCTCATCAACATAGACAGTGCTAGCCGCTAGCGATAATTAGAAGTGAATCCGGCAGGCTGGTTATACCCAGTTGATCGATTGAACTTAGTACATTTAGCCTGCCCACAAACGATTCGAAGAAACCGGCCAACATTCAAATAGTCTATAGTGGGCCTAAGGTTTGAGTCTTGACGCTGAGGCTTACTTTAAACCACTACTCCTTTTGTCTGCCCTCATGTTTTTCTTTCACTGTACAAAGAACAAAATCAGGGACACAGCAAAAAAAAAAAAAAATCCTAAAAAAAAAAAAAAAAAAAAAAAAACCCTCATCACTATACAATACAAACACAAACATTGGCTTTAGATACTTTAAAACTAGCCTTCCCACAAGGTGGTTGCTATTACTCACTCCTGCTATATGCGCCTTCAATTTTGTTTTCAAAGGAGTACTCCTGGACTAAACATGACCAACTTCCATTGCCTTGTGAAGAGAATCTTTCAGGGTCATTGTAAGTACTAACGAAATGACTGAATAGGGTGCACAGAGGGGATGGGACTGGACTTTGGCACCCAGAATATTAAAACAAAACCTAGGAGGAGCACAAAAAGGAGGCAAATCTGGCTAATAGAAGGCACATTATGGTAACTCTCTGCTTCAGCCCCATCTTCACTCACCTGGCATTTAGCTACAGAGGACCACTGCTCTCTATGGAGAAGCAGCAGTCAGTCTGTACTGTGCCATCAGCCAAGTTTACTGTCCCAACAGAGGACTGGGGAAAGGGGTCAGGATGGAGGTTGTTACATTGCCCCCTGCAGCTGCGTGCTTGGGTTGACTCTGGGACCCCATTAAATAAAATCAGTAGGATTTAAAATGTAGCTTTTCTATACACATTCACTAGGTTTACACTTTACCTAAAAGCTTAAACTGGGCTTTAATTAAAACATGTCTAGAAACAATTATGTACAGTAAGCTGTCACTGCGGAATGCCTTTTTTAAAAATGCAACTAAACTCAAGAGTATTTCCCCCGCCCAGAAAGTGTATTACCGGTACATTGATCCAAAGACTTTAAGGCCTCGAGAATGGGTGCCCGAGTCTATGCAACAAAAATTGGGTTATTTTCCTCTCCTAGAAAACCCAGGTGCCGTATGGCTACATGGACAGGAATGGCTGTACTTGGGTAATCATTGGTGCGCACGTAAGAGTGTATTGTACAGGTGTTCACAAAAAAAAAAAGACAACTTTCAATTTTTTGCGCATGTTCAGGTTTATGTGAGCATTGGCATATAATCAGGTATAGCCAGGTAAATCCACTCATGTCTATGGGTGGCTGTACGCAGCTTGTGCACTTTCCTGGTAGGGGAAATAAACTGAAATTTAGTCGCATGGGCTCAGATGCTTGTGTGCAAAAATGTTTGATATTTCATGCATTACTGAACTGCCACAAATATGCTGAGCAGGACGTTTGACTTAGCTACTCAAGGTCAGTGACTTGGCTAGTATTTTGATAATGTCAGCAATGGCAGTCTACACATTTGTTTCAGTACAGGTTCACTTTAAGGGCCACACAGACCAGATATTCTTTGAAAAACTTTTTTCAAAGTCATGTTTCTTAGGCTGGGTTCAAACCATTGCGAATTGGATGCAGAGAACATGCATCCAATTCGCAATAGCAGGAGATATTAACCGGCTCTCTATGGAGCTTGTTCACATATCTCGGCAGCGGGTCCCTTCTGGGCACCGGAGCAGTTGGAGGTGTGAACCCAACCTTAGAAACCAAGAAAGCAGCTGCTCCTCAGGTCTCACCAGAACTGCATGCTGTGGATTCATGATCCCCTTACAGGACATGAAGACAAATCCAAGAACCTGTGCTAAGATCCAAAACACACACACACACACACACACACACAATAACTTCTTGCGCAGCTTACCAAACTCAACCCAGTTAGGTTTCAGTGTGAAGAGCTTATTTGTGGAGTAAAGCCCCTTTCACACAGGTGCCTCCGTGTAGTGGATTCCACTTACTCACCAGAGGATCTCTCCGCTTAGCAGGCACATGACAGGTCCGTGTCCGCTCCGCAGTGGAGACACGGACATAGTTGCGCTCTCCTCTATGGGAAATCGGATGGAAACGGACCACCTATCCGTTTCCATCTGATCTGACAGATGGAAAACAGGACCACCATTCGTCTATTTTTGGGGGCAGGAGCAGATTGGATGGTGGAAGGGGTCTCTCCATAGGGAAGACTGGAAGGTCCAATCAGGTCCACCTGAAAAACTGACAGCCGGACCTGATCAGACAGCCCGCGTAAAAGAGCCCTTAATCTCTTTATAAAAAATTAGAGTAACCTCTGGTAAAACACAGGTGGGATGTAACGCCCCTAGCTATGAGCAATATTTTTTGAATACAAGAGTGCATTACAGTGTGCAACACTCTCTCTACATATATGCGGATATGAGACGCAAGAGAGCACCTGGAGGAGAGGAACATTGGCTGAACACGTGCCCTGTGCAGGGCTAAAGTTTTGAAATATTCCTGGTAAGATGGAGAGCATTTACTTGTTATGGTGACATTAGAAGTGTCTAACAAGTTGCCTGTAAAGACCAAAAAAATAAAAATCTCGTCTTCTCCATACAAAAGCATAATCAATTGTGTGTACTGCTCTTTGTATTAATATATAAAAAAAAAAAAAAAAAAAAATAAAAAAAAATTTTTACACCAAAATACTCTAAATGTACAAACTCAATTTTGGACATTAACAAAATATACACGTGTATGTATATAGATATATAAAAAAAATAAAATCCTTTTAAAACCCATAAAACGTCTCAGCAGAAGAACTTGTGGTTGAAAAGCAGCACCAAATAAAGTTGCCTTTGGAAGATGGATGTCCCTCTTTGACACCCGTACCATGAGGTAAACTCCCAGACTTGCAAGAGAACCCATAAAACTCAGACTGCACTTCACTGGTCTCAAATAATGATAGAAGTCTCTCTCTGGATGAACCCAATTCATGTTCTTCCACAGGAACAGACACCTTACATGCATGCTTGGCAGAGGGGTCCTCCACAGCCGTGGCAGAGGGGTCCTCCACAGCCGTGGCAGAGGGGTCCTCCACAGCCGTGGCAGAGGGGTCCTCCACAGCCGTGGCAGAGGGGTCCTCCTGCTTTCTTGCCTTGCGCTCCAATCTTTTCACCTTTCTGTGCAGTTTGCTGGGGGAGCTGTGAGGACTTTGGTCATGTAATGCATCTGAATGGTTTAATAGACAGGTTGTCACCAACCCATTAGGCACAGAATCCATTACTGGTTTAGTCACATGATTAGTATCCTGAGGTTCACAATACAAAGTTTCCGAAACTAAGGAACCATCCAGTTTAATCTTTTTACTTGGACAGGCATTTACGGGCTCAGGTGAACAGTCTTGGATAGGTGTGGCAGCCACAGATATCCCAAGGGTTAGTCCTTGTGAGGTATGAACTGGACGATGGGTGCTCTCATCACAAACAGTTACGGTGTCATCTGCATAGGTCGGGGACTTGTCAGAATATGGTAGTAAGGCTGGTATTCCAGGAGGGATGTAAAATGAGTCAGACGCACAAGCATTGTTTTCCACAGTATGAACCAGACAAAAAACAGAATCCATAGGTTCAGGGCTCTGGATGTCATTGACAAGACAGTAGTCAGCAGCAAGTGGACCCTCAAGCTCAGTCCTCTGTACGGTTTCTGGCGTCTGTTTTACAGATGAAGGGATTTTTTGGAAAACCTGCTGATCCTTTTCTGCAATCTTCTTTTCTTCCCAGTCAACAGTCACAGTCGGCATCAATACAGAACTAAAAAACAGGAAACAAAATGGTCATGGAGAAAGAAAGGAAAATGTTGATCTAAGGATATCTATGACAACTGCTAAATCATTCAGCACCTTTTAGCATTTCTCTGCAAGCTAGAGTGTCTCCTGTTCAGGATACCCTTGGTCCAAACGAGTTACACTATGAAAAGAGGGAGTTACTCTGTCTTTACACCACTTTATTCAGTTGTACTGCATTAGATCAGCTGTACCCAAATAAAAATATCATTTTCACCCCCCACAAAGCTTTATTTTGGTGGTATTTGATTACCCCTGTGGTTTATATTTTTGCATTAGAAACAAAGAACGACCGACAAGGTTGAAATAAAAAAAAAAAAAAAAAAACCCACACACAATATATTTACCTATTGCCCTGAAACAAACCCAAAAAAAAAAAAAAAATTCAAAAAATCCATCAACTTAGGCCAAAATGCTAAATGTTTTTGTTAAAGATATCCCAATAAGCGTATACTGATTGGTTTGCGCAAAAGTTATAGCATCTACAAACTATGGGATATCCTTTTATTTTACCAGTAATGGTGGCAATCAGCGACTTATAGCGGGACTGCGACATTGCGGCGGACAAAATCCATAACCTAACTTTTTTGGGGACTGGTGAGTGCTTACTGTGGGGGGGGGGGGGGGGGGGTTA
>BLSH010109597.1:1419811-1436395 GCA_018402905.1 Glandirana rugosa
GACAATTCCAGTAGTGTTTCCTGTTCCCCCGTGAGAAATGCAGATCTCCTTTTTTCTAAGGTAGATGTTTATGTCTCCAAAGAAGTGTCATTCTCGACACTTTTACACCTTATCTGAAGAGGGTCTCCACCAAAACCGGTCGTGCCAACTAACGAAATTTTTTCCGGACCTAAGAAAGGAATTGGCGAATTGTTGGCGGGGTATCTGTTAACTGCAGATGTCCCGCCAACGAATTAAGACCCTCCTGCAGATAACTGCAGGAGGGTCTTAGCTTCCGCCGGCTTGTTTACATGTGATCGCGCCGTCATTTGACGGCGCGATCACGTGGTGAAAGGCCGCGCACAGCGGCCATTCACCGCGATCCGTGATCAGTCGGGTCCCCCAGACCCGACGGTCACGGATGTTCCCGTGTGCGCACCCCAGGGGGCGCGCGGGAACCGCGATTCTGGGAGGACGTCAATAGACGTCCTCCCAGAATTAAGCAACCGCCCTGTAGACGTCAATTGTCTATGGGGCGGTTGTTAAGCGGTTAAGGAAAGAATCCAGGCCTTTTTTAAAGCAATCAACCGTGCTGGCCAAAACCACCTCTGGGAGAAGTCTATTCCACATTTTCACAGCTCTTACTGTGAAGAAACCTCTGTATTTGTAGATGGAATCTTTTTTCCTCTAGACGTAAAGAGTGCCCCCTTGTCCTTTGTGATGACCTTAACAGGTTCCCCACCGCGCGCCGTGTTTTTACGGCGGCAGTGGGGGAGCCCTGCGCGAATCGCCGTAAATAAGCGGCGATTCGCATTTTGGCCACCAGGGTGCGCGCGCACCCGCCGCACTCCTGGGGAGTGTGCCTGCGGCTCGGGCGGACCCGATGTCCGCCGGCGAGCCGCGATGAGCGGCTACAGGGAAAAGAACAGGGAACCGCCGATGTAAACACGCCAGTTCCCCGCCCTGTCAGTGGGGCATGAGAGATCTACTGATCCCTGTCACTGGGATCAGTTAGATCTCTCATGCCCATGTTAGCCCAACCCCCCTACAGTAAGAACACACCCAGGGAACACAGTTAACCCCTAGATCTCCCCCCCCCAGGTTAACCCCTTCACTGCCAATGACATTTATACAGTAATCAGTGGACATTTAAATTTCTGATCGCTGAATAAATGTCATTGGTCCCAAAAAAGTGTCAAAAATGTCCGACATGTCCGCTGCAATATCGCAGTACCACTAAAAATCGCAGATCGCCGCCATTAGTAAAAAATAAAAAAAAAATAAAAACCCCAGAAATGAATCATCCGTAAACGCGGCCACTTTTGCGCAAACCAATCAATAAACGCCGATTGCGATTTTTTTTTTATCGCAAATATGAGGAAGAATATAAAATCGGCCAAAAACGGTGAAAAAATGTTTTATATATTTTTTTTGGATTTGAATTTTAGCAAAAAGTAAGAAATTTGGTTTTTTTTGCAAAATGGTTGCTCTTTTGTTTATAGCGGCGATAATAAATGACGCAGAGGCAATCAAATACCACCAAAAGAAAGCTCTATTTGTGGGAAAAAAAGGACGCAAATTTCGTTTGGGTGCAACGTCGCACGACCGCGCAATTGTCCGTTAAAGCGACGCAGTGCCGAATTGCAAAAAGTGCTCTGGTCCTAAAGCTGCAAAACCTTCCGAGGCTGAAGTGGTTAAAGTAAATAACTCCACACCAAGTTCACTATACGGACCACTTCTATATTTGTACATGTTGATCATATCCCCTCTTAATCTCCTCAAGAGAGAATAATTTCAGATCCTCCAATCTTTCCTCATAGCTGAGCTCCTCCATGCCTCTTATTCTTGGTTGCCCTTCTCTGCACTCTCCAGTTCCCCGATATCCTTTTTGAGAACTGGTGCCCAAAACGGAACTGCATATTCCAGATGAGGTCTTACTAGTGATTTGTACAGGGGGGCAAAATAATGTCCATCTCTGGAGTCCATACCACTTAATACAGGAAAGGATTTTGCTTGCTTTGGAAACCGCAGCTTGGCATTGCATGCCATTATTAAGCTTATGATCTACCAACACCCCCAGATCCTTCTCCAGTATGGATTCCCCCAGTTGAACTCCCCCTAGTATGTACGATGCATGCATAGTCTTAGCCCCCAAGTGCATAACTTTCCATTTATCAACATTAAACCTCATTTGCCACATAGTCGCCCAATTAGACAGTGCATTGAGGTCAGCTTGTAAGTTGGAGACATCCTGCAAGGACGTTATTCCACTGCATAGCTTGGTGTCATCTGCAAATACTGAAATGGTACTTTTAATCCCAGACCCTATATCATTTATAAATATATTGAAAAGAAGGGTCCCAACACTGAACCTTGGGGTACACCACTGATAACCTTAGACCATTCAGAATAAGAATCATTAACCACTACTCTCTGAATTCGGTCTTTTAGCCAGTTTTCTATCCATTTACAAACTGATCTTTCCAAGCCTGTAGACTTTACCTTACACATTAGCCGTGTGTGGGGAACGGTGTCAAACACTTTTGAAAAATCCAAGTACACCATGTCCATAGCCACCCCCTCTGTCCAAGGTTTTACTTACCTCCTCATAAAAAGAAATCAGGTTTGTTTGACAACTTCTGTCTTTCATGAATCCATGCTGTCTGTTGCTTAAAACATTTTTTTCCAGCAAGAACTCATCTATGTGGTTATTAAACTCTCCAGTATCTTCCCAGCTATAGAAGTTAAACTAACAGGTCTATAGTTACTTGGTAAAGACTTTGATCCCTTTTTAAATATGGGCACCACATTGGCCCTAAGCCAATACAGTGGTACTATTCCAGCCATTAACCAGTCCCTAAAAATTAGATACACTGGCTTTGAAATGACAGAGCTCAATTCCTTTAGGATCCGTGGATGGATGCCATCTGGTTCAGGTGCTTTATCTACCTTTATTCTGTCTACATACTTCTGGACAATTTCACTTTTGAGCCATTGTGGATCATTTGTGGCTGTGTCACTACCACCCCCATCGTGGACATGAGCTCCCCCATGCTCCTTTGTATACACAGAGCTGAAGAAAGTATTTAATAAGTTTGCCTTCTCTTTGTCCCCAGTCACACACTCTAGATTATTTTGTAAAGGGCCTACATGCTCAGACCTGACCTTTTTACTATTAATATATTTGAAGAATTTTTTGGGGTTTCTCCTCTTATGCAATCTGTCGTTCATTGTGAATTTTTGCATCCTTGATTTCCCTTTTTACATATTCTGTTATAGTCTTTGTAACATTTAAAAGAGGATAGTGGTCCCTCATTTTTATACATTTTAAATGCCCTTTTCTTAACATTTATAACTTTTTTAACTTTGGCCGTGAGCCATATAGGTTTTCTTTTTAGCCTTTTAAACTTCTTGCTCATGGGAGTATACTTTGCAGTGAGTTCGCATATAGTTTTTTTGAAAAATTCCCATTTCTGTTCTGTGTTCATCGATGCAAATATTCCCTCCCAGTCTAAGTGCTGGAGAGCAGCCCTCATCTTTTTAAAATTTGCTCTCAAAATGAAGTATCTTTCCCGTGTGTGTGTTGCTTGCAGCTTACATTAAATGAAATCATGTAATGGTCACTGTTACCCAGATGTTTTTATATGAATATTGGTAATAAGCTCTGCATGGTTTGAGATTACCAGGCCTCAAACTGGACCATAAAATTGTCCTGTAATAGGTTTATACATTTTTGACCTTTAGCTGTCCCAGCAGTGCCATTACTCCAGTTAATTTCCAGGTAGTTAAAATCCCCCATTATCATCATCACAGTCCCAGCCCTTGCAGCTCTTTCCATCTGTGCAAGGAGCAGAGTCTCCACCTCCTCTTTAACACTGGGAGGTCTATAACAAACTCCAATGATAACCTTTGCAGTGTGCACACCCATATGCAGATCTACCCATAACGCTTCAGACTCATCATACTCTCCATCAACTAGGTCCTCATTCACACTTGCTTTGAGATCACTTCTCAGACAGACACCCCCACCCTTCTGTTTTACCCTGTCTTTCCGAAAGAGCATAGCCAGGAATATTAATAGCCCAGTCATGTGAAGCATGAAGCCAAGATTCAGCTATACCAATCAAATCATAGTTCTCCTCATGCACCAGAGCTTCCAACTCACCTATTATGCTTGGCAGACTCCTGGCATTGGTGAACAAACACTTAAATTCACTGTCACATTTTGCACATGTATCTTGCATATATTTTAAAATGTTGTTACAAGCAACCATTGGAAATGGTACTGTTTGTACTATGGGAACCTTCACATCATCTTCCTTAGCTCTCCCCCCATTCCATCCACCAATAGGGGCTGATCCCTGTCTGGCCTATCTACCCCATTATAATTGAATGAACCCTCCCCCCTCAATCCTAGTTTAAATACTCCTCCAGCCTTCGCATAAACCTCTCCCCTAGCACAACAGACCCCCTTCCATTTAGGTGCAAGCCATCTTTAGCATATAGGTTACACCCCAAAGAAAAGTCAGCCCAGTGCTCTAAAAACCCAAAGCCCTCCTTACACCAGGTCTTTAGCCATGCATTCAGGGCTCTAATCTCCCCCTGCCTTTCCTGTGTTGCGCATGGCACAGGCAATATTTCAGAGAATATTGCCTTGGAGGTCCTTCCCTTCAACTAGCAACCCAATTCTTTAAATTGGTTCTTAAGGAGCCCCCACCTTCCATATATTCGGTCATTGGTTCCAATGTGGACCAAGACAGCTAGGTCATGCCCAGCCCCTCCCAGTAATTTAACAACCCGGTCCACCACTTGCCGAACCCTGGCACCAGGGAGACCGCAAAACATTCGGTTGAGGCGATCCTGGCGAAACATTCTATCAGGATGGATAAGTGTTAACCCTTTAATTTGAAGGGAGGCATTTTGGAGGGGAAAAAAAAAAAAATAAAAAAAAAAAAAAACACACACACACGCCGACTGCAACACGTATATATTACACATTGCGGTCTGCAAGTGATTTACTGGGATGGTGGCTGAAGATATCAGCCATAACCCCAGTACCATTTTTTTCCCAGCAAGCGGAGTTCTCATGAAACCAGTCTGAGCGGCTTATGGGCTGGTTTCTGAAGCAGGAGGGGATGCCCCCTCCTGCCGGTGTTATTCGTGCTTACCGTTTCCACTGCCTTGCCTGAGAAACGATCCGGCAGTGCGGCCGGCTGCTCCCATAGGCGATCAAAGAGTTAGGCCTCATTTACACTGCTGCTGGTAAACGGACGTTTAGAGGCATTTGGGTGTTTTTTTCAGCTGCCCTTGAACTCTCCTCTATGTTATCTTATCAGTACATTTACAAAGGGTCGTTTAAAGGTTTGAACGCAAAAAAATGGGTTCAGATGCCAGTTCAGAGGCATTTGAAATGCCAAACAGCTTGTAACCGCCACTAAACGCGCCTAAACGTTGTAACTCCAGTCTGATGGTTTTGTTTACAGGCGTTTCAAATAAAAAAAAAATTTAAAAAAATCGCAATCGATGTTTGATTGGTTTGTGCAAAAGTTGTCGTGTTTACGAATTATGAGAATTTATGGGGTTTAATTTTTACTAGCAATGGTGGCGAAATGCGGTTTTTATCGGGAATGCGATATTGCAGCATACATGTCAGACCATTTTGACACTCTTGGGACCATTGGCACTTCTACAGCGATCAGTGCTATGAAAACGCACTGATTACTGTGTAAATGTCACTTGCAGTGATGGGGTTAACCTGCAGGGGGCTCTCTAAGGGGTTAACTGTGTTCCCTGTGTATGTTCTAACTGTATGGGGGCTGGGCTGGCTCTGGGAGGGGAGGGATTGCGGCTCCCATATACAGGGAGCCTGTGATCACATCCCTTCCCCCTCTGTCAGAAAGGAGATCCGCATTTACATACACAGACCTCCGTTCTCACTGCGGGAGGAGCCATCACGGGTAGCCGGCGGAGTAAGAGTGCGCCCTACCCGCTCCCTGGCTCACCCGGAACACAGTGCGCGCGCCTCCGGCAGCGTGCGCTCACAGTGCGCGATCTCACAGCGGTTTGCAATAACAAACCAAGTTTCCACCATCAAGCCACAGAGGGCGGTCGGCAAAAACAAGTAAAGAAGAGAGATTAGGGGGTTTTTTTTTAGCTCAGATTTCTATAAAGATAAACCGGTCATCCTTATTTTGATTATAGGGGATGTTTTACATTGCTTGTAATAGGAATAAAAGTGATAAAAATTCAAATCGTCCCCATTCCCCCGTGCTGAAGCCAATGCATACGCAAGTTGCGCACGCATATGTAAATGGTATTTGAACCGCACATGAGGTATTGAATGTTAAAAAGGAGAGCAAAAATTCTAGCACTAGACCTCCTCTAATTTTAAAACAAGTAATCTGTAAAGAAGTTTAAAGCAGCGCCTATGGAAATTTTTTAGTACCAGTTTATCGCCATTCCACAAGCGTGCGCAATTTTAAAGCGGGACATGTTGGGTATTTACTCGGCGTAACATTTTACAGAAAAATTAGGGCATATATTACGTTTTGCTTAAAGTGCCTTTTTCCCCCCCAAAAAAAATTTGCGCAGAGGGTTTGCAAACTTAAATACCACGTGACAAGTGGTTAAACTAGCTCTAAACAAATCACCAAGACAGTACTGTAAATCTTCAGGAACATTACCTTTTAGCTTCTTGTCTGCATACTGACCAGTCCACCAAGTCAAAATCAAACATTGAGATGAGATTATCCACATCTTGATAATTAGGACCCTGAGAATAGTTTTTGTGTTGCGGACTTAGAACATGCTGCAATAAAGAAATAAAGGAAACATGGAAGTATGAGAACAAAATTCAGCCATGTCTACTGTAAAAATAATATTGATCAGGACTTGTTACACTTGTGGCGGGGGGGTTTTGCAGGAGGCAATAAAAAAAATAAGAATAATAATAAATAATCATAATAATTCTAACAATAAAGGCGGCAGCTGAGCAATGGCTTTACCATCCCGTCGGCTCATTTTAAAAACGTTATATGTTAGCCAGATGGGGTACTGCGCCCACAGAAAAAAATGATATCCCATGTGGCATTCAGCGGGCAATTCCACCACCAAACCGAACCCATTCAAGTTAATGGGGCTGTGCGGCATAGCTGCAGACTTTCAGGGGTTAAAAAACAGGTGTCCTGGAGGCAACATATCACCTCCTAGATGACTGTACTGTCACCTGCCCTTTAAAGAGGACAATCTTCCTCTGCTGACATTTACCTATAGGTAGTGTAAATACCTCCTAAAACATGTACCGTTTAGGAGATCTTTACATTACACGCAGCCAGTGACATCAATGGCGCATACACTCTGAAGGAACTAGCACACTAGGACTTTACCTTACAGGAAGAAAAAAAAACAAAACAAAAAAAAAAAAACACAAAAAACACAATTACGGGTTACAGAGGGGCTCCTCCCACCTAACAGGAAACATATGATCCGCATTATTAAAAAAAAAAAAAAAAAAAAAAAGACTGCTCACCAGTAGTACCTCATTATTAAATAACCGAATGCTCCGATATATACACAGTATTACTCTGTTGGTAAACCATCAACTTAAATTTCCGTTATACCCCCATAACCATATGTCAGACAAGTTGATTATTAAGGGGGAGAATTGGCGCCGTCCTAGAAGATTCCTGAAAAGTGAGTTATCAGGTAATAACTCTGTTTTTCCAAGTCATCTTCCAGGACGGCTTACAGAGATGACAACATAGAACTACATGATTAGGGAAGGACCACGAAGGTTCGGAAGTTGGACCTGGTTACTGACTTGCAGATCTGGGGATGAGACCTGATGACGCTTTCAGCCCAAGAAATGGCCCATGCTCTGTTGGAAAGAGCTTTGAGGTTTTCTAGAGAAAACCGCGATAATGCCTGGTAAGCTTCCATCACTGCATATTTTAATCACCTTGTGATAGCAATGTTTTGACAACCTTTTGCTTTTATCTGGGCTCCAGAACTGAACAAGCAAACTAGAGATTGATCTCCAATCTATAGATCAATTACTGCATAATCTTCATTCAAGAAATACCTCTGAACAGTTAGACAATAGGCCCTTGTAGTTCTCCAGCGAAAGTTTTGCCACAATGCTATACATACCCAAAACGCATATGCCCACACCTATGACCTTTCTCCCCTCTAAAAGCTGGTACAATAGCTGTTGTGTTTGGAAAAGGAACTGGGTAAAAATGAACCTGGCAATTTTATAAATGACAGGTGCTCTGCCCAACGTTGGAAGTCTGACTTCATATGGCACATTGTGATACTGGTGGCAAGTTATGCAGATCAGGCGACTGAGCCCGTAGCATTAACAGAATATTTACTTTTACACAGCCTTCCTAAACAGAACAGCTATGGCAAGTCAAAGATGTACTGTGCAATATAACCTCCAAAAAAAGATTTGGGGAAGCCAGCCGGTGTGATCAATCCATAGTAATCAGGCCAGCAAATGAAGAGATGGTGCTTGACCCAAAGGGAGTGAGGGAAGGCTCCACTAGAGCGTCAGTGCTCACTAGAATAGCCGCTTCTCCTCCAGCTGAGAAGGAATCTTTGTGAAAACCAAGACACTGTCATTTCTCTGCAATGCTCTCTAGGAAACTTCCTAGGGTGTTGCAGCACTGGAGCCGATAGCCAGGCAAGAGATAACCTCTACGTGCAGGCTGTGCACCTTTCCCTTAGGCGGTTCCCCTTTTGCTCCCTTCCTTTGTCCTACAGGGAGAGGACACAAGGTGGTAAAAGCCTTTTACAAGGAGACACGAGGGTGCAGACGATCATACCATGACCAGCACCAAGCAACCATAGGGAGACCCAAATGAAGCCCCACCACTGGTAGGGAAGAGAGGGATACTCAAACAGCCAGACTCCCCAGACCCACTCTGCTGGTCTGGATTGTACAGAGTCAACCCAAAACCTCTGGTGCCCCCTACATCAGGGAGCAAGAAAGGAGAAACAGTTTTAGCCTCTTTCTCACCTTCGGGTCAGAGTCTGCAGGTGGGCCAGACCTGCTTCCTGCTTACAGCCTCCACTGGTGACACAGGACAAAAATGGGATTAAAACTTACCGTAAAATCCTTTTCTCCGAGTTTACTGACAGACGCAGCTCTCCATTGACATGTGGGTTATATGCAGATCCTATTAGGAGTTAACTAGGCAAAGAAAGAAAGCAAGCTGGCCACTCCCAGGGGGCTGTCCTCTTTCCCATATAATCCCCCTACTCTGCTCAGTACATCAGTTCGTAACAAGCCATACCGAAAAAAAAAACGCAGAGGGGTGGGTGCTGCGTCTGTCAGTGAACTCAGAGAAAATGATTTTATGGTAAGTGTTAATAAAATCCCTTCTCCTACGTTCACTGACAGACGCAGCTCTCCATTGACATGTGGGGATGTCCCAAAGCCGTCTCATTAAGAGGGGTGGGCAAACGACAACTGTACCCAAAAGAACCTCTGCAGAGACGCCAGACGCGCCTATGCAGCCGCCTGTAAAACTTTACGGTCAAAAGCAGCATCCGAAGATACGGACACATCAACTTTATAAAACATAGTAAATGTGTGCACCGAGGCCCAAGTAGCCGCCTTGCACACCTGTGACACCGAGGCCTGGTGTCGAAAAGCCCAGGAAGTGCTAACAGCCCTGGTAGAATGAGCCGTGACTGGAAAAGGAGGCACTTTGCCCTGAACAGAATACGCTTAAGTCACAGTCTGTCTGATCCAACGAGAGACAGTAGCAGACGAGGCCGCCATTCCTTTGCGCGGACCATCCGTCAAGACAAAACGAGTCATACCTCCGAAAAGAGTCTGTAGCCGCCAAAAATACACCCACAAAGCCCGTACGACATCCAAGGAATGCAACCCAATCTCCTTAGGATGTGAAGGGTGCGGACACAACGAAGGGAGAATAATATCTTCGTTAATATGGAAAGAAGAAACCACCTTCGGCAAAAACTAAGGTGACGGGCGCAAGACCGCCTTGTCCCTGTGCAGGACCATGTAAGGGCGTTGAAAAAGAATCGACAAAGCCTATATCTGGCCCTTAAGAGTACTCAAGGCCAATTTTTTTTTTTTTTTTTTATTCAGGCCCTGCTGTAAAAAATTTAGGACCCCACATAAGAGCGAGGGTTCCAAGCCCCCGCCTCACGCCAGGCAATATATGCCTTCCAGGTGCGATGATAAATCTTGCGCGAAGTACACTTGCGCACTTTCAGCATGGTAGGAACCACTGAGTCATCTACACCCCTGTCCCTCAACACCTGGGACTCAATAGCCAGGCCGTCAAAGCCAGCGAGTGTAAAGCAGGGTGCAACATGGGTCCCTGAGACAACAGATCGTCTTGCAGCGGGAGACGCCAGGGAGCGTCTGCCACCATTCTTACCACGTCGGCGTACCACGGACGCAGAGGCCAATCCGGAGCCACCAGAATCATCGGAATTCCCTCCGCTTCTACCCTGCGCAGTAAACGTGGTTGAAGTTTGAGGGGAGGATAGGCATATAGAAGATGATACCGCCAACTGGTCTCTTGTCCTGCACACGAAGGTCTTTACTTTGTGGTTGAATCGAGACGCCATGAGGTCCACGTCTGGCTTGCCCCACTTGTGGCAAATCTGGCTGAAAACTTCTGGATGGAGGGACCATTCCCCCTGATCCAGCGTTTGGCGACTGAGGAAGTCCGCCTGCCAAATTTTCCACGCCTGGAATGTAGATGGCGGAGATTTCAGGTACGTGAAGTTCTGCCCAACGCAGAATGAGAGCCGCTTCTGCAGCCGCACTCCTCGTTGCGCCCCGATGGTTCACATATGCCACCTCTGTGGCATTGTCCAACTGTACCCGAATCGGGAGCCCTTGCAACCTCGCCGTCCAGCGGGATAGGCAGAGTCTGATCGCTCTTAGCTCCAGCCCATTGATCGGAAGGCGAGATTCCTGCACCGACCAACGGCTCTGGGTCGACAGATGTCCCAGGACGCCCCCCCCCCAGCCCGACAGGCTGGCGCCCACCGAGATTATCGACCACGTCAGGGGAAGAAATGATTTTCCCCGTGTCAAGGCTGGGGCCCGAAGCCACCAGGCCAAGGAGGCCCTGGTCTGATGATCCAAGTGGACCAACTGGTCCAGAGACAGTGGAGATCTGTCCCACCGAGACAGAACCAATCACTCACTGAAGTAGCCGAGCTTGGCTCTGAGCGCAAGGTACCGCCTTGAAGGCTGACACCATGAGCCCCAGCAGCCGCATACAGAACTGTAATGACTGCCGGTGAGACAGTAAGGTTCGCACTGCTGATTGCAGGGACCGCAGCTTGGCCGGAGGTAAGAACACCTTCGCCTGCTCCATGTCCAGAGTCAGACCCAGATATTCCAGGCGACAAGACGGGGTCAATGTCGACTTCTGCAGATTGATCAGCCAACCGAAGTCCTTTAACGAGGCCATGGTGATAGCTACGCTCTCCTCCACTGGCTGAGGCAGACTCTGCTCTCAGGAGCAAGTCGTCGAGGTAAGCTACCACCGCAATGCCCCTCTGCCTCAGTAGCGCCAGCACTGGGGCCACCAACTTAGTGAAGACCCGAGGCCAGACCGAAGGGCAGTGCCACAAATTGGTAATGGAGATCTCCCACCACAAAGCGTAGAAAGCGCTGGTGTCGGAGACAAATGGGAACATGGAAATACGTGTCCCTGATTTCCAGGGACGCCAGGAAGTCCCCCTGATATAGGGCAGCCACGACCGAACGGACCGATTCCATCCGGAATTTTCGCGCTTTCACATAAAAGTTTAGCGCCTTCAGGTCCAAATCCGGCCTTAACCCCCACCCCCCCACCTTTTTCCGTGACCACAAATAGGTTCGAGTAGAAACCGTGAAACACCTCTGACTGAGGCACCAGCACAATCACCCCCTGGTCTGATAGTGCCTGAACCACCCCAAAAAGGGCCTCCCGACGTCTTATGTTCGATGGGAAGAACCTGTCTGGGGGTAGAGTGCTGAACTCTATACTGTACCTGGAGGACGCCACTTCATGCACCCACCGGTCAGAAATGCGGGCAGTCCACCTGTCTGTGAACCCCAGAAGTTGTCCCCGGGTGGGGGCAACCCATCATGCAGAGGAGGGCTTATCTGCTTTTTCGTTTTTGCGCTGCCAGGGTCTTTTCCCGGCCCCTGTAGCAGCCTTGGGGACCCTTACCAGCTGCGCCAGGGGCACGATAAAACATCTTCTGACCCAAAGACAGGCCGCTGCCTGCGGCGAAATTCTCGCCGCCTGGGCTCTGGAAGAAATGTGCTCTTCCTGCCAGTGAAATCCTTAATGATTTCGTCCAACTGAGGCCCAAAGAGACAGCCACCCTGAAAAGGGAGGTCCACTAGACCTTTTTTGGATGCGTAGTCACCCGACCAGAACACCCGTCTGATAATGACAAAAAACAGACATTTTGGACAACATAGGTAGCAGGTTTAGAGCAGCATCACACAGGTATTTGATACCGTGAAACACGTGTTCTGCTTTCTGCGACGCCTCAAGCGTTCTGCCGCAGTCCAGATCATTCTGCAGCTCCGCCGTACATTCAGACAGATATTGCGCCGCCAGGGCCGGTCTCAAGGCCGATCCTGCTAAAATGAAAAGTGCCTTAGACACCGCCTCCTATCGGTAGGATCCTTAAACGACAGCGACCCCTCCAGGGGAATAGTCTTCACATTGTTCAGGTGCGCCACCGGGGGGGGTCCACCGAGGGGGATGCCCACTTCTTTACGAAATTATCCTCAAAAGATACCGGATAGCGAAAACGCTTAGGCATGGCGAAGGAATGCTGCGGAGGCTGCCATTCCTGACGATCAAAAAATGTATCATAAGGGTAAGCTCTGGGTGACCTAGGAGGCCCGGCAGTCCCACAGACATAAGGAGACGTCTGCGACTCGCCATCTTGGTCCAGTCGCAAAGACGCACGGACGGCAGATATTATTGCAGCCACCAGCGCCTTCTCGCTCGCTGCCTTAGCCACTTGATCTTCCTCATCATCCGAGGGGTCAAGTTCACCCCCAAAGTTGCACGGGGGTCCCCGTGACCCCCTCAGCCATTTCTGGTTCGGAATCATCCCCTGAGTAACAAGGGTGAGGGGCGCTTCTTAAGGGCCCCCGGGGCCTTGCTCGGCCCCACCCTGGGAAGAAATTCCCCAGACACCGCCCTCAGCTGTTCTAGGGACACTAGGGACCCCAACGCAGGTTGCACTGTCGCTGATTCCTCTTCAGAGGGCCCTGCAGTGTCATCTGCCATCACTCCACTCAGACTGAACACACACACACACACACACACACACACACACACACACACACACACACACACACACACACACACACACACACACACACACACACACACACACAATGACGACAACAACTAGCGGCACCCCCACACTGTAACCACACCACCGCCCCTCAGAACGCCAGGGAGACCCAGGAGGACTGCACCCCCAGGAAGCCAGCTATACTTGCTGTTTTTGCCACAGAAAAACGTCCTGAGGACCGCCAGAGAGCCTGTGCCATCAGCAGCCAGCCACCCTGTCCCAGTAAAGTGAAAGTAAAAACGGCAGCAGCACGTTTTCTCAGCATGCAGGGACTCCAATATGACCGCCAAGGACATCCACTAGAGGCCAAAGGGCTGCTGAGGACTGAAGCTCCACAAAATGGAGAGAAAATCCCATGAAAAATGGCCGCGGCTATGGCAAAATGGCGGCAGATCGCCGCATGGCGGCCTAGGCGGTATGCACACAGTGCAAAATGGGGTGCGGAGCGGGGGAGGAGGGGGTAAGAGGAAAGGACGAAGGGACCCGGGAGAGCCCCAGCGACCAGCCTCTACCAGCAGCTAACACAGATGCCAAAAATCACCCCCTCAAGAGGAGCAGAGGGGGGCTCACTCACCACTCCTGACGGGAACAGCGTGTAGCCACCCGGTCCCCAGCTGGACAGGATCAATTCCGGACACTGGGTACAAGTGGGGATCACCCACTGGCCGCCTGCACGGAACAGGCACGATGCGGTGGGACCCACTATAGCCTGGGACTAGCTCGCATCGGTTGGCCGTGCTGGGGAAAGTACAGGCTTTTCCAGGAACCCTCTATGCCCCAGCCGGCTTCTTGATAGCAATCTTCATTAGCCTGATGAAAAATAAAAAAGCAGTAGCAAAAATCTAAACCGCAGGTCCCATAAAAGGGAGCCAGGTCAACTCCTTGCACTAGGCATGTTAAAACTGATGTACTGAGCAGGGTAGGGGGATTATATGGGAAAGAGGACAGCCCCCTGGGAGGGGCCAGGTTGCTTTGTTTCTTTGCGTAGTTAACTCCTAATAGGATCTGCATATAACCCACGTCAATGGAAAGCTGCGTCTGTCCGTATGGCATGTGTAGAAATTGCATGAAGATACCATTTATACCCTTGCTGTCTATAAACCTTAATGCATTAGGACAACCGATTGCGCCAGACAACGCAAAGGTCCGGTAAAAGCCTCCCAAATCATACAGCCACGTATACCAATGAGGGCTAAACTTCCAGCAGGTCATATTAACTATTAGGTTCAGTTACTAGTACGACTCGCCATGTGACCCTGAACATAAAGTCGCTTGACAAGTCACAGCCCATAGATTTCAAATGGCAATTGTCCCAACCTATGCGATTCAAGGTTACAGTGACCCAGGAAAGGATCCCTTAACCACAGAGATGAGATTTCTGACGCAACCCAAATCCAGAGACTGAAGATGGATCACAGCTGCACTACAAATCACGCGACCTTTGGGTCACAACATTGGAAACGTAGCCTCAGAGAGTTAATATATTAGATCGCATATGAGGCATGAACTATAATGTTACTATAACCCAAAACACAAGCATAAGCTCCAATGTTGGAGTATTTAAATACATAGCGTTATAACATACTTGAAGTATAAGGACAGAGACAGTGTTTATCTAATACCCCACACGCAGCCATTTATACGCAACTAATGACAATGCCACAAAGCAACAATGTGTAGAATCATAAGTCATAGTTATAGCTTAGTCTCTGGCTCCAATCCATTACACATCTATATGATGGAACTCAGGGAGCTCCGGGTGACAGAAGTCTAGGCACCCACACTGGAGTGCACAGCAGATACTGTTACCCTATAGTAGGTACAGCTTCAGCTCCTAGACATAACCAAAAAACTTATTTGGAACAGAAGCAAAACTGAGTCTCCTTAACTGTATATTTAAACAATGTAATTTAACAGTGATTGCTGTATCCTTAACTTACTTTATATAGTGCACACTAAGGTGGGAGACAGATAAAACCACCCAGCTCATAACATATCCAAAGCTAGGATAGATGAAAGCTTCTGACACCTTTGAATAAGCCTTGAAGTGTGCAACTAAAGCATCAGAAGGCCAACACCTGCAGGCATTAACGAGCAATCATTAAACACGAGTGTGTCCATACAAGTCTTGCACGGAGGTTACGCCCAGGAGTCTACCAACTGAATCATGCAGGATTCCACATCTAAAGTTTTAATTCAGCCTAGAAATGGGTTATTGCCTAGAGGGCCAATTCACACCACATGCAGTCCAGTGCGTTTTTTTTGCATTAAAAACGCCTGGGAAGTTATATGGCTTTCAAAGGCTTAGTTGCCACCAGTGCAGTCAGTTCCAGATTCCAGAAAAAAATAGTATAACATGCTGCATTTTTTTTTTCTGCACTGAACGTTACTGGAACGCGGTAAAACGCATCAAACACACTGCAATGCACCAAAAACACACTGGAACTCACAGTCCTTATTTTAAGTAGGGGGAAAAAAGGGATTTTTTGTATAACTTACCGTAAAATCCTTTTCTCTGAGTTCACTGACAGACGCAGCCTTATGACACATGGGGTTATGCTCATCCTACTAGGAGTAGCCTAGGCAAAAACAAAAGTGTAGGTTGGCCCCTCCCAGGGGGCCGTCCTCACCTTAGCATATAATCCCCCTGCTCTGTACAGCACATCAGTTCGTAACAAGCCGTACAAAACCAACGCAGAGGGGTGGGTGCTGCGTCTGTCAGTGAACTCGGAGAAAAGGATTTTACGGTAAGTTATACAAAAAATCTTTTCTCTTCCGTTCACTGACAAACGCAGCATTCTTATGACACATGGGGACGTCCCAAAGCTGTGCCAATCAAGAGGGGTGGGCAAAACCATAACAACTGTACCCAACAGAAAAACGCCCTCTCAGGCGGCGCTAACCGCTCCTATACTGCCGCTTGTAATACCTTGCGGCCAAAAGCAGCATCCGAGGATGCTAAAACATCAATTTTGTAAAACTTAGTAAACGTGTGCACTGAGGCCCTAGTAGCTGCCTTGCACACCTGAGACACCGAGGCTTGGTGTCTAAACGCCCAGGACGTACTAACTGCCCTGGTGGAATGAGCCGTGACTGGAAACGGGGGAACCTTACCCCGAATCTCATATGCATGAGTCACGGTCTTCCGTATCAAACGAGAGACGGTAGCGGACGAGGCCGCCATACCTTTGCGCAACCCTTCCGTCAGCAAAAAAAGAATCAGACTTCCGAAAGGAAGCT
>BLSH010109597.1:1438528-1457236 GCA_018402905.1 Glandirana rugosa
GTTTTTACAGACAAAAAAGTTAACATTAGTCCGCCCACGACACCGAGGCGAGAACCATTCTTTGAAGCCTGGTCGCCCGACCAAGAGCGGAGCCACAGCACCCGCCTGATTACAATTGAAAAAACAGACATTTTTGACAATATGGGGAGAAGATCCAAAGCCGCATGGAATATGTAGCAGAGACCTTCTTCCAAATGTTGCATCCGCTGTACCTCAGCCTGTGCACATTCACTAGACAACCTAGTGCGCAGTGCGGCAGCGTGCTCGCGAAGAGACTGTGCCGCCATAGCAGTTGCTAGCGCCGGCCGCATGGCTGACCCAGCCAACAAGAATAGTGCTTTAGACACTGTCGCTGTGCGGCGATCGGCCGCCTCTTTAAAGGATGGAGACCCCTCCAAGGGGATGGTGGTTGCCTCATTCACACGAGCCACAGCAGGGTCCACCACCGGGTTAGCCCATCTCTTAGTAAAGCTTTCCTCAAAGGGGTAGCGAACAGCAAAGCTTTTAGGCAAAGCCAAGGAACTTGGTGGCTTCCGCCATTCCTTGAACACTGCCTGTTCAAATACCTGATCATAAGGGTAAGCCCTAGGAGACCTAGGGGGTCTAAGCAGTCCACAAACATATGCGGACTCATGCGACTCCCCTGTTTGGTCCAGTCGCATAGAGTCGCGAATATCAGTGATTCCACTATCGCTTTATCCCGTGAACTAGGAGCCTCCTGATCCTCTTCGCCCTTTGAGGGCGGCTCACCCTCTGAAAGATCCACAGGTGTGACCACTGATGCGCTTTCTAGATCTGAATCCTCCCCTGGGGAAAGAGGAGGGGGTGGGCGCTTCTGGGGGCCCCTCGGAGCGGGCACCCCTGCCCGGTGAAAGAACTCCCCAAACACCGCCCTCAGCTGTTCCAAGGACACTAATGATCCTGGGGTGGACTGTAGATCTGCAGGTATACCTGCCATAGAATTGCCGGCCTCTGACATCTCAGGCCGGCACCCCCACTGTGTAACCACCACCTCTACCCCACAAATCAGCCAGGGAGACCCGGGTGGATTACATCCACCGCTACCGGCACCCAGGAAGCGCCAGCTATTCTTCGGTTAGAGTGCTGACGCATCAAACAGCAAGAGCAATGCCCACGAACTGCTGCACGTCAGGAGCTTACTGTGTGTCAGCCATGCTGTCCAAGCAAAAACCGGAAGCCCACACCCGTTTTTAAGGATTTCCTGCACAAGGACTGCAGTTCTCCCAATCGACCACTGGAGGCCGCCAGAGAGCAGGCTGGAAACCACATGGTTCTCAAACAATGTACGCTGCCATTACACACGTGCGGTCGGCCACGAACGAGCGGTGCTCCAAAATCCAATGGCGACGACCCACCTAACACATTGCTCCGGACGGTCGGTGCAGATTTGAACGGTTAGTGCAAAGGTGCCTGCGGGGGATTGAGGGGGGGGAAGGCCTCTAACAGACCCCCCACCGGCTGACCACCACAGAGCTGCCCGGGTGCCCACTCTCCATGCCTCTAGGGCGGAAGAGGGGTTCACTCACCAATCCGATGGGCGCAGAAGGTAGCCACCCGGAGCAGACCTACCTCCCCGCAAGAAGGCATGCTGCTGGCCAGGCCACTGGACAGGTGAACCAGTCACTGGGCTCTAGTGGGTTTTAGCCACTGGCCGCCCGCACAAAATGGGCGCTATGCGGTGGGCCCCCCTAAGGGGGTTCGCATAGTGTTGGCCGGACTGGGGAAAGATTTAGGATTCAAGATATCCTCTATACCACTAGCCAGATTCTTAATCGCAGTCTTCCTTAGATGAATCTTCAGGAGACCGCTGCTCCCACAGGGAACCAGGTCTACTCCTTGCACTAGGCAAATAAAAACTGATGTGCTGTACAGAGCAGGGGGATTATATGCTGAGGAGAGGGGCCAACCTACACTTTTGTTTGTTTTGCCTAGGCTACTCCTAGTAGGATGAGCATAACCCCATGTGTCATAAGAATGCTACGTCTGTCAGTGAACGGAAGAGAAAACTGCACTGGACTGCATCAAAAACACGCATGCAGAAAGCACCCGGACTGCGTTTCTATGGTGTGAACTGGCCCTAAATCCAAGAACAGAAAGTCCTGCTTAACCCACAGTAGACCCTGAAAACAGGATGCAATTAATTAGACCCCCAGAGCCCTGCTCAAGCATGACCTACGTGTAGGAAGGGGTTAACAGGTTGCATCTTCTGCTGATCTCTGGGTTAGCCAGCCCCAGCTCTGCAGTTTATAGGTGTTAGAGCCTCTGCCTCCAAAATGACCACATAATGGTGGATAAGCATATTCACTTTGTTTGTGGGAGGCATGCAAACACCCACAGCAACCAATACCCTATACTCCTAAAGGGTAACCTTGTGGCTATTTTCCACAATTATAGCAAGTGTCATGGCGGGACCAGAGTACATGGTGTAGCTTTGCAGACCAGATAAAGTCTGCTGTAATGCTCCTGGGATGGCACCAGGGAATACTTACACAACCACCTTATAGCTGTCCCTTCAGGGGGATCTGCAGCTTAGTAGGTTGTATTCTGTTTTGGCTTACAAACATAGTTTACCAGCCTCAACATGTGCCCCTCCCCCCAACTGGGAGTAGTCAGGGATTCTGGATGCCTCTGCTCCAGCCATGCAGTATTCCCTCCAAAAAGATTTGGGGAAGCCAGCGGCCGTGATCAATCCTTATTAATCAGGAGCTCAGCCAGCAAATGAAAACCAAGACACTGTAATTTCTCTGCAATGCTCTCTAGGAAACTTCCTAGAGAGTGTTGCAGCACTGGAGCTGGAATCCAGGAGATAATCTGTACATCTGTCCCTTAGGCGGTCCCCCTTTTGCTCCCTTCCTTTGTCATACAGGGAGAGGACACAAGGTGGTATGAGCCTTTTACAAGGAGACAAGAGTGCAGATGATCATACTATGATCAGCACTCCGCCACCTAGGGAGACCCAAATGAAGCCCCACCACTGGCAGGGAAAAGAGGGATACACAAACAGCCAGACTCCCCAGACCCATTCTGCTGGTCTGTGGATTTTACAGAGAATCATCCCAAATCCTCTGGTGCCCCCTCACCAGTGAGTAAGAAAGGAGAAACGACTTTAGCCTCTTTCTTAACATAGGGTCAGAGTCTGCAGGTGTCCCAGACCTGCTTCCTGCTTACAGTCTCCACTGGGGACTTTACCAGCACAGGACAAAATGGCTTCCACCATCTTCTCTTTAGCCCTGAAAGGTCAAGTAATGTGGATCCTGGTCTGGCGCTATGGATCGGACGCCTCACCTGGGACAGTGCATGGAGCTTGCAGCCCCAACCACCAGGTCAGTGTTTGCTACCAATAACATGGCTGTCCTGCAAGCATCAGGACACCACTAGACCACACTGTCCCCCGGTAGACTCACTGAGTCAAAATCCCACACTACCAGTGTACCTGAACTACAGGCATGCGGGTGACCAGACTCCCATGGAGAGAGGTCTCCTGGAGTAAAAATTCAAGGCTCCCTTCCAGGGCAGCCTGAACAAGCCCAAGCTACATGCATCCCCAGGTTCACTGCCTCTGTTCTGGGATGCTGTAGCCGGGAGGTCCCTGCCGGCTAGCACGAAGGCCAGAAAAATAAAACTTCTTCAGAGTCAGGCCGGAGGAAACCCATATACTGAGCTACTACTGGTGAGCAGGCTTTTTTATAATGTGGATCATGTGTTTCCTGTTAAGTGGGAGGAGCCTCTCTCTCTGTAAGCCATCCTGGAAGACTCTTCCAGCAATAGTACACAAGCACTTTCAAGATGAATCAGCTGTGAATCACATTTTAGAGGGACAACAAATGTGTAAACAAGCATTAAAAATAGCCCATTTCCTCACAAAGGAGGATGCCATTTGGCAGGAAACAATTAACTTGATATTACAAAAAGGTGAACCAAGTACAGGACTAGTTTTATGAAAAGCAAGACATATGGCATTTCTAGCTAATCATAGCGTCCACGCCTGCACTAAAGCTGGCTATAGACCGTGCAATTTCAGTCCGCTCAATGCCTCCATCACAGTCCATGTTGATGGGGGAATCCCTTGGGCAGAGCTATTGTGTTCTCCCGACGGGGGGGAGCCGTCCCTGCTGGGAGAACACAGCAATCATCCCAACAGCTATGAAATTGCATGAAAAATCCAACAGGCTGGTTGTACCCAAGTTAATCGACTTTCGTACAATCAGACTGCCCATACATGGTATCTCGGCCGGTCCCTGCTGAATCAAAGATTCGAACAGCCTATGGCTGGATTAAGCTCCATTGCCAGGATTTAGTTTGACACATTAATGCAAAGAATTATGATAGAAGATTGAGGCCTCTGATAAGCCAAGAAAGAGCTGGAGGAATCAGAAACCTAACAATCGTGTTACTATGAGAGATCAGGTAAGAGCGACATGTGCCCTCCCCTATAAAGCTAGAATACATTTTCCCAAATAAGGGCTCATTTTTCTTTGTGGGAGAAAATGCACTGCCTTTTGTTAGAAATAACCACAGTCTCAGAGAAATCACCAAATGCCACTACAACCAGGTGTTAGACACATTATTGGGCCACAGAGAGGGCATAAAATACAACTTGAGTCAGGCATTTGGGGCTACTTTAGAGATAACAGATGGTAAGTGGGCTTTAAGAAGCACGTTAATAGGCAAATACATGTAAAGCCCCAAGTTTCATATAACCTTTTAAACTTGTGGTTGGCTTTGTAATCAGCATCTTCCAGCAGTAGGCCACACACATCTGTGCAGTACTTACAGCTTCAAGATCATTGTATTTCTGTAGGCAACATTCACAGTATCCACGCTTCTTCTCCCTGATTACACAATGTGAATGGTTTCCACCATCTTGACCGTGCCAAGTCTTGTTTAAACTGGAAAAGAAAATCAAACAAAACAGCATAAATATACTATGTTCAACTTAAAAAGGTAGTCGTAAACCTCTGACATGAAATATGAGCAAAGCATATCCCTCTATATAGTGTACTTGTCTCAATCCAGAGCACCAGATCTATTGCCCCGTTCCTCTGCCATCAGCAGGAGTCACTGACAAGTTTTCCTGACACCGAGAGATAAAAAGGGTGCCAGGGGAGGGAGCTTCAGCACACAGCTGGAACAGTCTCAAAGCTGTTCCTGCAAGGTGTGTGAAGAGGGGCGTGTACTTTCCCTCCAATCAGCTCTCCTCAATGAACTCTGCATAGTTAATTTCAGCTCCATGTCCAATGTCTGAAAGCTCAGGCAAGCTGTATAAATTCTGCACTTTGAACAGCTGTAGGAGAGGGCTACAGATGAAAAATCCTCCTGCCTGTATCTCTGGATCATCAACCGAGGCCAGTCACTAAGGGTTTACAACCACTAGTTCTATTAATACAAAGTTTGTTTATGGCAAAGCTGCTCAGATGTGGACTACGAACGGGCAATATCCTGCAAATACGCTTACATGGCCTCCACTTCTCTTGATTTGTTCTTCAGCATTAGGGAGTGTAGCTACCATTTCCTTTATATGGTGGATAGCATCAATTTTAGAGTACCACAGGACTCTGGTTGGCAGTCAGGGCTGCCTCTACAAAGCAGGGATGCAAGTCTTTGCTGCATTGAGTAACCGCATAGAAATAGTTTTTTTTTTTTTTTTTTTTAACTTCCAAAGGGGTCTGTCAGCTAGAGTAGACATGTGGCCAGATTTCCTTTCAAAGCAACAGAAGTCAAATGTTTTATGAGGGTCGTCGCCTTCTTCCAAAAAGGTCTCAGAGCGGGGACAGGGCCAAAAAATATGGACTATTGTGCCCACCTCCACGTTGCACCGTCAACATGTGTCAGGGATAGCACAATCCATATTATGGAGTACAAAAAGGTACTCTGTACCATCATGATAGAATTTTATACCTGACTTCCTGATATTGATTCACCGTGGAAGATTTGTGAGTCAAGAGGATGGTTTTTTACAACTTATCATGGTGTAAACTGAGTGTCTATATCAGCGTCACCATGGTGAACAAATGTTGGGGTCGGTTCATCAGTATGGTCTGTCAGGTAGCTATACAACGACCGTGTATGCCTAAAGGCATACTTACTGCAGAAGGATTCAAAAGGAGTAAAATTACGCGGGGTGTAGTGCACCTTCTGGAAAGACTGCAGAAAATGTCTAAGTTGGTTAGCGCTCAAGTTATGGCTTTGAGGGAGGGAAGCTCGCCCTGTGGCCACATGTCCACCAGACAAGATTTCCCTAGCTGGCCCAGCTTCCAAATAGTTCTACTGGTAAGACCGGGAACAAAGTCAGGGTTTCCTATAATGGGCGTCAGAGGGGAGGGTAATGGTGATAAGTCTGTGGTGCGGAATGGTGGATCTGACCACTGCAAGAATGGCGCCAATCAGGGGGTGTTCCCTCATGTCCTCCTGGGACCCAAAAAAAAAAAAAAAAATTGTTTTATTCAAAACAAATACTTTTATCCTAAGCAGTGTTACAATCTGTAACGCTGAATAGTCATTTCCACATTACACAGTAAACTTTGTGAAATATTCCCATTTTAGATTAACAAGCATACTAAAGAAAAATCCATGGTGACATGCTACAGGCAGTAATTTATAGCAACCACCTCATTTTAGCCTATTCAGATAAAGAAAGGCATGATTTCTCATTGGTGGGCCTGAGAAACTAATCCCTACATGTCATTACTGCCCTCATGGGCCAAAAATGGTGTTATAGGCACTTTGCTTATAAGAAAAAAAAAAAAAAAAAAAAAAAAAAAAAAAAAAAAAAGGTGCAGATAAGAGCACCGAAACCATATGCGAGTTTATAGCAATTTAGCCACCATTTTACTGTGCTTATGGTGTGTTTTTCATAAGTCATGTGACAATTACTCAGTCATGCGACACTGTACCCATATGAAATGTTTGTCTTTTTTTCACACAAATAGAGCTTTCTTTTGGTGGTATTTAACCTGCGCTGTGTTTTTTATTTTTTGCGCTATAAATGAAAAAACACCGAAAACTTTGCTTAAAATTTTTTTTTAAAAAATGCATTTTTCTTCGTTATAAAATTTTGTAAATTAGTAATTTTTCTTCATACATTTTGGCCAAAATTCATTTCATGAGACCCTAACAAGCCAGGAAAGTACAAATACCCCCCTCCAAATGACCCCTTTTTGGAAAGTAGACATTCCAAAGTATTTAGTAAGAGGCATTGTGAGTTTTTTGAAGTTGTAATTTTTTCCCACAATTCTTTGCAAAATCTTTTCCACAAAATTGTCATTATTTCTCTCAAACAGCATATGCATACCACAAAATTACACCCCATAATACATTCTACTACTCACGATTATGGCGATACCACATTTGTGAGACTTTTACACAGCGTGGCCACATAGAAAGGTCCAACGTGTAGGGAGCGCCATCAGGCGTTCTAGGGGCATAAATTACACATTTCATTTCCTGACTACCCCTTGTACTTTTGAAGGTCCTGGAGCACCAGGACAATGGAAACGCCCAAAAAATTACCCGATTTTGGAAAGTAAACCCCCCCCAACATATAATCTATGAGGCATGAGTCTTTTGAACATGTAATTTTTTTCCACAAGTTTTTTGGAAATTGGGGAAAGAAAATGAAATCGCTTTTTTTTTTGGTTTGTTTTTTTTTTTTTTTTAAACACGCAACGTTGTCCATTTATACAATATTTCTAACACATAGCAAAAATGACACCCCAAAATATATTCTGCTATTCCTCCCGAGTACGGCGATACCACGTGTGACACTTTTCCACAGCCTGGCCACAGAGAGCATCATCAGGTATTCTAGGGGCATACATTTCAAATCTAATTTGACTACCTATTACACTATTGTGAGGCACTGTAGTTGCACGGATGGCTGGGTGGGGTCTGGCACATAGCAGCACTGTGGGCACTTCAGATCCTCTGCTCACAGCGCTGCTGCATTGATCTCTCCCCCTCTCCTCACACTACACTGATCGGTGCGGAGAAGGGAGAAAAGCCGGAACTTCCGCCGGCTTGTTTATATGTGAACGCTGTGTTAGATGGAGCAATCACATGGTAAAAGGCCACTGCGAGCGGCCATTTACCGCAATCCGTGAAGCGGGTGCACGCCCCAGGGGGCACACGATCATGGGAGAACGTCACTGTAAACCCTCCCATAATTAACCAACCACCTTGTAGCCATTTGGCTATGGGCCAGTTGTTAAGTGGTTAAAAACGGGAAGGTGTGTTTTGGTCAGTTAAAAAAAAAATGCACCAAGAAAATGCAGCAAGCAGGATTTTTTTTAAACACAATGGAAGCGCATCAGACCAGTGTGAAGACATACATAGAATTTAAAAGGGATACATAGTTGGCAAAGTTGAAAAGAAAAAAAAAAAAAAGACACCAGTCCATCCTGGGGTGTGCCATTTGGTATGGAATACCACAAAGTAAATGTTTTGCATTGGAGAAGTGTGTCCCGTCTTTTTGTATAATGAAACACTGGTGGATGATTGGAAGCCTGTCGTGACACCTATCCTAGAACAGACGATTCAAGAGGAGTGACCCTATCTTTTTTTTTTAACTTTCATTTTTGGTTTTCGGGCAAGTGCACCCTGAATTTTCAGAACCAAAAATGTCCATTCGGTGGAAAGCAATCAATATTTTTTTAGTTATATTAGCATACCCTCTCTTTGTCTCTGCAGCTTTATTAGCAGTTGCAGCTTTTTCCAATGACTGGTACATCTTGGTAGCAGGCGGAGGCTGGAAAGATCGGAAGGATGGAGGCACTAGATACAGGGGTTTGTACTGGCTGGAATAGGAAAGTGACATTTTTTAATAAAAGAATGAATATATTGTACACACACACACACACACACACACACACACACACACACACAAAGAAATAAATAAAAAAAGTTTAACATACTAAATATTATTGCATTTCCTCATCTCAGCAGTCCTGTTTTACAGAATGTTCGGTTTGCTCAGCAGAAGAGTGAATTAGGAATGGGAGTTTAAAGTTGCAATGATATAAATAAAAATTAGGAATTTGCATTGGTGGTATAGATATTGATCCCTCAAGAGGTGACCTTCTGGTCTCAAAATCTAAACAGCAAGAGCCCTTTCACACCGGGTCGGTGTGGGCATTCGTGGTAAAGCGCCACTACTTTTAGCGGCGCTCTGCTGCCGCTAGCGGGGCGCTTTTAAGCCCCCAGAAGGGGTTAACAAGGGGTTGAAAACGCCCATTGGACAATTTCAATTGTAGGAGCGATGTATACACCTCTCCCACACCACCCCAAAGATGCTGCTTGCAGGACCTGTCCTGCAAGCGCACCGCCCCAGTGTGAAAGCACTTGGGCTTTCACACTAGGACAGCATAAGGGGCAGATTTCAGGCGCTTTTTAGTGCTAAAGCACATGAAAACCACCCAGTGTGAAAGGGGGTCTAAGGGCCCACTTACACTTTTAATTAACAGAAAATAGAAACACTTCAAAACACCCATCATAATGTAGGCAATTGTGCGCCAAAACATACTTTGACATGCAATAGAAACCACATTAACTCTTGTATTGATTATTGTAGGAAAGCATCTGCCAAACATAATCAAGTGTGAATGGACTTCCAAGAGATAAAAAAAAAAAAAAAAAAAAAAAAAGATACCCATGCGTTCCGATTCATGTGCAAGTTCCATTCACACTGCGGTCTGTGAGCAAAACTGGGGGCGTCATTAACTAGCTATGATTAAGCGCCAGTGATTTGGCATAAAACACATCCGCTTATCCCTACATTCCATGTTCCTGTTTTTCTGTACCACATGTACTTTTTGGAATCCTCACAAAGTGGGATTGCAAAATGCGTGGCCATCCAGCGGCTTGTTTTCCCTGCTCTAGTATTTAGAGCCAAACCTGCAGCGGATGGAAGCAATCACGGTATGAGCACGTAGAGAGCCACAGCCTTGAGCAGGGGTCTACTTTTTTGCTGTCATTAACCAGTTGCCGACCGCCCGCCGTGGCTTGACAGCGGTAACCTGGCTTGCTATTGCTATCACCTGACAGTGGCTGCGAGATTGCGGATCGTGAGCGCGCACTCCAGAGGTGCGCCCACTGTGTATCGGGGGAGCCAAGGTGTGGGTAGGGCGGACTCGATGTCCGCGGCTACCCACGATCGCTACCCCCACAGTGACAGAACAGGGATCAGTGTGTGTATACACGGAGCTCTGTTCTGACAGGGGAGAGGTGTGAGATCGTATGCTTCCTGTATATGGGAGAAACGGTCACTCTCCTACCCCAGTCAGCCAAACCCCCCAGTTAGAAACAAAGCAGGGAACACATTTAACCTTTGATTGCCCCCTAGCGTTAACCCCTTCCCTGCCAGTGACATTTACACAGTAATCAGTGCATTTTCGTAGCACTGATCGCTGTATAAATGCCAATGGTCCCAAAAAAGTGTCGTGTCCGACATGACCGCCGCAATGTTGCAGTCCCTATAAAAGAAAAAAAAATTGCAGTTTGCCGCCATTACTCGTAAGAGAATAAAAAAACCAATAAATGAATTCTCACGGCTTGCAAATGCGGCAACTTTTGCGCAAACCAATCAATATACACCAATTGCCATTTTTTTTTATCAAAAAGGAAAAAACACACCAAAACTGATGAATAAATTAGTTTTATATTTATGATATGTAGATATTTTAGCAAATAGAATTTTTTTTTTTTTTCGAAATTGTCGCCTTTGTTTATAGTGGTGATCAGAAAAGACGCAGAGGTGATCAAAGAACCACCAAAAGAAAGCCAAAAAAAAAAAAGTCAATTTCGTTTGGGTACAACGTCGCACGATTGCACAATGGTCAGTTAAAGTGACGCAGTGCCAAATTGCAAGCAGTGCTCTGGTCATAGAGGGGGGGGGACCCTTCCAGGGCTGAAGTGGTTAACCTTGTAATGACACCCGTAGGGGTTAGCAGAATGCAGTCTTCCCGCCAGCAGTTCACACTGCTATGTGGGAACCAGCTCTGTTTTCGCACTGGTTCCCACATCGCACATATGTGAACCCGAGCTGAGTGTTGGGGAACACTTGGTGGGCATTGTGTAAACACAGAAAATAAAAAACAGACCTTGCACTAAAAAGCAAGGCGTTTCCTACTAAACTTCGCCCCACAATCTTATCCCTAGCTTCTGCCTCCTCACTATCTTTTGAGAGATCCTGGGAAGAATAATTCCAAATATCCCAAGCGAATGATCCTTATCTCCCAGATCTCACCGGAAAGATTGCAAGGTCACCCTCTGTACTATGGAAGCTGAGGAAAGACAATATTTACTAACTTTTTTCTCTTACAAGTCTTTTTTTTTTTTTTAAATTTACACTTTTATGCAGCTTTTTGTCCTGGCGGTGGAGTCACCAATTAAGCAGACCAGACAAGATTTTGCATAACCTACCAACTGTGGTCTTCCACCTTGAGGTAGGGGCTCTTCAATTTCTGTGCTGAAGAAAAAACAAAAAACAGACGTCACCATTTGTTTAAAATTTCAGGTTGACACCATCCAAATTTATTTTCTTCTTTACTAACCTCTTGGTTTTCGGGGCACTGGTAGTTTAACCTGTTATATAAAATATAGATATCCAATAAAACACTCAACACAATGGAAACCAAATAAAAGCAATATTTCACAGCATATATCACTAACAAAAGGAACCAACTTATTTTAAAAATTAAGCTGGAATCTCGTTTAACAGCATGAACTATTAGGGCTCTTTCACACGCACGGATCGTTCGGGTCCGCCTGTCAGTTTATCAGGCATACCCAAACAGACGCTCCATTGTCCTATGGAGCGACGGATGTCAGCGGTGACATGTCCACTGACACCCGATCCGCTCCGATCCCCCAAAACACAGACGGATGGAAACCCCATTTTCCATCCGCCTAGTGGATTGGATGAACACGGACAGACAGTGTGTTCATCCGATCCTCCATAGAGGAGAATGGAGCTGTGACAGGTCAGTCTCTGCATCTGCCGGCTCAGCGGGGATAAACAGAAGGATCCCCGCTGAGCAGCAGAACCCGTCAAAACGGGCTCCGCTCGTGTAAAAGGGGCCTTAGATAAAAAAGGGAAAAAGGATCTGGGGGGGTAGCATGGTTTGCCGGAGACAAAGATGGATGCATAATCCCGGACCTTGTGCAGATAGGAGCCGAGTTTTACCACTCTGGAGATGCCAGAGGATCGATCCAGCAGCCAAAACATGGGGGCATCTCCCGCAGCAGCTCGGCCACAAGATCATGCTCTCCCTGGGATTCCTCCGGCCCCTTAAGAGCACACCGTAATTACTCCGGACACAGACAAGCAATGTGACGGCGTCACAGGGATATCCCCTGTACTCAAGCCTTGCTACCACCAACCCGGCGTCCCTGCAACAGCCCTCGCTGAGGATGGATGGGGCACCCACAGAGCAGCAGCTCAGCATGCAGGATCTCTGCACGATTGCAGCTGAAAAAGGACACCCTCTCTGCCTCCATTACCGACTGGCAGCATGATATTCAGGGCCCGACTGGAAGGGTGCAGGATGTGGAATGCACCACCGCCATACGCCGCATCCACCAGCAAGTTGACACCCATACCCTCCAGATGAGAAATTTTTAACGCCACATGGATTTAGACAATCGTGGCAGAAGACAATCTAAGTGTAAGAGACCTCCCTGAAACAGTGGATACTGATCAGCCCCTTCCAATGGTACAAAGTACATTTAACAACCTGGATAGGGCATTATCAACATCAACTGATATGGAAAAAATTCACAGGGCCCTGATGCCTAAGGGCAAAGAGACCCTCCATGTGATGTGGTTTGCTGCCTGACGGACTTTCACCTAAATGATCCTTCGCAAAGCCCGCAATAGAATCCAACTGACGTACAAGGGGACGGCCCTACATTTTTACCAGGACCCATCTGCCATCACGCTCCAGCATCGTAGGGACCTCCGACCCCTGCTGGAAATACTACGTACCAAGGGCATCCATTATAAATGGAAGTTTCTCCCTCTGCCTTTCGGTAACGTCTCAAAGCCACACAGCCACGCTGAAGGTACCGGAAGATCTCCCAGCATTCTGCACTACATTTGAAATCCCACAACCGGAGGTCCCTAACTGGTACGCTCTGTTTAAAACACTGAACCGTAGGACCCCACAACCCAGCGAAGAACCCATGGAAGCGTCGGAGCAATGATCTCACAGATACAGGTCGCCTTCGGAATTCAGAGCCCATACAGGGGTGGGCCTCCCTCATGACCCCAGCCCCACAAAGGCTCCACACTCATGATGAGCAAGACCAGATCCATAGCTACCCTCCAGGACTCACGGCATTCACTTGGCTAAGTATTGTTCTGTTCTCCACTTTTCTCCTGAATTTGCATCCCTGATGTGACAATTCGCCTCCAAGTAGGCATTCATACCCCTCAGAACCCCTGCTATTGCCAGCCCTTACCCTTTGTGTAGGCATAAATAACCCATAAGTATACCCTCCATGACAGCTCACTACCTATACCCCTGCTCTTCCACAGCTCTAGCCCTGTACCATCCGATTGAGCCGGGACGCTAGTAGGTCCACGTCTGGCGTGCCCCACTTTCGGCAAATCTGGTGGAACACCTCCGGGTGCAGGGACCAGTCTCCCTGATCCAGCCTCTGGCGACTGAGGTAGTCAGCCTGCCAATTTGACGCCCGGAATGTAAACGGCGGAGATAGCCGGCACGTGAAGCTCAGCCCACCTCAATGTGGGCCACTTCCGACACCGCTGCCGAGCTTCTCGTTCCGCCCTGATGGTTCACGTAAGCCACAGCCGCGGCGATGTCTGACTGGACCCGAATAGGCCGACCGTGCAACCTCCGACCAGTGGGCGAGGCAAAGCTTGATTCCTCGAAGTTCCAGCACATTGATCGGGAGACGGGACTCCTCCAGGGACCAGCAACCTTGCGTTAACAGCCCCAAGACCTCTCCCCATCCGGATAGGCTGGCGTCTGTCGTGACCACCGTCCATTCCACGGGGAGGAACGACTTCCCCAGCCCCAAGGCGGGGGCCCGCAGCCACCAGGCGACGGAAAATCTGGTCCAGCGATCAAACCTGATCCAGGGATAGTGGAGACTTGTCCCAGCGCAGCAGAATTGCCCACTGCAGGGACCGAGTGTGACTCTGGGCATACGGAACCGCCTCGTAGGTTGACACCATCAGCCCCAACACCCTCATGCAAAACCTTAGGGAGGACCACCGCTGAGACAGCAGGGCGGGCCCGCATCGCTACTTGGAGCGTCAGCAACTTGGCAGAAGAAACACCTTCGCCTGCTCCCGCCCAGAACAAAGCCCAGATATTCCAACCAGCATGACGGAGTCAGCACAGACTTCGGAAGATTGATTACCCATCTTAAGTCCCGCAGGGAACTGTGGGTGATGGCCACATTGTCCCTCAAGGCTGAGGCTGACTGCGCCTGCAGAAGGTGGTCGTCGAGATAGGCCAACACCGCTATGCCCCTCTGCCGCAGTAAAGCCAGCACTGGAGCCAAGAGCTTGGTGAAGACCCGCGGAGTGGAGGCCAGACCGAACGGAAGGGCCACAAACTGGTAGTGGAGATCCCTCACCGCAAAAAAACGCTGGTGACCAGCACAGATACGCGTCCTTGATGTCCAAGGAGGCCAGGAAGTCTCCCAGACGAAGTACCGCCACCACAGAACTGACAGACTCCATTGTGAATTTCCGTGCCCTCACAAAGTGGTTGAGCGTCTTCAGGTCCAAGACAGACCTGACCCCATCCTTTTTGTGACCACAGAGGTTTGAGTAAAAACCACGGAAACGTTCCGCAGAGGGAACTGGATCAATCACCCCCTGACGGAGCAGGACTTGCACGGCCCCAAACAGGATAGCCAAGCCGTCAAATCCAGCGAGGGTAAGCAGGGTGCAGGATGGGTCCCCGACAGCAGATCTTCGCGAAGCGGGAGCTGCCAGGGAACGCCCGTTACCATCCGCACCACGTCGGCGTACCAAGGGCGCCGAGGCCAATCCGGAGCCACCAGGATTGTCGGGATTCCCTCCGCTTCTATCCTGTGCAGGAGCCGTGGTAGAAGCTTGAGAGGAGGAAAGACATACAGAAGCCTGTACTGGGACCAAGGTGCGACTAGTGTGTCCGTGGCAGCCGCCAACGGATCCCTTGTCCTGCACACAAAGGTCTGCACCTTGTGATTGAACCTGGACACCATTAGGTCCACGTCTGGCGTGTCCCACCGTTTGCAAATCTGGAGGAACACTTCTGGATGCAAAGACCATTCCCCCTGATCCAGAGTCTGGTGATTGAGAAAGTCCGCTTGTCAGTTTTCTACGCCTGGGATGTAGATGGCGGAGATTGCCGGCACGTTAAGTTCTGCCCACCTCAGAATGTGGGCCGCCTCCACAGCTGCTGCCGAGCTCCTTGCTCCGGCCTGATGGTTTACGAACGCCACCGCCGTGGCGTTGTCAGACTGAACCCAAACCGGGAGGCCGCGCAGCCTTGCCGACCAGTGGGAGAGACAGAGCCTGATTGCCTTCAGCTCCAGCACATTTATTGGAAGGCGCGATTCCTGCGTCGACCAACGGCCCTGAGCAGACAACTGCCCCAGGACCCCCCTCCCCAACCCAATAGTCACGGCGGACGCCAGCCTATCGACCAATTCAGGGGAAGAAACTACCTTCCCAAAGTCAATGCCGGGGCCCGGAGCCACCAGGTCAATGACCCACTGGTTTGACGATCCAATTTGATCAGCTGGTCCAGGGACAACGGAGACTTGTCCCACCATAACAGGATCGCTGGCTGTAGGAGCTGAGTGTGACTCTAGGCGTACGACATCGCCTCGAAGGCCGAGACCATGAGCCCCAACACCCGCATACAGAACCGTGAGGACCACCGATGTGACGGCAGGAATCTCACCAATGCTTGTAGCATCAGCCACTTGGCCGGAGGTAGGAACACCTTCGCCTGCTCTGTGTCCAATATTAGACCCAGATATTCCAGACAGGACGGGATCAATGTCCACTTCTGCAGGTTGATCAGCCAGCCAAAGTCTCTCATCGAGGCCATGGTGATAGCAACATTGTCCTACAGAGCCGAAGCCAACTCCGCTCGCAGGAGCAGATCGTCGAGGTATGCTACCACAGCAATGCCGCTCTGCCTCAAGAGAGCCAGCACCAGAGCCAACAGTTTGGTGATGACCCGAGGAGCCGAGGCCAGACCGAAGGGAAGTGCCACAAATTGGTAATGTAGATCCCCTACCGCAAAGCGCAGGAAACACTGATGCCAGAGACAAATGGGAACATGAAGATAAGCGTCCCTGATGTCCAGAGACGCCATGAAGTCCCCTTGGTGAAGGGCGGCCACGACCGAGCAGACTGATTCCAACCTGAATTTCCGTGCTCTCACAAAGTGATTGAGCGCTTTCAGGTCCAGAACTGACATGACACCACCTTTTTTGGGCACCACAAAGAGGTTAGAATAGAAGCCATGGAACCTTTCCAACGGAGGGACCAGCACAATTTCCTCTTGCTCGGACAGCGTCTGAACAGCCCCCAGCAGAGCTTCCCAACACCACGGAGGGAGCCTCAAGTTTGATGGGAAAAACCTGTCTGGGGGTAAAGTACTGAACTCTATCCTGTACCCGGAGGACACCACTTCCCACACCCACTGATCGGAGATGACAGCGGTCCACGAACCCCCGAAGCCAGCCCCCACCCGAGTCGGGCGGGGACAACCCATCATGCGGAGGACTTGTCCGGTGTCTTATCGGGCTTGCGCTGCCAGGGCCGCTTGCCGGACCCCGTGGCAGACTTGCTGGGCCGCGAGCCCTTGCCCGCTGAACCGGGCGGACGAAAAAAAGCGCTTCTGGCCCGAGGATGAAGGCCCTGGCCTACAGCGGTAATCCTGCAGCTTGGGTTCTGGAAGAAAAGTACTCTTCCCCCCCCGGTGAAATCCTAAATGCTTTCATCCAGTTGCGCCCCGAAAAGACGACCACCCTGAAAAGGGAGGTCCGTGAGGCCCTTTTTGGACGCGTAGTCACCAGACCATCAACGCAACCACAATAACCGTCTGATAATGACTGCAAAAACAGACCTCTGACAGCATAGGGAGAAGGGCCAAAGCTGCGTCACATAGGTACCGGGGACCCTGCACCAGGTGGTCTGCCCGCTGCAAAGCCTCAGGGGAGCACCTGCAGCCCAAATCATTGTGCAACTCCGTCGCACATTCTGTGAGCGACTGCGCCACCAGGGCCGACACCGGAGCCGGCCTCATGGCCGTCCCCGCCACCAAGAACAATGTCTTGGACACCGCCTCCGTCCATCTATCGGCCGGATCCTTAAAGGATGGTGACCCCTCCAACGGAATGATCGTCGCCTTATTCAGGCGAGCCACCGGAGGGTCCACTGCGGGGGATGCCCACTTTTTCAAGAGGCTGTCCTCAGAAGGATAGCGCACAGAGAAACGTTTGGGCAGTGAAAAGGAATTCTGCGGACGCTGCCATTCCTTGTACACAAACTGGTCAATAAATTGGGCATAAGGAAACACCTTAGGGGTGCTCCTCACCGTCTGAGGGCTCCAATTCACCATCCGAAAGTTCCACGGGGGTCCCTGTGACCAGAGCCCCCTTCCGGTTCAGGTTCCTCCTCAGAAGGAGGAGGGGGTGGACGCTTTTTGGTCACCCCCTTGGCACGGCTCGGTACCCCCCGGGCGAAAAACTCTCCCAAAATGGATGTTAGCTGATCCAGGGGAACCAGAGGTCCCAGTGCAGCTTGCGCTTCTGCGGACCCCTCCGAAGAACCCGCAGGTTCAGCCTCCACTGAACCACCGGAACGCTTTGAAGGCCTATGGGCCATGACACCCCCACAATGCTGCCCCACCAAACTGCCCCACAGAGCGACCAGGAGGACTCTGCACCGCCGCCACCGACACCCCAGGGAAAAGTCAGCTATACTTGCTGTTCTGTATGCCCTCCGCAGTCACTGTAGGTGTGCTGTCCGCCACTGCCAAGCTGCTGCCGCTGTGTGTGCACCGCTGATCAGGAAGAGAAAAAAGTCACCGACATGCACGTTTTCTATGGTCACAAGATGCCAAACAAGCCATTAAATCGGCAAAATGGACACCAGACGCACCTCAGGCAAAACTGCGGCGATACACCATGAAATGGCGGTGACACGCCGCATGGCGATACCACTAGTGCGGGGGGGGGGGGGGTGCGGCGCGGGAGGGTGGGGGAAATAGAAAGAACACCTTGACCCCAGGACCATCCACCGGAATTACGGTATCGCTAGTCGCCCTCCCCCCTCCGCACCCCAGCCCCCTTATGAATACATTTAAAACAGAAGGGCTTTGTGTGTTCCTGCAGCAGTTTATCATTGCAGTAACCACATCTTTTATAGCGGGAAGGGGTCTTAGACTTAGTCCTGCTGGCACCTCCCTGGGCCACGGATTCCACGTCTGCAAGATAAATGCACCTGCATTAACCTCTACGGCTCCCTGCAGGGGTAAGGTTCAGGGTCCCACCCCACCAGTACCCCTGCCAGCCGGCCGACTTACCCACTGTGGTCTCCTCTATGGCTGTGACCATTGCCAGTCCCTCCTCTCTGTCCATCCTTGTAGAAGCCAGAGTTCTCCTGCCGAGCGCTGCGGCTCTGTCGCCGCCATTTTGGGGGGGGGGGGGGGGGGG
>BLSH010109597.1:1498048-1508859 GCA_018402905.1 Glandirana rugosa
GTCAGAGTTCAAGTTTTCAACCCTCCATACAAGGACATACATACCTGAGACGTGTCATGGTGAAGAGAACGGACCATACGACCCAATTGTTTTTTTGGCACTCACACGATGAAAGGTGTTCTACCACGGGGAAACGTGGACGGAAATTTAACCTGATTTCAGTTTTGCCTTCTTCCAGATTTTATGAACATTGCCCAGTGAGGCTGGCTATTGTCCATTCTAAAGCCTGGTACACACTGTATGTTCTTTTTCGTTAAGCCCTGAATGAAAAAACCCAAAAGAACACTGTACTAACACATGCAGTGTTAGTACAGTGATCTCCCTCCTGTGCTATTGTGTTCTGACCCAACCAGAACACACCGGTCAGTGCTCTTAGCCATTGGACCACCTACCACAGGGTAGTGCACTGTAATAGACAATCTTACTAGGCAGGTGCAAAGGGGCACCATCTTGTGGAAAGTAGCACACTCACGGTTTTTTTGTTAACCCAGCATACCAGGCAAGAGAAGTGGTACTGTGCAGAGTCCATACATACAGGAACATACCTCCCAACTTTTGAACTTGAGACTGAGGGACATGTAAGGGAAGTAGTGGTCTGTGGCACGCGTAGCGCACCACTGAAAAATTGGGTGTGACCAAACATGATAGTGGGGGGAGCGTAAGGGTCGTGGTTAAATAAAACCTGAGCGTTGTCTGTTCCACAATTTAAATCTGTATTTGTGACATATATCCTTTTCGTATATTGTCATGATATTATGCATTTTATATACTTTATAAAATAAAACCTGAGCTTCCTTTGTACCTATAAAATGCTTTGATTGCTGAGCCACAAGCTAGAGTATCAGGGATACATATAAACCTCAAAAAGGATCACTATGGTACATGGAAGGCAGGAAGGATCACTATGGTACATGGAAGGCAGGAAGGATCACTATGGTACATGGAAGGCAGGAAGGATCACTATGGCACATGGAAGGCAGGAAGGATCACTATGGCACATGGAAGGCAGGAAGGATCACTATGGCACATGGAAGGAAGGAAAATCACTATGGTACAGTACATGGAAGGCAGGAAGGATCACTATGGTACATGGAAGACAAGGATCACTATGGTACATGGAAGACAAGGATCACTATGGTACATGGAAGGCAGGAAGGATCACTATGGCACATGGAAGGAAGGAAAATCACTATGGTACAGTACATGAAAGGTAGGAAGGATCACTATGGCACATGGAAGGCTGGGGACACAAAGCAGGGTTTCTCAACCTTTTTACCAAGGAACTCTTGGCAAAAAGTTTGAGATTTCCAGGAACCCCTGAAATAATTTTCACCATGGGACACAGCAGAACACACAGCCGGACACGGGGCACACAGCAGGGCACACAACGGGGCACACAGCGGGCCATAAAGCAGGACACGGGGAACACAGGGGCACACAGCAGGGCATAAAGCAGGATACAGGGTACACAATGGGGCACACAGCGGGACACGGGGCACACAGCGGGACACACAGTGGGACATGGGGCACAGCAGAACACACAGCGGGCCATAAAGCAGGACACGGTGAACACAGGGGCACACAGCAGGGCATAAAGCAGGATACAGGGTACACAACAGGGCACACAGCGGGATACAGGGTACACAGCAGGGCATACAGTGGGACACAGGGCGGGACACGGGACACACAGCGGGATACAGGGTACACAGCGGGACACGGGGCACACAGCGGGACATACAGTGGGACACGGGGTACACATGGGGCACACAGCGGGACACGGGACACAGCAGGACATAGGGTACACAGCGGGACATAGAGCAGACAATGGGTCACACAGCGGGACACAGGGCATACCTCGCGGCACAGCTATGCATGGGGGACACAGCAGGGCACGGATGGCACATCGGGGCATGGGGGACACAGTGGGATATAAACGGAGCTGCATCTTACTTTACATGCAGAGTAGCGCGGGATCCGGGAAGCGGCTGTCATTAGACCGATCCTGGCACGTTCCTCCCCGCTGGCCCCTTCTCTCTTCTCGTGCACGATCCATCCCAGGTGATGTCAACTACAAGCACCTGGGGTGGACGGGAGGGAAGGAGGAGCCGGCGGGGAGGAGCGTGCCAGGAGTGGTCTAATGACAGCCTTTCTGCCACAGCGATAAGGAGGAAACAGGGACCCGATCACTGCCAGTGCAGAGGACAGGAATGTTCAGTTCACAGCCGCTGTCCGCAAAACAACATCAGTCCGCCCCTGCTACTACAATGCCACAGCACTGCCGACTGCTAGAAATCAACTGCATGGTTTGTCCCTGGCTGCTCTGCCATGCAGATGATTTTTGTCAGAATGCTCTGGGGGGGAGGGGGGGGTAGTTTCAACCCCCAAAACCCCCCCTTAGCTACGTCCCTGCTCCTTTTGCTACCCTATCCCCCATTCCATCATCGGTTTATATCCATTTAAAAATAAGTATCCGTGACTTGTACAGGCAGTAAAACATCACCACCTATTTGAGGTGGGCCCTCCAGTTTTGTGTTAAAGGGATAATACTGTGGCCTTAGCAATCCACTTCTATAGTATGTCTTCACTGTACTAATGCTAGTTATAATGTAAAAACGCTCCTTGAAACTGTCGTGGTATGTACTGTCGGATACTGACCATAAAGAATTTGAAGAAGGTGCTGCAATTAGCAAGAGACCAAATATTCAATACAAAGGTGCGAAAGTGTGATTTTACCCCGACTTTTCGGCTGAGGTGCAGCGACAGCGGGCAAAGTTTGACGTCAAGCAACGACTGCGGCGACTGGAGTTGCCCAATGCAATGCTGTATCCAGCTCGACTGCGAGTTACTGCTAATGGCCGTGTATTTTTCTTCAACATCGCAATGGAAGTGATTATTATTATACAGGATTTATATAGCGCCAACAGTTTGCGCAGCGCTTTACAATAATGTAGGGACACATACAATTACAATACAGTTGAATACAGAAGGAATAGGAAGGCCCTGCTCATAGAGCTTACGATCTAAAGGGAGGGGGAGGTGGTACAAAAGGTAATGGCTGCAGGGGATGATCTGATAGAGCTGGCTCAAGCACAGGTCTTAGGTGGAGGTGGTGTAGGCTTCCCTGAATAAGTCAGTTTGCAAGGATCGCCTAAAGGCGGACAGGGTGGGGGCTGACAGGACATTCTGGGGCAGGGAGTTCCAGAGGATGGGAGAGGCTCTGGAGAAGTCCTGTAGGCAAGCATGGGAGGAGGTAACAAGGGAGTTAGAGAGTAGGAGGTCTTGGGAGGAGCATAGAGGACGATTGGGGTGATCTCTGCGGATGAGATTGGTGATGTAGCTGGGGGCAGTGTGGTGGATGGCCTTGTATGTTGTGGTTAGTATTTTGAATTTTATACGGTGGGGTAGGGGAAGCCAGTGAAGGGATTGGCAGAGCGGGGCAGCAGAGGTGGATCGGTTAGTAAGGTGTACAAGTCTGGCAGCAGCATTCATGATAGACTGAAGGGGGGGGGGGGGGGGATAGCCTGTGTAACGGTAGGCCGGTGAGGAGGGAGTTGCAGTAATCAAGGCGGGAAATAACCAAGGAGTGAATAAGCTGTTTTGTGGCGTCATGAGTCAGGAAGGGGCAAATTTTTGAGATGTTGGAGGTTGAGGCGGCAAGATTTAGCCAGCGATTGGATACGGGGGCTGAAAGAAAGGTCGGAGTCCAGGATTACGCCCAGCACCCTGGTATGTGTGGAAGGACCAATGGTTGTGCCATTGATCTGAATGGTAAAGTCACGAGGAGGGGACCGAGGAGGAGGAAGTATTACAAGCTCAGTTTTAGAAAGATTGAGTTTGAGGAAGTGGTGTGACATCCATACCGATATGTCATTCAGTAAGTTTGTGATGCGTGAGGAGACTGAGGTGCAGAGTTGGAGTCGAGAGATAGATCTGGGTGTCATCAGCATAGAGGCGGTAGTTGAAGCCATGGGAAGTTATGAACTGGCCCAGGGAAGAGGTATAGAGGGAGAATGGGAGGGGCCCCAAAAGGACAGAGCCTTGGGGCACCCCAACAGAAATACAGAGGAGCGGAGGAGATGTTGTTGTATGAGACACTGAAGGTGCGCTGATATAGGGAGGAGAACCAGGAAAGAGTCACGTAGGCCAAGAAAGAGTTTATTGAGGAGCGGGTGGTCAACTGTGTCAAAGGCAGCAGAGAGGTCTAAGAGTATGAGTATGGAGTACCGGCCATTGGTTTTAGCAGTATGTAGGTGGTTGGTGAGTTTGAGTAGGGCAGTTTCAGTTGAGTGTTGTGGGCGGAAGCCAGATTGTAGGGGATCAAGGCGGCTGTTGTCAGTGAGGTAGCAACTCAAAACGGTTGTAAACGAGGTGTTCAAGATGCTTGGAGGCAAATGGGAGCAGGGAAATGGGTCTTAAGTTATTCAAACAGGTGGGGTCCAGTGAGGGTTTTAAGTATGGGGGTAACCAGCGCATGTTTGAGTGGAGAGGGAAAGGTTGAACATGTGGGTTAGAGTGTTTAGGACAGAGGAGGGTGGTCGTAGAAGTTGCGAGGGGACAGGATCCAGGGGGCAGGTGGTGGGGTGGGCTGTGGAAAGGAATTGGAGAACTTCCTTAGAGCTAACAGGTTTAAAGGAGGAAAGTGTTGAGTGGGTTATTGGACTTAATGTGTTGGTTGGTGAGGGAAACGGGACACTGGCTATCTCGTCATGAATTGTGTCAATTTTGATTTTGAAGTGATTGGCAATCTCCTGGGAAGTGAGCAAGTTGGTGGGTGGAGGCAGTGGGGGGGCGGAGTAAGGAATTAAGGGTAGAGAAGAGTCGACGAGGCTTGGATGAGAGGGATTTGATGAGTGGTGTAGTAGATTTGTTTAGCGGAATGGAGGCAGGAGTTTTGAGGAGGGCAGATTTGTGGAGGGTGAAGTCTTGTAGGGTTTTCGTTTTACGCCACACTCGCTCAACAGCGCGGCTACGTTTGAGACTTCTGGTGTCTTCTGTTTGCCAGGGTTGTAGCAGACAAGGCCTGGTTCTGCATGTGGAGACAGGGGCAAGTGTGTCCAGGGCGGATGACAATATGTGGTTGTAAACCGAAGTGGCTTTGTCTGGGCAGGAGAGGGGACCAATTTCATCATAAAGGCAGTCAGTAGCAGAATGAAAAAGGGGAGGGTTGAGTTGGCAAAGGTTCCTGCGGGTAACTATTTGTGGGTTGGCGCATGGGAGGTAGGAGACAGGGAGAATGCGAAACTGATGTTGTGATCGGAGAGAGGAAAAGGGGTGCTAGAAAAAAGGCAGGGAGTGCAGAGGTGGGAGAATACAAGGTCAAGAGTGTTGTCATTGGAGCGAGTGGTGGTTTGTGTCCATTGTGTTAGGTTGAAGGAGGTGGTTAAATTGAGTAGTTGGGAAGTGGCTGAGGTTTTAGCATTGACTGGAATGTTAAAGTCTCCAAGGATGATGGCAGGTACTTCAGAGGAGAGGAAGTAGGGTAGCCATGCAGAGAAGTCGTCAAGGAAGCGTGACACAGGGCCGGGGGGGTCAGGAAATGACTGCAACCCTTTAATAGAAGATAATAGGCGAATGCAGTGCACTTCAAAAGAACAGAGGGAAAGAGGGGGGTGTAGGAAGAACCTGGAAGGTGCTTTTTGGGGAGAGAAGTCCAACACCGCCTCCTTTTCGTCCTCTGGGTGAGTCCAGAGGAGGCCACCATGGCAGAGGGCCACTGGAGAGGCAGTGTCGGATTCCTGGAGCCAGGTTTCAGTGATCGCAAGGAAATCGAGGAAGTTGTAAAGGAAAAGATCATTGATGGAGGCAGGGGTTGGCGCTAATCAAGAAGTATGATTAAGTATGACATAAACAAGATCAAATCATAAATATTGCATAAATCGAGAAACACAACAAAATCGATGCCAGCTTACATTAGTATATACTAATATTAAACTAATAAAGTCCAATATGAAGGGTGATGGTATGGAGACGTCGTCTATTAGGACGAAACGCGTCGGGCGCTGCTGACCCTGGATTGCTGCGTTCTTATTGTTTCTACAAGCTTGTGAAATTTTTATCTTAATAAACAAAATCCTCTTTGTTGAGGTACTTTTTTACGCTATGGAGAGCCCGCTCCTAGCGCCAACCCCTACTTTACACATACATTTTAATGACTAGTTTGGTCATTTGTTTGGCAGCTTTTCTACACTTTTAGGCTTAGCGCAGTATTACACCCAATCTTTCCATTGATGGAGGCAGGTTTGTTGGAGACAGAGCAGGAGTTCCAGAGGGCACACATAAGGGGGGGGCCCCCCCAACTCTTGGAATCATCCCCTTCCCCTACAGTGATTGGGTGGACTCACCCCCCCTCCCCCGTGGTCTCCTCGATCGGCAAGGGCTCATCCAGCTCGCTTTCTTTCTCCATCTGGCCCCACACTCTCCAGGAGTTGTCTCGGCTCAATAGGAGAGCATTGGACGTCCTCCGCTGTTTCGCGTGCCTCCACGCTGCTGAAGTGACGCTAGCCGCGTGCGTCCCCCTCCCGATCCGCTCGGCCAGCTGCACCGTCGGGAAGCGGACCGGAGCCCAGCCACTGCACCGCCACAAAAATGCGGCCGAGGCTGCCAAAGCAACCTGCCTACAGACGACTCCTCCCTGCCACACCGGGCCCTGGCCACTGCAGGTAGGAGAGTAAATGAGGATACAGTCCTCCGGGTTCTGGGAAGCCCCACTGCGCCCAAGGTCCCCCGGTTTTGGAGGGGGTACGGGCGGGGGGCCCTCTTACTGTCTTCACGGCCGCCCCCCCCCCCCCCGAGATCTTCAAGGACTCCCTCTGGACTGGCTACACTCACCTCAGACAGTCCAGCCTACAGACACAGCACTCCTGGGTACTATACAGTACAGGGCTTTAGGTCTCTGCCAGAGACATCCCGAGAGGAGAGGTGAACTATTACAGTATCACCCGGAGATGAGGGCTCAGGGATTAAAACTCAAAATGCTGAGCTTAGCAGCAAGATTACCCCCGAGCCATCTCCTGCTCTCACCGCTTGTGAGCTTGCCCTTGAACGGCACCCCCCACTGGCTGCCTCAGGGTCAGTGTCCAAGAGGGGGATCTAAGCCCCATGCCTTGATCCGTAAGAGCCAAAATAATAAAATGTTTCGCTGCCTCCTGTGGGAAACACAATCAAAAACTGAGGGGCAGAGGGAGGGTGGGGGTCTTTTAAACTCTGTTCTTGATTGTGTTTCCTGTCCAAGGGAGACTGTCATCTCTCAGCTGGGCCGTCCTGGAAGAATGACTTGAGAAAGTGGGGGTTTTCTGTCCTAAAACAAATTGCTAAAGAAGAGCCAGACTCTGAAAGATAAGCATAGGTGTTTGATCTTGGCCAGAACACCACAATAAAAGTAAGAGTAACCTCAATAGACAAGTATAAAACAACAGTTTGAGAGTCTTCAGCAAGGCAGTGTATGATATCAATCATGCAAGTGATGGACTGGACTGATGTGCATGAACTATCCCTGCGGCATAGACCTCGTGAGGACATTGAGGCCTGACATGTAAGCTCTTTAGGAACCACCACTTGGTGGCAGATTACTATGGAGCCAACTATATCAGCACAATCGCCCTAGCCGGGGACACAATATTACTGGGGGGGGGGGGGGAATGAATATGCTGTTCTTAACACTGAGTTTTGCCTCTTTCAACTAAGACAACAGTTTAACCCAAACCGTACAGCACTCCGAGACTGAGTGAATATACTCCTCAGGGAAAGCGGGAGGGATTGCAAATTATACATACACAGACTAAAAGGAGATAAACTCCTTTCTACGGAAGTATTATCCAGCAATTATTAGATTACAAGAGACATTTAGCCAAGGACTTCCTCAGCTGTCTAAAATACTCCTGGGTGGGTCACGCATACCACTCCACACACACCACCTACTCCAGAGGTGGGGGAAGGGGGGGTAAGCATTTTGTTACACAGGACTTTCACTTACCAGGAACTGTGTGTCAGGATAGAGGAGGCAGGCCGGTTCGTATTTTTACATTGTAAACTAAAAAACGTTGAATGTATTGTGGCCATGGTATATGTTCTTCCCCCGTTCTCAGCAACTGCACTTCAGGAGTTGGTGGCATTTATTATCAGGCCACCATTATCATGGTGTATTAGATCCCAGGATTGATAGACATCACCCCCAACCCTCAGCATAATGGAGACAGGGGAACCCTCACTGTCTAGATTACTTTCTTTCTGATGTGGGTTGGTTGGATCTTTGGAGGATGAAACATGCAGACCTTATACAAACTCCTGTTATGGGATACTTTTAAGTGCTACCTTAACCTTCCTGGCGGTATTCCCGAGTGTGGCTCGGGGTGAATATTCTGTACCAAGAGATTGCATCACTGGATCCAGGCAATGTTAATTACCTTGTCCCCTGGATCCAGGAGATGTCCCCCCGCTGTGTCCGCGGGCTGTGTCCTCCACCCGATGCCTCTGTGTGCCAGGCTCCGTTCCCTGCGAGCGTCGTGTTGCACGGGGGCGGAGCCTGGCAGCAAATTCAAAAAGTGAAACACAGTAAACATACCGTACACTGTAATCTGTAAGATTACATTACTGTATGAAATTTCACATTTTGTCCCTAGTGCTTTGTCCAGTGCCCTGCATGCACTTTTATATTATACGTCATTCCTTCTGCCTGGAAACTTGAGAATGTCCACGGCAACCAAAAAGTGTCCCTTTACTTCAAAAGTGGTTTTTGACCAGCTAGTGAACAGCGATGGTAAAAAAAAATAATTTGCAGAATTGAGTGATACTGAGTTTTGGGGAGATTTATCATCAGACACTGAAAGGGACGACAGCAACAATTCTGCTTAAGAGCAAATTTCAGTGCTTTTGATTTAATTACATTATTGAATACATTTTATTACTATTATATTATTTTTGATAATTATAATTTATGGTTTCTTGTTTGAAACTTTCATACCTGGGATGTCTACTAGACTTTTGACAGATTTAAGTGAGTTATTCCTAAGAATTACAGGCCTACAATATAAAAAGCCAAATTTCCATGCAAAATAATGGTACCGCTTTCAGCACCAAAAATCTGAAATAATCATACCGCCAGGGAGGTTAAGGGTAGTATATTTCCATGTGTTTTTACGAATAATGTAAGTATTGTAATTATACTTTGTCAAAAATTAATAAAAACATACTTTAAAAAAAAAAAAGGGTAGTATATTTCAGTTATTACTAAAATTAAAACAGACACGAGAGCCCATGAAACTCAACTTACTAAAATGGTTAATAGACTGGAAGGGGAATACTTGGCTGACCCATCAGAGCAATCAAGGGCCTCTTGGCTCTCAGCTCAAGATACGCTAGCCAAAGTCAACTCCAAGGCAGAAGAAAAAAAAAACAAAAAAAAAACCCCCGTTAGACTTACTGGTAACGGTATTTCCAGGAATCTTCCAGGAAAGCTACTTGAGAGATGATTGGCTCCACCTTCTAGAGGAAACACATCATACAATTTAAAAGGCCCCTCCCTTTCCTCTGACCCTCAGTTGTTTGAAGATCACGTAACCCTCCACCAATGGTGCACTCGGCAGAGGGAAAACAAAAAACAAAAAAAAAACACAAGAATATTCACTATAACCAACCACCAGGTGATACTTCAGGATACCAGTGAATAAAGAATAGGGTGGGAATATAGACGCTGTCCTGGAAGATGCCTGGAAAAAATACCGTCATCGGTAAGTCTAATGGGGGTTTTCCCCCCTCATCTTCCAGGACAGCTACGAGAGGATAAGATTCTATACCTTAGGGAGGGACGACAGCCTGGAGCACCTTCCTTCCGAAGGATAGGTCCTGGCTGGAGAGCATCTGGACTCTATAATGCCTCACGAATGCATGAGCGGAGGACCAGACAGCAGCTCTGGATATATCTTCCCATGATGCTCCTGCTCTTTCTGCCCATGACGTGGCCAGAGATCTGGTCGAATGAGCCCCAATTGTGGCAGGAGGAGACTGATCTGACGCCCTATAAGCAACACAGATGGATTCCCTAATCCATCTGGCAATAGAACTTCTGGATGCCTTGGTCCCTTTTTTGGGGCCACTAAATATTAGGAGTTGGGAAGATTTCCTAAACTCACTAGAAACTTCTAGGTACCGTAGTAGACATCTTTTTAAGTCTAGAAAACGAAATCTCTCCTCCTCTGAATTCATGGGAGAGGAACAAAAACTAGGAAGTATCACTTCTTGGGACCTGTGAAACTTGGACACGACTTTAGGCAAGTACAAAGGGTCAGGACTAATCACTACCCTGTCGTCCAAAATCTTTAAGTAAGGGTCTTTACAAGAGAGGGATTCCAAATCAGAAATCCTTCTCCCTGACATTAGTGCTAAAAGAAAAAAAGGGATTTTATTATAACTTACCGTAAAATCCTTTTCTCCGAGTTCACTGACAGACGCAGCCTCTTCTTGACTTTGTGGGGTTTTATGTTCGTCTTACTAGGAGTTAACTAGGCAGGGAAAGAGTTCAGCTGGCCCCTCCCCTGGGGGCCGTCCTCCTTTCCTACAATAAAACCCCCCCTCACAGAGGACTCTCCAGTTTGTACACAAGCCGTACCAAAACAGAGCCCAGAGGGGTGGGTGCTGCGTCTGTCAGTGAACTCGGAGAAAAGGATTTTACGGTAAGTTATAATAAAATCCCTTTTTCTCCTACGTTCACTGACAGACGCAGCCTCTTCTTGACTTTGTGGGGACGTCCCCAAGCTGTGTCAAAAAAAGAGGGGTGGGTAAACGCAAAAACAACTGTACCCAAGTGAACCTCTGAG
>BLSH010109597.1:1530566-1557921 GCA_018402905.1 Glandirana rugosa
GGGGGGGCACGAGACGCGTATCGACCGGCGGGGGGGGGCACGAGACGCGTATCGACCGGCGGGGGGGGCACGAGACGCGTATGCGCAGAGCACGGGGGGGGCGGCCAGCTATGCGCAGAGCACGGGGGGGGGCGGCCAGCTATGCGCAGAGCACGGGGGGGGCGGCCAGCTATGCGCAGAGCACGGGGGGGGCGGCCAGCTATGCGCAGAGCACGGGGGGGGGCGGCCAGCTATGCGCAGAGCACGGGGGGGGGGGCAGGTATTTCTTCATCCATGTACCAGGGATGCTGCAACCCTCCACATAGGAGCCCAGCACAGCCAATCACATTCCTTCCTAATCAGACATCAGTGATGGAAAACAAAGCAGCACACAGGAGGGGGCCAGGGATTGCCACGGAGACATCACTGAGTACAGGAAGAAGGGACTGGAGAGAATGGGAGAGTGGTCACCTCCAGTACCCCCCTCCCCTGCTATAACACAGCAGCCCGCCGGGGTTTCCCTGGTGCGGTGCACTACAAGCCCCAGCATGCTCTGGTAGACTATGTGTATTTACAGCACAGGCTAGCAGGCCTAGCCTGCTGACACTACAAGCAGGGTCCTCCGCTCCAGGGATAGGGCCACTGCTTTCTCAGTGTCGCCCCACCACTCACCGGCGTCCCGTTTAGAGCCGCCTTCCCCCGGCTTTCCGTCACTTCCCGGCGCTGCGCCAGTTCTCCGCGTTCACTGCTCACCCCGAGAGGTTTGATTTCCCGCCTTCTTCCTCACAGACCCCGCCCACCTAGCCCTGGAAACGCAGCGCGGCGTCCGGAACTGCAGATTCCACACACAACACTGACACCCAGATTTTGAATTAAATTTATAGAGATACTAATTATATCTACAGATTCCACACAGATCACTGATACCCAGATAATGAATAAAATATATAAAGATACAAATTATATCTACAGATTCCACATAGATCACTGAGAGCCTTTTCACACTGGGGCCGGCTGAACGCAAGCTGTAAATCACCGCTAGTTTAGCAACGTTTTGCCGCTGTTATAGCGGTGTTTTGGCGCCACTATTCGGGCGTCAGTGGGGCGCTTTTAACCCCTAAGAAAGGGTGTATAAGGGACTGCGCGCAGCGCCCCTCCGGAGCGGTGTACAGCCGCTTCGGAAGCGCTGCCAATTCATTTCAATGGGCAGGGGCGGTGGAGGAGTGGTGTATACAGCGCTTCCGAACCGCTCCAAAAATGCTGCTTGCAGGAGTTGTCTCCTGTCCTGCAAGCGCGCCGCCACATAGGGAAAGGACACACCGACTGTCATTAAGAGGCACTATTTTTAGCTAAATAACGCCTGTAAAGCTCCTCAGTGTGAAACGGGTCTAAAGAATAAAAAATAAATAAATATATAAAATGATATCTACAGATTCCACACAGAGCTCTGACACCCAGATAATGAATAAAATATCTATTTAGCATTAACATATTTTATTACATATAAAATAGTTATATCTACAGATTCCACACAGAGCCCTGGCACCCAGATAAATACAATTATAAATACCAAGTACTTCTAAAGACAAGTGTAACTAAAGGCAAAACGTTTTATGTGGTTTGATTTGGTTTTCCTCTCACTTCCTGTTTTGGCTATGGGACAGGATGTGAAGGGAAATCTCCCCATTGAGACAAATAAACCTTACAGGTGTTATAACCCACCCTTACTCTATCCAAAATGAAAAAAAGATTGCCATTAGCTCTACTTGAGCCCTGACACTGGCACCCAGATAATGTGTAAAATAATAAATACTAATTACTTACTAAAGGTTCCACATAGTTTTGACACTGACATCCAGAATATAAATAATATATAATAAAATATGTTAATGCTAAATATATCTACAGATTCAATACAGAAACCCAAAACTGAAACCCAGATAATGAATAAATTAATAAACACAAATTACTTCTAAAGATTTCACACAGAAGCGTGACACTGATACCCAGATAACAAATAAACGATAAATAAATACTAATTGTTTCTAAAAAATCCACAGTCATGGCACTGATACACACACATACATATATATATATATATATATAGATATATATATTTATTTTTTTATATATATTATTATTAAAATATATATTATCTGGGTGTCAGTACCCTGGATTTATGTGAATTTTTTAGATTTTTTTTAATTTATATGTTATGTTGATATATATAAAGTTCTACAAAAAAAATGAAACCTCTACTATAAGAAATTAAAATAAAATTAAAAATTAAATATAACCCCACGCTGCACTCCAAAAATGAGAACTACTTATACATTCAAACCCAAAAAAAGAAAGCAGCTGTATATATAAAAAAAAAAAAATAAAAAATCAATAATGATATATATAAGGGAAAGGTATACCGCGCTAAGCCTATAACTGCTGTAGGGAAAGCTGCCAAACAATGACCAAACTAGTGGTAATTCAAATTGGATATAGGGGTTGGCGCTAATCTGGGGTGTTGAATAGTGTAATTCACCTAGACGGTATATAATGTCCTAGTTTTAAGACATAACCAAGCAAATGATCTTATATGCATGCTGTAAACAACCTAAATGGTATAAGATGTCCTAGTTGTAAGACATAACCAAACCATGCAGACAGTCTTATATGTATGCTATAAATAACACATGGTGAATAATCCCGTATCACAAGTTTCTTAAGCTCAAAGGTGTACCATAAACTATGCACCTATTACACCTCCTGGAGCTTACAAACAGTCATATAAATGTGTCAAAAATGGCATATGGTAGATAGTTCCGTAAGAGAGATGGTCAGTCACTCTTATTCATTGATAAGTGGGATAAGCAGATAAGTCCAATCAGAAACGTAGTGATCCTAGAAGATTCATCCAGGTGTCAGCCCAGAGGCGTAACTAGAACCTTCAGGGCCCCGGTGCAAGAAATTATGAAGGGCCCCCTGACCCCTGGCCAGGGCCCTTTCCTCTTACCACTGATCCTGGGGCCCTTTACGCCTATCGTGGGTCCCTTTATTATGATACTGCAGTGGGGCCCTTTCACAAGTTCTGCAGCAGGCCCCAGGGGGACCAGGGAAGCACACAGGGGCCCTGGGAACAGCAGAAGACAAGTAAACTGGATAGAGGAAAATGGAGGAGATTGGGTCCTCTAAATGCCACCCCCGCCATCCCTCCTATTCAGGTGTACAAGGGAGGCACATGGGCCCCCTGGACCATGGGGCCCGGTTGCAATTGCAACCCCTGCAACCCCTATCGTTACGCCCCTGTGTCAGCCGTATATGGAGAGAAGAGTGGATCAAAACATGTGGTAAATCCGGGTTCCCGCCCTAGTGAATTAAAGGCTTACCAGATTGCAGATATATGTAGGCCCACATATATAATAAGCTCCTGGATGATCCTGGTTCACTAAGGGGTCCCATACGGGCGCGTCACACACTCCAGCTGGATGTCGTCCGCACAGGCCACGATGGTCCTTCGTCCGTCTTTCCTTCTGTTGTACGATCTGGTTATACCCGGGATCACGCCGGAGGTACCCGAACTATTGGGCTCATCAGGGTTATGAAAAGAGAAGCAGACTCTCCATAGTGTAAAATCGCCTCATCCAAGAGGATTAATTTATTGAAGATAAAAAGTCCACAAGCTTGTAGATGGATAAAACTAGTATAAAAGGTAAACGCAGCAATTCAGGGTCAGCAGCGCCCGACGCGTTTTGTCCTAATAGACGTCGTCTGGTGGACTTTTTATCTGTGGGCCTACATATATCTGCAATTGGGTAAGCCTTTAATTCACTAGGACGGGAACCCGGATTCACCACATGTTTTGATCCACTCTTCTCTCCATATACGGCTGACACCTGGATGAATCTTCTAGGATCACTAAGTTTCTGATTGGACTTATCTGCTTATCCCACTTATCAATGAATAAGAGTGACTGACCATCTCTCTTACGGAACTATCTACCATATGCCATTTTTGCCACACTTATATGACTGTTTGTAAGCTCCAGGAGGTGTAATAGGTGCATACTTTATGGTACACCTTTGAGCTTAAGAAACTTGTGATACGGGATTATTCACCATGTGTTATTTATAGCATACATATAAGACTGTCTGCATGGTTTGGTTATGTCTTACAACTAGGACATCTTATACCATTTAGGTTGTTTACAGCATGCATATAAGATCATTTGCTTGGTTATGTCTTATAACTAGGACATTATATACCGTCTAGGTGAATTACACTATTCAACACCCCAGATTAGCGCCAACCCCTATATCCAATGATATATATAAGGCAATCCCTTATTTTATACAGCGCTCTATAACCACAAGTGTATGAAAGTATATATAAAAATCACTCCATGAACAATAAAATCTACTACATGCATGTGTAGCTCCCCCATAGTGATAGGCGCTTTTGTAATGTTTTTTTTTTTTTTGCTAGGAGAGGCACAATTTAGTCAGGCCTGACAATAAGTGCAGACCTGAATGTTTTGATCTGGGCAGGGGAGTGGCCCAGGTAGGGCTGGAGATTGCAGGAAGGAACACCCCTTGGATACTCCTCCCCTTTGTTTCAAGAAGGCTCTGGAAAAAGGGATGGAGGAGGAGGTGTCACTTTCTGAGGTATGTTAAGGAGCCCTGAGCAATCCCCATTCTGGATTGGCAGGCCTCCTTTAATACTGTGATCTACCAGCAGGGGGGGGGGGAGTGTCGGGTGGAGGGAGATGTAGCAGAGGTGCTGTGGAGGCCTCACCCGGGAAGGGGGGGGGGGTGACCTTGAGGCCTGGTGGTTTGGGTGCAGAAAGGAAGAGGAGTTGCTTTCTGGAGCGGCACAAGGGAGCAGGAAAGCAGCAGAGAGGCTACATAGAGGACTCTTTAAAGGATCCACCGGTGTCAGTGAGTGACAGACAATGGAAGCTGGATGAGAAGGCTGAAGCAGGCTGGGAGGAGACAATGGACAGTCTGTAGAGGTCGGGGAAGCCAGTCAGCGGAAGAAGTGTCACTGGAGAGTGGACAGGGAGGTAGGCCGGAGGGGCCTGGATGATGGATGGGCTGGGAGTAGTAGTTCATCCAGTGCCCAGCTAGCACCAATGTTTCACAACTGGGAACCCGTGGCCCTTACCCACAATGGGTGGTCCGGAGGCCCTGCTGGCAGTAGAGCAGGCCTTACCATGTGCTAGCTGTGGTGGAAGAGGAAGTGACATGGAGATCTGATAAATTGCCTTTCAGGCCTGGAACAGCAAGTGCATGTGCAGGAGAGAGAACTGACAAGAGTAGCGGTCAGCGAGTGTATGTGCTGGAGGAAGAAGGAGTGTATATACGGCAGGGTATATAGAAGGTCCTGTGATTTGATCTTTGGGCACCCCACAGTTATCCCTTTCCCTAATCAAGTTTATCCCCTAAATAAAACAACAAAACAAAGTACCAACCTGTTCAGTGACTCTGGGTGTGTGGAAAATCGTGTGATTGAGGGCAGCAGGCAGGTGGACCACAACTACCAGCCACCCCTAAGGGCCGGTTCACACTGTAGCGAGGCGGAGTGGCGCGACTTCGCGGCCCCTTCACATGTAGGCGAATTGTCAGGCGACTTGAGTCGCCTGACAATTCGCCTCAATGCTGTGCAAATGGGACCGTTCTAATAGGAGCGAATCGCTTCGCTCCGCATTAGAAAAATGGTCCCTGCACTATTTTTAGGGCGATCTCAGGCGGCTTGCAGAGACTCCGCCTCGCTACAGTGTGAACCGGCCCTTAGGGGGAACATGGCTATACATGGAAGAGAAATGCACAGATGGCCCCATAAAACTATCAGCAATCCTCTTGTTGTGCATTGTCACGTGGCGGCCAACTTTAATAAAGTCGCACAGGTACATTTTGTTTTTTTTGCATTGACAGCTTTTGTAAATGTTTTTGTAACTCAGCAATAGCAACTCTCATGTTTTTATTCTCCAGTTCACTTTTAGGCTCGATTCACACTAGTGAATTTTTTGATGCATTTTGCAGTTTGCAGAAATGCAGGGAATTTTTTTTAATATGGGTTCCTATGGAACATGTTCACATCAATGCTTTTTTGTGCCTCTGTGTCTTTGCAAAGGGTCCCGGACTTTTTTCATGCAAAAAGCAGCGTTTTGCAGGTAATAGACTTAATTGGGCATGCAAGAAAAATCTGCCTAGCAACTAAATGCCCCCCCCCCCCAAAAAAAAAAAAAATTATAAAAAATATTAAAAATAAAAAGGCAAATCACTGCAAGATCACAGTAAAAATGCATCAAAAACACAGTTAAAAAATGCAGAAAGCACAGCAAAAAGCAGTGAAAAAAATGCTGAAAAGCAAAATGCATTGATGTGAATCGAGCCTAAGGCCTCATTCACACAGGCGCTGAGGCCTGAACACCATGCATGTCCCAATTGTGTATGCTGACTTTGAGCCGCCAGGTGGTCCATGCAGACAGCCCATTCAAGTCTATGGGAGATGCAGCGGTTTACACAGACACAATCGTGTGTCTTAATTTAGCGGGTGAGCGGCTCTGAAAGCTGACACTTTGTGTCTGCAGCCGCTCACCTGTCAAATTAGGATGAGCAGCTGTGTCCATGCAGCCACTGCGTCCCCATAGACTGGAATGGACTGCCTGCACGCAGCGCCTGGAGGCTTAAACTGCATAAAAAATCACTCATTCCATTCCCCGTATGATTGACACCTTAACTGCTCCTATAATAAAATAGTAAGAAGGGTTTGAAATATTGTTATCACTGTTAGGCCGTGTTTAGAATAAGCCTGCATTCACATAGGGGCGACCCGACTTCGGCGCGACTTCGCTAGGCGACTTCAGCGCGACTTCCAGGGCGACTTCAAGGACCTCAGGTGACTTTACAACACGACTTTTGCCAGGCGACTTTGCCTTGACCAATACGAGAAGGGAGGGAGGGGGCTGCCTAAAAAATAAATTCTATTCTTTTAACTGTAAAGTCGCTTCCATGTAGATGGGGATCCGACTTGGAGGCGACTTTTATTGAATCCTATGGGCACAAGTAGGATAGAAGTCGCCTAGAAGTAGTACAGGAACCTTTTCAGAAGTTGCCTTGAAGTCGGAGTGACTTCAGTCGTGTATACTAAGACGGCTCCCATTCATTTCAATGGGATTTCAAATGTCAAGCGACTTGGGGCGACTTGAGGCAACTCAAGTCAGCTCGCAAGTCGCCCCTGTGTGAGCGGGCACTAAAGGTAGTGTTAAACATGCGTAGTTGAGCCATGTTGTTAACGCCCCCACAACCGTCCCTCTTTAAGCTGCAATGGCAGCAGCCAGGGGTGTTTGCACAGTCCATACTCCCATTGCACACGTTCCTGGAGTACTGGGCGCTGTAGCGACCGCCAGCTGTATACTGGAACCTATACGATATGTAGATATCTGCAAGCACACCAAGGATCATCAATTTTATCCAAACTTTTTTTTTTTTTGAATGATCACATCACAAAATGGTGTAGTGCAACGTTTCGGAAACAATGAAGGACCCCCTCATCAGGAATGGGAAGGGGTCCTGTGTGCCTCCGAAACGCTGCACCACACCATTTTGTGATGTGATTATTCTTTGAAATAAAAAATCGTTTGAACAAAATTGATGATCCTTGGCATGCTGGCGGATATCTACATATCGTAGTGGTGTTTACTTGACGCAGTTGCAATGCTTCCCTCCGCACCTGTGGCAAAAACTATCCAGCATGTTGCGATTGGCAGGCGGCAAGTTCACTGATCTCAGCCTATTTAAGTGAATGGGGAAGTGCAGCAAACACTCTGCAACCACATGCAATGCACGCTATTATGGTGCATTTGTTCAGCAAAAATGGGGTTAAAAAAGCTGGTGAGGAGGCATCACATCACCTCCTGTCAATCGCCTCTGACAAGCGATCAGAATGCGGATCACTCTTCAGAGGAGCGGCGGGTCTATACACAAGTCTAAATCTGGCCTCACAGTTGTAAGTGACTTGCACCATGTCTAATCACTATTTATTATTATTATTCTGATTATCAGAAGGATAATGAAACCATCTGACATCTCCTGGAATGTGCTTCTATGAATATACAACCACTGCACCGCCTTTGGTGTCAAGGCACAGCCAATCAATGAAGTTTCTGTAGAGGACACAAACTAGGGTCATGTGACAACATGGTGTGACGTGAGGAGAAGCCATTTTTGATCTGGGCACATTCTGGGCTTATTTTTGAATGTTATAGGAGGGGAACAGTGACACTTCTTAATATAGAGACATGGCAAACCCCTCTGATTGAAGGTTTTCATTGATATAACATTGTCAGCAAGAAAATAGTTAATGCAATGGTAAAGGTTCCCATTTTTAACATGGCTGCCCCAGCTTCCTGGCTCCTCCTGTACAGTCAGGGGAGGAAGGAGTCTTGTGTAATACTCCTGGCAGCATGTCCTGGTCTGCAGCTGACTCACATGCTGTAAGCATGCTTTCCTGCACTCATATACAGGGATGATGGTCTGTGCTCCCTCCTGTCCTACACTGACACTACCAAGACCCCTGCATTCCCCAGGAGGGATCTGATCATTGGCTGCACTCTAGGACGAGTTCAACACAGACAGGACACGGTGCAGGCAGCAGGAGGTCAAAGGTACGGTGACACTTGTGGACATTGTAAAGTACAGGTTCATTGTGCGTTTGTGTAGCGTGCAACCTCTGGCAGAACACATGGCTGCCAACCTGTAGGGCTCATTCACACACAGCGCAATCATCATATACACTGACCATCTGTATTGCAATGCATTATTTATGAACACTGGTGTGGGTTCTTTTTTTTTCTTTCTTTAAATACATACATTTTTATTTAGCTAAGAGTCACCATACACGGTACAATCTGTCTGTGCAATCAGCTTTAGATTTACCAAAACTATGTAATGTGAGGACCTAATTAATCTACCCAATGAGGCAGGCCTTTGTACTACATAGTTTGTGGTAGATCTAAAGCTCCGTACACACGGTGCAACGGTCGTATGACCGTTTGTTATACGATCATCCGACCGTTAGTACGCGCGATTAGAACAGCAGACGTGCGACTGTCATACAACAGAATTGGATGAGCAGACTAGAAAACTTTGGTAGTACAAGTGGTCGTATGACCGTTGTACCGTTTGTACAGAGAAGTTGGACCAACAAGTTGTATGTGCAAAACACGCATGCTCAGAAGTCAGGAATGCTGGAAAGTGTCCATTCTGGGAAACCTACGTTCCTAATAAACAAATCACATTCACCTGAACTTCCTCTTTATATGCTCACTATGTTCAGATTGGCGGTACGATCACTTAGTGCATGTCAATACACGAGATACAACAGCCAACATACAATTTTGGTCGTTCGGTCATATGACCGTCGCACCGTGTGTTCGGGGCTTAAAGGAGATTGTACAATCAGATTGTAGTGTGTGTAGAGTTGCCACCTCATCCCTTTAAACCCGAACACATATGAATTACACAGGTTGTTCTGAGGCTGATTAAGGTGGTAATTAAACTCACTTGGTGCCTTATCTGCATTAAATTAGCCTCAGAACCTGTGTAATTCATATGTGTCTGGGTTTAAAGGGATGAGGTGGCAACCCTAAAGCCTCGTACACACGGGACGACGATCGCATTCAACACGTCGTACTCATGACCGTTGCATGCGGAATCGATCGTTTGTGGGCGTGCTTTCAACAGTTGAACATACGACGGTCGTGCATGGGAGTTGTATGTGCAGACTTCAAAACTTGGTCGTACCAACAAGCTTGCATACGATCATTGTATCGTGTGTAGAGCAGTTGGGTACAACAAGTTGTATTGTGCTAAACACGCATGCGCCAAGTCCACTTCAACTAACACAAAATTAGATGAAGGAGCCCAAAGGGTGACGCTACTTCCTCTTTATACGCTCGTTCGCGTCATCACGTTCGGCTGGCCACAAGTTGTATGTACGACCGTCGGGTGCATGTCAGTATGCTATTTACATTATGCAACATACGATTCAACACGGTCGGACGTGCGATCGTCATCCCATGTGTACGAGGCTTTAGTGTGTGCGTGATGAGCTGTGTGCGCAATTCACTGCAATAAAATGCTGTCTGTCTCATTTTTTTTTTCCCTCATTGCACATCAACACACTGACAAAATCGAGAACAGGGCTTCTCACCTTGTCCATGTTTTGGGACCGTGCTGATCAATGCATATAGTGTGAATGAACCCATACACTTTTTTTTTTTTTTCTTCAGAGTCAGGTTTATTCAGAGCCAGCGTATATAAAGCAGATCATCATAGAGTTGCCAGCTGTCCTTGGCATTCAAGGACAATGTCTAGTCTATGTGTAATAGTAGCCAATCAGCTGCTAACTTCAACCTGTTCAATTAACCACTTCAGCCCCGGAAGGATTTACCCCCTTCCTGACCAGAGCACTGCGTTGCTTTAATTGACAATTGCACGGTCGTGCAATGTTGTACCCAAACAAAATTGATGTCCCTTTTCCCCCACAAATAGAGCTTTTTTTGGTGGTATTTTATCACCTCTGCGGTTTTTATTTTTTGTGCTATAAACAAACAAAGAGCAACAATTTTGTAAAAAAAAAAAAAAACACAATTTTTTTACTTTTTGCTATAATAAATATAAAAAAAAAAGTAAAAAAAAATATATTTCTTCATTAGGTTAGGTCAATATATATTCTTCTACATATTTTTGGTAAAAAAATTGCAATCGGCGCATACTGATTGGGTTGCGCAAAAGTTATCGCATCTACAAAATAGGGAATAGATTTAAGGCATTTTTATTTATTTATTTATTTATTTTTAAGATATTTTTATTGGTTATAAAGACAAACAAACAGAAACCAATGTTTATTTTTACTGGTAATGGCGGCGATCTGCGATTTTTAACGGGACTGCGATATTGCGGCGGAAAGATCGGACACTTTTGACACTTGTTTGGGACCATTGACATTTATACAGCGATCAGAGCTTTAAATAGCCACTGATTACTGTGTAAATGTCACTGGCAGGGAAGGGGTTAACACTAGGGGGCGATCAAGGGGTTAAATGTGTTCCCTCTGTGGTGCTTCTAACTGTATGGGGGCTGCGCTGACTTGAGGAGAAGAGAGATCGCTGTTCCTATTTACTGGGACCAGACGATCACTTTCAACTCCCCTATCAGAACGGGGATCTGCTTTGTTTACACTTGCAGATCCTCGTCCTGCCTGTCTCAGGAGCGATCGCGGGTGGCCAGCGGACTTGATTTGAATCCGGCCCACCCGCTGATTGGCTCTCCTGCTAACCAGTGAGCGCGCGTGCCCACACCACACGTTCCCGTGGCCGCCGTTCAGCTATGGGCGATTTGCGGGAACCAGCCAGCCTGCCACCATATTATGACTGTGACCAGTCGGCAAGTGGTTAAGCTTTGACAATTAGCCCCCGTTCACATCGGTGCTGCCGGAAACGACACTGTCCTAATTGGTGCGACACTGACTTTGCGGCGCCACACCGATTTCCAAAAGTAGTTCCTGCACTACTTTTGATGACTTTGGTGGCGATTTCAATAGACATCTGTGCATGAACCCGCACAGATGTGTTTCAAATCGCCCCGAAATGCGAGTTCAGTCGAACCAAGCCCGCCTTCATTGTGAATGAGGGCTAAAACCTGGAAGCTGATTGGTTACACCAGTGTGCACCAGTTTTAGTAAATCTCCCCCTAAGCCCCCGTTCACAATGGTGCGACTTGTCATGTGATTTGACAGCTCCAAATCGCATGACAAATCACACCCCATTGCTAGCAATGGCACCGTTCATATCACCGCGATTCATGTCACAGCCATTATGAAAAAGATTCCTGCACTACTTTTTACCCATTTCATTGCGACTTGCATAGACTTCTGTTAAACAAAGCAAGAGAATGTCGCAGGCATGCATACCAAGGATCTCCAGAACCAGTCCAAAGTTTTATACAGCGATCACATCGTTACAGCAAATAGCAAACGTTTCGTAGCCACGCAGGACTCCTTCATCAGGCATGTGACAAAGTGTGATACAGAACAAAAAATATTTAAAGAACCATCCACCAATCAGTGAGCAAGAATAAAGAACTGTTCTGTATCACACTTTGTCATATGCCTGATGAAGGAGTCCTGCGTGGATACGAAACATTGCTATCTGCTGTTACGATGTGATCGCTGAATAAAGCTTTGGACTGGTTCTGGAGATCCTTGGTGTGCTGGTGACATTTTCTTGCTCTGATTAGACACGGTTCCATTCGGTGGTCACTTCAGCACCCATTTATATGCACAGATATTTTTACGGGTACGTGTGCGTTGGGAATAGTGCATTGGAATCTTCTGCTAAATGAAGATAGGGAAGACCTCTGGAGGCAGTGCAAATCGCACTGCCTGTACGGCTTTGAAATTGCACTGAAATGGTGCGATCGCAAAGCCATTCCAATGTGAACCTTTCTGTCTGCTGCTTCGTTCCTCTGCTAAAATCATGAATCGCTTTGGACAATTTTTCCTTACTAGAGATGGGCTCTGGTGTGTTCGGGATCCCACCTGCCCGATTCCACCAGGAAGATGACACTGCACATTGAAAATCCACATGCAGTGAGACATTTTTCGATCTGTGCCCCTGCAGATCTTGAAATGTGTCACTGCCTGTGATTAGCGGTGTGCAGTGTCGGCTTCCTGGCGGGATCGGGCAGGTGAGATCCCGAACACGCCCGAGCCCATTCCTGTTCCTTACACCAAGAGAAAACAGGTGACAGGGGAGGGACCTCCAGCAGATTGACAGCCTCAGATCTGTTCCTGTGTGCTGTGTGAAGGGGGTTGTGTCTCTTCCTTCCAATTGGCTTTCAGATCTTTCCTCACTGAGCTATGCAGAGTGTAATTTCAGCTTTTTTTCTAAACTCTCAGACAAGCTTTAAATTCTGGACTTTGAACAGATGTAGAGAAGACAGGGTTGCCAAGAAGAGAGGCTGCAGATAAACAGGTACAACCTATGTAGGAGGATTTGTTTAATCTCTGTGTATTACCCGAGATCAGTCACCATTGAAAGGTTTTCCCTCATCTCCTGCTCTGCTGACAACTGTGAGGGCTCTTGAACACTGGCAGTAAAGCTTAACACCCTCTGAAAAATGATCCATGGTGGATCACTTTTTGGAGGTGTAATGGAAATTTGTAAGTTATGAATATAATTGTATTCTATTTTGTATGCATTGCACACTGCACTCATTGTGCACACTGCACTAATAATGTTTTCATTACATGTTTGCATTCTTTCAAGTCCTGATTAGAATTAGCCTGCCTATGTTACGGCCCTTGTTACCATACAAATACAATTGTAATATTAATGTGATACCTACGTAATCAGGTGTATAAAAACCTTCAATTGCATCATAATAAAACAGAACAGTTATTTGGAAAGATGCTGGGTGTATCTTTTATGTCTGTTCCCTACTGCAGTAGTTATTAATTTGGAACCATTAATCAATATGAGGACAGGGGTTGCCTATCTATAAAATTCCATGGCAGGAGGGCAGTATAACATTGGCTGGCAAACATTCAGGATGTGCTACTGCTGCCTCCTGATTTCTTTTTTTTAAAATGTATTTACTGAATATGCCCAGTAGAAATAATTATTTTAACCTAATAGGGGCTCTAACCCCTGACGTCTCTTTTAAAAGCAATGTTTTAGCGCTTTGTTCATACAGGACAAAGCAACACATTTATTTATATCCCCATCTCCCCTGCAGCATACTGTATACTATAGACCAGAGATATGCAATTAGCGGACCTTCAGCTGTTGCAAAACTACAAGTCCCATCATGCCTCTGCCTCCGCTTCATGCTCGTGGCTGTTAAAGTCTTGCTATGCCTCATGGGATTTGTAGTTTTGCAACATCTGGAGGTCCACTAATTGCATATCCCTGATATAGACTGTAAATTACAGGTAGCTTACCCTGAGCTAGGGGCTGCTCATGTGACTAATTGGACCAGCACTGTCACATGGGGTGCGTTTCACACTCTTCCACTGGTGCTGAATGGAGTACATCTACATATCTCCCAACATACTTAATGGGAATGAGGGACACCTATTAGCAAAAGTATGTAGGCATAGGACACACCTCCTGCCACGCCCCCTTAAAGAAGTGTTATATTAAAAAAAAAAGATTGGTTAAACCCACAAGTGTTTTATTTTTACCCCTACTATTCCTTTATATTGGCTTTTGGAATTTACAGATGCAGCAATTTAGAATTTGGTTGAATGTTTAGCCATGTAAAACACTTCTGGATAGATAAGTAGTGCATTTTATAGACAGTGGGGAAAGTAATGATTTGAACCCCTGCAGATTTTGTAAGTTGGCTCACTTACAAAGAAATTAAGGGTTTATCATTTTTTATCATAGGTGTATTTTAAATGATAGAGACAGAATATCAACCAAAAATCCAGAAAAAACACATAAGTCAAATGCTATAAATTAAAGTAGTTGTCAACTTGTGACAACCACTGTAACCTGCAGGTAAGCCTATGATAAGGTAGGTGCCATGCATATCTCCTAAACCTGCACAGTTCAGGAGATATGTAGTGTAAGAGCTGTGCTGACGTCATGTCGGCACATGCGCAGTGAAGAAACGGCCTCCGTGCTGCTTCTTCCCTGTGATCGTGCTGTGAATGGCGGCCCCCGCGCACCTGTGCGGGAGTGACGTCACGCGACTTTGGCCAGTCACAGAGCCGGAGTCGCGGCCCCGGAAGGAAGAGGGGCTGAAGATGGACGCCGCCAGCACAGGGGACAGCGCTGGACGTCGCAGGCTTCATTTGCAGGTAAGTGGCACATAATGGGCTACTATGCGATGCATAGTAGCCCATTATGCTTCTACTTTACAGGGGAATGTAGTGGAAGTAAACCCAATCTGGGTTTACTTCCTCTTTAAGTTGCAGTTCAGTGAGTAAAATAAGTATTTGATCCCCAAGCAAAACATGACATAGTACTTGGTGCAGAAACCTTTGTTGGCAAGCACAGAGGTAAGGCATTTCTTGTAGTTGGTAACCAGGTTTTCACACATCTCATGAGGGATTTTGGTCCACTCTTCTTTACAGATCTTCTCTAAATCCTTAAGGTTTCTTGGCTGTCACTTGGCTACTTGAAGTTTCAGCTTCCTCCATAGACTTTCTATAGGAGTAAGGTCTGGAGACTGGCTAGGCCACTTCATGACCTTAATGTGCTTCTTCTTGAGTCACTCTTTTGCTGCCTTGGCAACAAAATGCTGACTATGACCCTAAGAACACCATCCCTACAAGTCAAGCACGGAGGTGGAAACATTATGCTTTGGGACTGTTTCTCCGCTAAAGGTACAGGCTGACTTTGCCACATTGAGGGGCAAAGATTGAAAAATCTTGGATGAGAACCTTCTTCCCTCAGCCAGAACACTGATGATGGGTCGTGGATGGGTCTTCCAGCATGACAATGACCCAAAACATACCAATAAGGCAACAAGAGTGGCTCAATAAGAAGCACATTAAGGTCATGAAGTGTCAGGAACCATGAATCAGACCAAGACAGAAGTGCAGTAAAATCACACTTTTTAATAAAAAGGTAAAATGCTATAAACAGAGTAAACGTGGTCAAAACATATCCAGTGTTCGGTAACCAGAGCGTATAGTCAGAGCAAGCCAGTGAAACAAGAGTCCAGAGATCAGCAAGGTCAAACAAATGGAATACAGGGTCAGGAGCCAGGAGGAGAGTCAGCCAAGCAGGGTCTTGAATCCTGGAACCAGAAGGCAACGCCAAACAGGCAAAGTCTTTCACAGGAAAACACAGCAGAGATTTCTCCAGAGATGTTAACCAAGGCGAAGGCATCTGTAGTCTGATCCAGGCAGTTTGAATAGCAGCAGAGCTGGCTTAACGAGGCAGGATAAGGTCATTAGGTGAGACAGGCAGTGGAAGCTGAGACTGGCAATTAACCCTCAGCTGAGCAGCTTGCTCTGAGAAGGGAGAGCTGAGCCCAGCACTGACATAAAGTGGCCTAGCCAGTCTCCAGACCTTAATCCTATAGAAAATTTATGGAAGGAGCTGAAACCTCAAGTTGCTGAACAGCCAAGAAACCTTAAGGATTTAGAGAAGATCTGTAAAGAAATGTCTTGCCTCTCTACTTGCCAACATGGGTTTCTCCGCCAAGTACTAAGTCATGTTTTGCTTGGGGATCAAATACTTATTTTTCTCACTGAACTGCAACTCCATGTAAAACATTTGTATCGTGTTTTTTTCTGGATTTTTTTGGTTAATATTCTGTCTCTAGCATTTAAAACACACCTATGATAAAAATTGTAGACCCTTCATTTCTTTGTAAGTGGCTACAATCACCTCAAGCATTTGTAAATGGGCAAACTTACAAAATCTGCAGGGGATCAAATAATTTATTTTCCCCATTGTACAACTATAAATTAGCCCAAAATGAGGGACAAATGAGGAAGAAAGAGGGACTTTGTTCAAAAAGGGGGAATGAGGGGCAGTCCCTTGAAATCAGGAAGGTAAGAAAAACCTTCTGCCCCCCCATCCTTACCTGAGCTCCCTCCGATCCAGCGATGTTCATGATAGCCCCAGCTACCCCATTGGCTCCCACTGCTTTCAATCACAGCCAATGAGGAGAGAGCAGGGGGCAGGGCCGAGCATCGGCTCAGGAGCGAGCATGCAGCGGTGCCCCCAGGGCAAGCGGCTTTCTCTGGGGGCACTGTTTGAGGGGGAGGAGCCAGGAGGACTGGCGAGGGACCCAAGAAAAAGAGGATTAGAGCTGCTCTGTGCAAAACCATTGCATACAGCAGGAGAGTATAACATGTTTGTTAATTGAAAAAAACCAAAGCTTTAATACCATTTTAAGTTAAGCTAGCCATAGAGCAAAATTCGTCCCATTCAGCAGGGAGCAGCCAAATTTCCATTCATCTATGGTTGTTCCCTCTCGACAGAAGTCAATCTAACAATCAACGTTTTGGCAATTTTCCTTCGATCAGTGGCTGCAGTGCTGACCAGTGTATTATGACAGCGAAGGAGTCCCCATTGTAAGAATGAAATAACAGAGCAGGGAGGATTCCTCCATCCACCTCATTTGTGGGGATGGGGGAATCCAGCCTTAGAGTGGGCATCTGCAACAGGGTGATCAATACCACGTGACGGGCAGATTGAGATGCCACTGTGCCACCCCTCCATCAGAAGTGGTTGCCACCTCTCAGACCTCAGATTTCAGTGGCAATACGCATTTCAAAGCCAAGAGAAGACCCAGACGACTCCTCAGCTCTGCTGTTTCATATAACACAGTCGAGGGGGACTTCCCTCACTCTGTTAGATGCCACTGTATCTGAAGTCTGGTGAGTAAATTTTACAGAGGGAGGGGGGATCTGTGCTGTGGGCGATTTTAGGTTGGGGGGGGGGGGGGGTGTAGATGCTTGCATGGGAAAGGGAGGATTTGTTTGTTACTCCTGACCCCTGCACAGTGCATTACATACTACTGACCTCTGGCTCTACGTTCCTCCTTAAATTTGTGCTCTTTTGAGCTGCATTTAATGCAGCTGACCCCTGCACTCTGAGTTACTTACTCCTGACCCCTGTACTCTGCATTACACACTACTGACCCCTGCATTCCGACTTACTCAAAGTGGAACTTTAGTCAGAAAATTAAGTTCTGCTGGATCACTTCAGGCTGGCCTCTTTTGCAGGTTTAGCTATGTAAAACATTAAAAATAATGTGCCTGTTGTATGGTGTATACAATGTGACTGCTTCTTGACTGATCTATATGTGTAATGGGTGTATTGTATCATCCGATATGTTCTTTCTTCTATGTTCTGAAGCACAGTCATTATATGTAATACCTAATAAAAAGGTTTTGGTTAAAACAATAAATAAAGTGCCTATACTTTTTAAAATACAGTAATACGCTGACTCATCCTGCTCTGCACATGCTCAGTTGCTCTCTATTTTTTTGGCACTGTGCTGAATAGATAGAGGCCAATCTGCTGACAGCCTAAAGGTTTATTACTGCTCAGGGGTTCCGGGCTTTAGCAAAATGGCAGCCTCTAGCTAGAAGACACAGGAGCAATGCTGGAGACAATGTACAGCACACACTAATTTTAGTAGCATACTTATTAATGTGGAATGTATGTTCTTTACTAAGGAACACTATTTTTTATCAAGTTGTTATGGGTAAAGTTCCACCGTCGTCCTGACCCCTGCAATCTGCATGAAATACTACTGACCTCTGCACTTTGTGTTACTTACTACTGATCCCTGAAATCTCAATTGTTAACGGGGCCTTGCTAGTTTAAAAAAGTCAAGCTGCACTGTGGTGATCTTCCATGTGATTCAGGTAGATCTTCACAATAACATTTCCTAAATCCCAAGCAACAGTGATAGCTGATCTGCAGACGATGTTGTTCAATAAAGCTAGACATTCATTTTAAGGCCTGCAGAGTGTGATGGAGAAGTCAGATTTTGCACCCTTGTCCAATATAGAACTTCTTTATGGCTTCTTGTTCCACTTTTTTTTTTCTTCTGCAGAAACATGAAGGAACAGGATGAACCGGTGCTTGCATCCACCAACATCACACCTCTACAGCAGATCATGGCCTCTTCAGCTGGAGCTTTGCTTACATCCCTTTTCGGTAAGAGCCAAGTGTTCCATTGGGTATTTCCGTATATGTCACATACAGGTAGCCGCTGCGCTATGGAATATGGTAATTGGATACAAAGAGCCGCTATGCACAAAAATGCTGGAACAACATTGACACAGATATGAAAAAGAGAGGTGCAGCGCTCACGAACAATGTCCGCTCCTAGACAAGGTCAAAATAAATAAATAAAACATATAAAGACAATAAAAAGTAGTCCTTAGCGTATGAAGGCAACGAATGTTCCTACATATGTAAAAAATCACATACAAATCAAAGAAGAACATGTGATCTTTGTAAAAGCCAAAGTCAATAAAATGGCATAGCACTCAAAGTCCCAATATTCAGGCTGGTAGATGTAGATATTAAAGGAGAAATCCGTGCAGTGATAAAGCCTTCACCAACACCCAAACACACTGGTCCTTACCAGAACGCTCAGACCCCCATAACAGAGGTCCAAGTAAGCCTGCAAAGGAACAGCAGCTATAATGTAGCAGAGAAATCCCCTCTATGAATCACATAATCCACCAATGGAGAAGTCCCTCATTAGCAAGCCAACAACTACTAAATGGATTTAGAACATAAAAACAATGTTGTAGACTCTGCTGTTTGGTCTGGATGCCTTCCCCAAAATGTGGTCATCATGGATAGGTTCAAATTAACCTTTTTTCCTTTGGGGATAGGTAACTTTGTCTAAACGTATTTGTCTAGCGGGCAATGATTCTAGAAAGAAGGTGCTTTGGGTTTCCCCTTCACTTTGGACCTCACATGCATACAACCCTAAGGGGTCTCTATAGCTAAGATTCCTCATGTGCTTCACACAGTGAATGTTTTCTGTACAATCATCCTTCCTGTATTTTGTGGCATTTATTTTCTAATTGCATTCACCCTGTGAATATATGAGTGTAGTGCTGTTGATGGGTGAACCTTTTTTTACTTTAAAAATGATGCGTGAATCTCTATTGCCATTTTCAAAGAAGGTTTGCCACTTTGTTTACGGTCACGGGTACTCTACTTTTATCACTATTATTATTATTGTTATTTATTTTTTGCATGTCCTTTAACCACTTCAGCCCCGGAAGGATTTCACACTTTAGGACCGGAGCCCTTTTTGCGATTCGGCACTGCGTCGCTTTAACTGACAATTGCGCGGTCGTGCGACGTTGTACCCAAACGAAATTTGCGTCCTTTTTTTCTCACAAATAGAGCTTTCTTTTGGTGGTATTTGATCACCGCTGCGTCATTTCTGATCGCCGCTATAAACAAAAGAAGAGCGACAATTTTGCAAAAAAACCCAAATTTCTTACTTTTTGCTAAAATACAAATCCAAAAAAAAAAAAATAAAAAAACATTTTTTTTCATTGGTTTTGGCCGATTTATATTCTTCCTCATATTTCTGATAAAAAAAAATCGCAATCTGCGTTTGATTGGTTTGCGCAAAAGTGGTTGCGTTTACGGATGATGAGAATTCATTTCTGGGGTTTTTATTTATTTATTTATTTTTTACAAGTAATGGCGGCGATCTGCGATTTTTAGCGGTACTGCGATATTTCAGCAGACATGTCGGAACATTTTGACACTTTTTTGGGACCATTGGCATTTATACAGCGATCAGTGCTATAAAAATGCACTGATTACTGTGTAAATGCCATTGGCAGTGAAGGGGTTAACCTGCAGGGGGCGCTCTAAGGGTTAACTGTGTTCCCTGGGCGTGTTCTTACTGTGGGGGGACTGCCCTAGCAGGGGAAGGGAAGCGATCACAGCTTCCGTGTAAAGGAAGGCGTGATCACAGCCCTTCCCCCCTCACAGAACGGAGGTCCGTGTTTACTTACACGGACCTCCGTTCTTTCACTCCGGGGGGGGACATCACGGGTGGCCGGCGGAGATCGACTCCACCGCACCCGCTCCCTGGCCCTCCCCGAACACAGTGAGCACCCGGGCGCGCCTCCGGCGGCGCGCGCACGCTCACTGGGCGCGATCTCGCGGCCGCTGTCATATGACGGCGATCCGCGTTACAGAGCCACTCTGTCTCCGTCAAATGCCGATCAGCCATCGGCAAGTGGTTAAAGCAGGGATATGCAATTAGCGGACCTCCAGATGTTGCAGAACTGCAAATCCCATGAGGCATAGCAAGACTCTGATAGCCACAAGCATGAAACCCAGAGGGAGAGGCATCATGGGACTTGTAGTTTTGCAACAGCTGGAGGTCCGCTAATTGCATATCCCTGCTTTAAAGGGTTAGTTTACTTTTACTAAAATTTGCCTATAAGTGGTGTCTTTTTAGATAAAAACAAACTGTGCAGCTCTGGCTAAAGTTGAATAATGTGCTTGGTAAAGGTGTAGGACATTTTATGTACCTCATGAAGCCCGACTGGAATTCTCTCCCAATACATTGCCAAGTGAGGCCTACTCGATACTGGTCACTTCCTCCATCACAGGAGTGAGCTCTCATACTCTGAGAGAGAGCATCTGGGGAGAGAGAGCATGTGAGGGGGTTTAAATCAGAGAAGAAGCTCACTCCTGCGATGGTGGAGGAGAGTAGTAATGACTAGACCTCACTTAGCAACATCATGGGAGTATTCCAGTCAGGCTATAGGCAAGTAGGAAGTGTACGTAAATGGCCTACACCTATAACAATGGAATTAATCAACTTTAGTCAGGGCTGCACAGTTAGTTTTAATCTACAAACTTCCCTTACCTACATAGGCAATGTTTTTATGTAAAGATGTACAAACCCTTTAAGTGTCCCTACATGGGGAGCTACTGGTGTATTCCATAATATATACTCATAATCTTCTTTGGTTGTGTTTGTTAATGCAGTGACGCCTCTGGATGTTGTCAAGATTCGACTTCAGGCTCAAAGCAAACCCTTTACCAAGGGTAAGTTCTGTGCATCACAAGAGTAATGAAATTCATTACTAAAGAATAGGAAAACTTTACCAATCAGCTTCATTTATTTTCTAACTTTTGGTCTGTAGAATATATAGATGAAAGCGTTCTGTTATATCTAATGAGTGCAAGCAAAAATACGTGTTGAGTGTGCATGGCTATGTCAAATAACAGAGCCCTAAAAATGCTTACCTCTTTGTTAAAGTGGTTGTAAACCCTCACATATATCCTGTGAAGTGGCTAGCATCAGATGATACACAGGGGTGAAACAAATCCTCCTACATAATTAGTACAGGCTATTCTCAGCTCCAGCAGGCAGGGGCGTGAATCCTATGTCATACAGCACACCGCATACAGTGAGGCCCACTGACAAAAAAATGATCATTCTATAATTTTGGTAGGTTTATTTTAACAGTGAGAGACAGAATAACAACAAAAATATTCTGAAAAATGCATTTCAAAAAGTTATAAATTGATTTGCATTTTAATGAGTGAAATAAGTATTTGATCCCCTATCAATCAGCAAGATTTCTGGCTCCCAGGTGTCTTCTATACAGGTAACAAGCTGAGATTAGAAGCAATCTTTTACAGGGAGTGCTCCCAATCTCAGCTTGTTATATCTATAAAAGACACCTGTCCATCCATCATGCCTCGGGCAGTGACATAAGGGGGCCAATATAAGTCCCATGCCAATATAAGACAATGCACAGAGCTGAGCCAGCATTAGTGCGGGAGATCGTGTCGAGTCAACATCGGAAGAAGAACAGAGGGAGAAGACAGCGGAGAAGACCTTGCAAAAGAGCGAAGAGATAGAAGATCCTGCAAAAGAGTGAGAAGACAGAAGACCCTGCAGAAGAGGGAGGAGAGAGCACAAGAACCGGAGAGGGAGAAGGCGCCACCGGAGGAGGGAGAAGAGCTGGAGAGGGAGAGAACGCCAGAGCTGAGTTAATAAAATACTTTAAAAACCTGTGTAGTGTGTTTTTTATTTATTTATTTATTTTTTAGGTGAATAAGTAGGGGTACAATGTACCCCATACTCCTTCACATAGGGTGGGGGGGGCGGATCTGGGGCCCCCCTTGTTTAAGGGGGCTTTCAGATTCCAATAAGCCCCCGCCCTCAGACCTTGGCAACCACCGGACAGGGTTTTCAGGAAGAGGCCCTTGCCCTCATCAACATGGGCATGCGGCCTGGTGTGGTCCAGGAGCGGCGGGGGGGTTTTTCTTCAAGATCCTCAGCACACAAGTCGCACCTCAAGTCGGATCATCATGATCCGACTTCTGGTGCGACTTCTATTCAAGCCAATGGGCTCCTATAGGGAAACATTTATTTTGAATACAGACAGAGAAACGCCTGACGAGGCTTAACACTGTGTATAGAACGCTATGCTGCGTTTTTGAGCTTTTACTGGCATCTGCGTTTTTACAGCTCTAGCGCTGGAGCCTCAGAATGCGCCGGTCCTGGGTTTTTTTGGAGCTTAAAAACACCTATGCCACTTAAAACTCAAAAACGTGTGTGTGTGTGTGTATGAGGTCATTGAATAACATGGAGAGGCTCTTTTAAGCTGTAGAAAAAGCTCAAAAACGTGGCAGTAAAAACGTCCGTGTGTATGAGGCCTCAATCTCATTTGGTCTGGGGCTCCATGCAAGATCTCACCTCGGGAGAATCTTGTCAATGATCCCAAGGCAGCTGGGACCATAGTCATCAAGAAAACAATTGGTAACACACTACGCCGTGAAGGACTGAAATCCTGCAGTGCCTGCAAGGTCCCCCTGCACAAGAAAGGACATGCACGGGACCTTCTGAAGTGTGTTAATGAACATCTGAATGATTCAGAGGAGAACTGGGTGAAAGTGTTGTGGTCAGATGAGACAAAATCAATCTCTTTGGCATCAACTCAACTCGCCATGTTTGGAGGAGGAGGAATGCTGCCTATGACCCCAAGAACACCATCCTCACCATCAAACATGGAGGTGGAAACATTATGCTTTGGGGGTATTTTTCTGATAAGGGGACAGGACAACTTCACCGCATCAAAGGGATGATGGGCGGGGCCATGTACTGTTAAATTTTGGGTGAGAACCTCCTTCCCTCAGCCTGGGCATTGAAAAATGGGTGTGTATCCCAGTGACCCAAAACACGTGGCCAAGGCAACAAAGGAGTGGCTCAAGAAGAAGCACATTAAGGTCCTAGAGTGGCCTAGCCTGTCTCCAGACTTTAATCCTATAGAAAATATGTGGAGGGAGCTGAAGGTTCGAGTTCGACCAAACATCAGCCTCGAAAACCTTAATGACTTGTAGATGATCTGCAAAGAGGAGTGGGACAAAATCCCTCCTGAGATGTGTGCAAACCTGGTGGCCAACTATAAGAAACGTCTGACTTCTGTGATTGCCAACAAGGGTTTTGCCACCAAGTACTAAGTCATGTTTTGCGAAGGGGCCAAATACTTATTTCATTCATTAAAATGCAAATCAACGTATTACATTTTTTCGAAATGCGTTTTTTTGTCTCTCACTGTTAAAATAAACCTACCATTAAAATGTATAGACTGATCGCTTCTTTGTCAGTGGGCAAACATACAAAATCAGCAGGGGATCAAATACTTTGTTTCCCTCACTGTAGAACAGGGGGCTACATGTAATCTAAGACCTGAGTGGAGGGAGTGGATGCACACCCTTCTACACACTCTCATAGGGAAACATGCACAACTGAGGCTGGAAGAAGGTCCCTCTCCTAGGATTCTGCAATGCCCCCAAAATCTGTCAGAAGTGGCTCAAGCAGATTGCAGAAGGAAGAGAGAACCGACAGAAATCACACTAGGTCCTTTGGATTGAGGCAAGTACATACTATATAAGGATATGCTTTGTTTGTCATGCAGCTGGCAGGACAGAAAATGTCAGACTTCCCAGCTCTAGAGTCCTCTTCGTAAGAAATGAGCAATTATGATTTTTAAATAAGTTGTAGGGGACATGGAAGCCGTGAGGAAACAACTGAGCTAAAATGGTTTAATGGATATGTGTCCCTTTTCAGCTTGCCTAGTTATGTATCTATAAAATTAAAGGGAAATATGAATCTTCCTTAGTCATGTAGTTCTCTAAAATTAAAATGCTAAGAAAATATAAAATAACACACTTTTAACCAGTTATGTATTTATAATTTAAATATGTTAGAATTCAGCTAGGACTTTAATTGTATTGTTTTTTTCTGAATCCTCTGCATAGCAGAAACTGGACTGACAGTGAAAGGTTTGACAATGCTGCCAGGCCAACTTGTGTTCAGGCACTGGGAGCTGAAGGAGGGAGTGCTGTAGAGCACAGTAGTTCCCAATCTTGGTCATTAAAGTGTTAGTTATTTTTTTTATGAAAAAGTGAACCAACACTGTAAACCCTCCCCACCCACCAGTCCCCACTGAAATTGCATCCCTAGACCACTGGACCAGCTGCATGGCATTGACCTCTCAGAATCCCTGCATTCTAGTAGTATAGTGGGGATGGGGAGGGTGTACCCTGATAGTTCACCTTTTCATTTTTTCTGAAAAAGTGAACTAACACTTTCAGTGCTCCCGACAGATCATTTTTTGAGAATTTCCCTTAGATAAAATATCTGTCATAAATACCAAGCCATTGACATTGATGTAAAGCACCTCTTGAAGGGTGAAGGAAATCCTGAAAACATGACCTGTTGTGGGTATAAGCCCTCGTTCACATTGCAGCGATTTGGCATGTGATTTGACATGTCAAATCACATGCCAAATCGGCAGCAATTGCCGGAAATGGAACCGCCCTAATCGGGGCGCCGCTGCATTTGTAGCGCCGCCCCGATTTCCAAAAGTGGTTTCTGAATGTCTCTGAAATCGGGACACAGGCAGGAATGAAATGGTGTGAGTTCAGCTAAACTCGCAGATTTCATTCCCACAGTCAGTGTGAACCTGGGCTCAATGAGGATTGAGTTTTGGAACCCCTGGTGTAGAGGAATAAACCACAGGGGTGTTATGATACTCATTCATATTCCAGTGAGCAGGCATTTGCTGCAGTGGACAGTAGTGGTGTAACCATGCCCTCTATGCCCTGTGCCAGAGGATGCGTTATTTGCAGGATCATCGAAAGAGATCTATATATTTTTTTGCAGGTTAAACAGGCCTCATTCTGTATGTGTTTTTCAGATAGGACGGACATTCTGTTTCAATGGTGTGTCTTTGTGTCATTATTAGGGAAGTGCTTTGTATATTGCAATGGTCTCATGGACCATCTCTGTGTATGTGAGAATGGAAACAGCAAAGCCTGGTATAAAGCACCACCCGGCCGAATCACAGGAACAGCGGTAAGGACCATGTTATAGGATAAGTATACTTTTATACTACCAAAGCCAAACAGCCCTCCTCCCATTAACCCTCAGTGCATTTCTCAGATCAGTGGCTGACCCAGTGCAGGAGTCGCAGCCTATAGCAGGCTCATTATTCCTTTCCCCCAAACAACATGGCTGGGCCATGCTGTGTTGTACATGTGTGGCTTTTCTTCATAGACCCTAGTGGAAGAACTAAAGACCTGTCTACTTGCAATCCTGCCTTTCCAAGCCTCTATAATCTTTAACACGTTAGTGTCATTTTGGAAGTAATGTTCAATCCTTTAACCCTGAGCTGTTTTTGCACATATGTTTAAAAAAATCATTTTAGGCCTGAAGATTACTTAAAATGGCCAAAATATCATATATTTTAAAAGCAGAGATCCTAGAGAATAAAATTATGGTAGTTTCAATTTTTTATGTCACATGATATTTACCAAGTGCAAAATTTCATTAACAAAATATCACCATAAAGTTACTTTTAGGACAGATGAACGCAACATAGTACCCATTTTTGGTAAAATATAAAAGATGAGGTGATGTTGAGTAAATAGATACTTAACATGTCAAGCTTTAAATTTGCGTGCGCTTGTTAACCACTTCAACCCCGGAAGGATTTACCCCCTTTCTGACCAGAGCACTTTTTGCGATTCGGCACTTTATTGCTTTAATTGACAATCATGTGTACCAGCTTAAATAAATGTGGACAGGAAGTGGCTGAAGACACTGGAGGAGATCAGCAGCACAGAGATGCTATAAAGAATTAAAAAAAAAGTGAAAATAGTATTGTTGAAAAAAAAATGGCACATGACACACAGTGCTTTAGTAAATATAAAATGTTGTCCGGTTAGGGTTTGCATCTGCTTTAAATTCTTGTTTTCTCCAAAAGTCCAACTGCATTGATTTTCTTCCTGCAGGATGCATTTGTCCAGATTGTAAGGAATGAAGGAGTGCGATCCCTCTGGAGTGGACTTCCTCCAACACTGTAAGTCCTAAATCATTCATATCTCATGTGTTCTTTGTTGTTTCAGTGCTGCCAAAAAATGTAACTGTAATATATCTACCACTCGAATGAAGTGGTTAAGTGAAGCATAATAATGAGTAATATAACATTGTAGAGCTGCACGATTCTGGCCAAAATGAGAATCACAATTTTTTTGCTTAGAATAAAGATCACGATTCTCACCGTGTAACATCTTACATATACAAAAAAATTGGGCTAATAGCACGGTTACGTTTTTTTTTTTTTTTTTTGAAAGTGTCATTTTTCCCAAAAAATTGCGCTTGAAAGAACGCTGTGCAAACATTAAACATAAAATATTGCAAAGGCCGCCATTTTATTCTCTAGGGTCTTTGCTTAAAAAAAAATATAACGTCTCTGTCTCCATTAACTGCACTCAAAATCGCGGTAATGCATGATGGAGCTTGCGGGGGGGGGGGGGGGGGATGGG
>BLSH010109597.1:1557931-1572980 GCA_018402905.1 Glandirana rugosa
ACCTTACATTCTCCGGTGGTGAATCGAGATCGCAATTTTATTATGAATAATCGTGCAGCTCTATAACATTGTTATACATAAAGATTTATTGATATTATCTATATCACGTTTCAAACTCAAGGCCTGAGGGCTAAATATGGCCCGCTAGGCCATTTCATACGGCCCTCACACCTCTTCTGCATCTGTGGCACCCCCCATCTCTGCCCCTAGCTTATCTCAGCAGTCGACCGCAGAGAGGACAGAACTCTTCCTACAGATCCTGCAACCCCTTGTCTCTGCCTTCCCTGGTCTCAGAATAACTGCTCCAGACCCTGAACTACCTGCTTTCCAGCTCTGCCTGTATCTGGTGTCAGACACTTAATATGCATATAATGTCTTGGGTCAGTGACTCACTGCATAGCAAAGGAAGGATAAGAATGATGGGCTCAATGCTTGAAGGATGAAAATGCACCTTCAAAAATATAACATTTATCACGAAACCTCTTACATTCCATTCTTATCAGTTTCCTTTTAAACATGTATGGATATTGTTATTTATATTTTGATGTAACGCCATTTTTTGCTATTCAGCACTGCGCCACTTTAACTGGTAGTCATGTACCCAAACACAAATTATATAATTTTGTTCGCAGCAAACAGAGCTTTCTTTGGTGGTATTTGATCACCTTCTGGGTTTTTTATTTTTTGCAATACAAACAAAAAAAGACCGAAAAGTTAAAAAAAAAAAACAATATTTTTTACTTTCTGCTATAAAACATATCTATTAAAAAAAAAAATATTCATAAATTTTGGACAAAATGTATTCTGCTACATGTTTTTGATCAAAATAAAAATCCCAATAAGGCCCCTTTCACACTGGGGTGCTTTACAGGCGCTATTTAGTTAAAAATAGTGCTTGTAAAGCCCCTCTCCATTAAACCCAGTGTTTCCTTTCACACTGGGGCGGCTCGGGGCGGTATGCTAGCGGGAGAAAAATTAAACTCCTGCAAGCACGATTTTCGGGTCAGTGAAGGAGCGGTGCATACACCGCTCCTCCACCGCGCCTGCCTTTGGAATGCACTTTTAACTCCTGTTTAACCCCTTGTGGGGGGGGTTAAAAGTGCCTCACTACTGCCTGAATAGCAGAGCCATATCGCTGCTCTTACAGCGGTAGAGCGCCGCTAAATTATCGGCGGTTTACCGCTGCTGCTCGGGTGGTCCTAGTCTGAAAGGGGTCTAAGTGTTTGATTGGTTTGCTTGAACGTTTAGCATGCCTACAAACTATGGTGTGTATGTATACTGGAATTTTTGTTTTGTTTTTTTCATTTTTTGTATACTACTAATGGTGGCAATCAGCGACTTATAATGGGACTGCGCTAGTGCGTCAGTCAATCTGACACTAACTTACTGTATGCATCGCATACTAGCTCATTATGAAATACTTACCTTAGATCGAAGCTGTTGCAGTGGTCCCCGCACACTGCTGTGACCAACGTCATGTCTCCCGGAGTTATTTCCGTGTTTTCGGGCTCCGGCGCTGTGATTGGCCAGAGGTTTTTTTATTTTTTGCTAAACAAATTAAGCACTTCAGCCCTGGAAGTATTTACCCCCTTAACGACCAAAGCACCTTTTGCGATTTGGCACTGTCACTTTAACTGACAATTGCGCGGTCCTGCAACGTTGTACCCAAACGAAGTTGACGCCCTTTTTTTCACACAAATAGAGCTTTCTCCTGGTGGTATTTGATCACCTCTGCGTCATTTCTGATCACCGCTCTAAACAAAAAAAAAGTAAATTTTGAAAAAAAAACAATATTTCTTACTTTTTTGCTAAAATACTTATCCAAAAAAAATACACAAAAAAACAAATGTATTCATCGGTTTTGGCCGATATATGTTCTTCTTCATATTGTTGGTAAAAAAAGAAATCGCAATTGGCATATATTGCTTGCATTGCGCAAAAGTTGCCGCGTTTACGAACGATGAGAATTAATTTATGTGTTTTTTATTTATTTATTTAATTTTTTACTAGTAATGGCGGTGATCTGCGATTTTTATCGGGACTGCGATATTGCGGCGGACATGTCGGACATTTTTTGGGGACCACTGACATTTATACAGTGATCAGAAATTTAAATATCTACTGATTACTGTATAAATGTCACTGGCAGGGAAGGGGTTTAGCTGCAGGGGGGGGGGGGGGGGCATAGGGGTTAACTGTGTTCCCTGTGTGTGTGTTCTAACTGTATGGAGGTTGGACTGGCAGGGACATGACAGATCTAACTGATCCCGAGTACAGGGATCATTAGATCTGTCATGTCCCCCCTCACAGAACAGGAAACTGGCGGTTACCCTTTCTGGCTCTGTCACAGGCGATCGCGGGTCGCCGGCGGACATCGAGTCCCCCTTACCAGCGGGTACGAGAGTGCGCTGCCAGTGGCACGTGCTCGCCCCCTTGCTGCACGTGCGCGGATTGCCGTTTATAGACGGCCATCTGTGCAGCGCTGCCACTTTGCAGCAGTAAATCTATGCGAGCCAGTCGGGAACCAGTTAAAAAAGTCCAAAAATGTGGGGAAAAAAAGTTTTTTTCTTTTTTGTTATAAAATTTTGTAAATAAATAAGTTTTCTCCTTCACTGATGTGTGCTGACGAGGCTGCACTGACGATCACTGATGAGGCGGCACTGTAGGGCGCTGATGTGGTAGCACTAATATGCAGCACTGTAAGGCACTGATAGGCTGCACTGATGAGGTGGCACTGATGGGCTGCACTGAAGAGCACTGCTGAGGTGGCACTGTAGGGCACTCATGAGGTGGTACTGATAGGCTGCACTGCTGAGAAGGCACTAATGTGCAATACTGATTTGTGGCACTGATGGGCAGCCTTTATGGGCACTGATAGGTGGCACTGATGTGCGCTGAGGAGACACTGACAGGCATCACTGATGGGCACCATTAATGGGCACTGATTGGCATCACTGATGGCCACTAGTGGGCATCACAGGTGGGCATTGCTGATCACTACATTGATTATCAGTGCAGATCCCCCCCTGTCAGGAAAGCTGTTTATCGGCTCTCCTCTATCCATGTACTGTCAGGGCGAATAGAGGAATAAAAACCAAAGATGCCTGCGCTAACATATAAGACAATACAGCTGTAATAAAAATATCACAGCAGTAGTAATAAAATAGCCGCCAGCAGTTTTTCTGGAACAGAGAACAATTCAAATTCAAAACACCCACGTGCGATGCTAAAAGAGTCTGTATCAGTTCACGTAATGATCATAAAAATCCAGTTCAATCAGTGCCACTTCACACATAGGTAGATGTGCCCAGGAAGGTACAATCCAGCACCAAGAGGAATGAAGGAAGAAACACACTGACCCTTACCAGAATTTTGAGGGCTGTTTAATCAAAAACAGCCAAACACACTAGGAATAGTAACGTTCCACCTTCAATACAGGCACACATGAATCCAACACACTCCCGAACTCCTTAGTACATATATCTCAGGGCAGCAAAAGGGGCAAGAGAAAAAATCTCATTGCGCAGTGTCACTGACTGGAAGAATTTTATTAAAAGCAATCCAAAATGCTCACACAACATCTCTTTTAAAACAAGCAGGTATATATGGGATAAACATCCGGATTATTCAGTCAAGTTTCCAACCATAGAGATGGCCGACCTTCCAGCATTCCTCGTCACGTGACCTGACTCTTCCCTCTGAGTTCCGTTGCATAGATGACGTCATCAGGGGCGTGGTCACGTGCGGGAGTGCATAAAATATATACTCTATTGGGTGTTAGTGACCACTGGGAACTTCCTGTGTAACAATCAAATCGGCAGAATGGGGAACATCATAGATAACCACCATGTAATCAAACATGGGTGTGAGTATCTCCAAATAAACCAATATAAATAAATAACAGTATGCCGCAGACATCTGATAGAACAGAGGAGGGCGCACCGGAAGTGACACACTATCGTTCCAAAGGCTCGGAACCCGTGCACCAGAAATGACGCATGTGCGTTGCAAAGACTCAGAAACCGCACACCAGAAGTGACGTGAGTGCGCTCCGAAGACTCAAAGAACAGGAAATGCAGGGCCAGATATGGGAAACGGACACCAGTATACTCCAATGATACCAGCCCATCAAACTGATGCTGCACTAAAGACAAAAAGATTAAAAATCTAAAGGACTCACAATAAAATTACATATACAGAGGCCCTTAATTGTTTATATCAACCTTATGTAAGTTAATTATAGAGAGTAAAATTGTGACTAAAAAATGTTATATAGCGGAATGCTGAAATGGCCATCTAGTGGTTGGAAACTGGTAATACAACAAATGACAATATACAAAATTTGATAAAAAACATTAACTGGTATTAATAAAGGTGATAATATCCCAGTCAATGTTGAGGCCCTATGGACAAAATGAACATAAGCAGAAAATCCATTTGGTCTCAAGTTGCGAGATATTCCTGCGATTTTTGACCACCTCTCCAATGAGGCGTAAGTTGATCGATAGGCATAAAAGGAGTGTCATCCTGGCATGGCATAAATCATAATGCCTGGATAGGTTACATTTAGGAAAGCCCTTCTTAATGTTGGCCATATGTCCCCTCATGCGGGCCCTGAACTCGCGGACAGTACGGCCCACATACTGGAGCCCACAGTAGACAGCATTCTTGGAGGAGCATGTAATAAAGAATGCAATATTATAGGACCTGGAGGTGACATTAGAGTGAAAGGTGGTATATTTACGTTCCTTTAGCTGATTGATTTGACAGACAGCACACTTTCTACAAGGGCAAAACCCTTTCATATGATGAAAGAAACTGTTTTTTGGGGAGATCAACCACATTAGGGGCAATATGTAATCTAAGTGGAAGTACCCCTCTATAGATCACCGCTGGATTGGCAGGTAAGCGTGGGCCAAGCACCCTTTCATTTTTGAGCACCTTCCAATGTTTATTAATCAATTTCTTTATAGCAAAATGTTGAGTGGAATAGGAGGTGAAAAAAGAAAATTTAGCAGACATATCTACATGGGACACAGCAGGCCTCTCAGTTGATGGAGATAACATGACAGCTCTGTCCGTGTTGCCCACCTCCAAGATGACGCTATCGAGCTCCAAGGGGTCATATCCCTTTTCCAGGAAACGTTTCTTCAACGTCTCAGCCTCTCTCAGATAGTCTTCCCGAAAGGAACAGTTCCTTCTAAGATGAAGGAACTGTCCCTTGGGGACCACTTTCAACCATGACCTATGATGGCAACTGCTAGTACTGATGTAACCATTGCGATCAGTATCCTTAAAAAAGGTAGAGATAACTAATCGATTATCTTGTATCCTAATATCAAGGTCAAGGAAATGTATATGTTGGCTACTCATCTCATGTTGTAAAGAGATACCTCGATCATTTATGTGGAGAGAACCTATAAAATCGTTGAGAGACTCTTCACTGCCTTCCCATAGAATACAGGAATGCTGATAACTGACACTTCTTAGTTACACTGTGATCAGCTGGACACTGGAGCGCTCCCGCACGGGTGACAACCAGGGAAAGAGCTTCCCCGGTGGGTCACTCGATGCGGAGGAGGAGTTAAGATCACCACGAGGGACCCCAGAAGAGGAGGATTGGGGCCACTCTGTGCAAAACCACTGCACAGAGGAGGTGAGTATAACATGTTTGTGATTTAAAAAGAAAAAACAAAAAATGGGAGCCTTTAAGCCTCGTACACACGGGACGACGATCGCATTCAACACGTCGTACTCACGACCGTTGTATGCGAAATCGATCGTTTGTGTGCACGCTTTCAACAGTCGAACATACGACGGTCGTACATGGGAGTTGTATGAGCAGACTACAAAACTTGGTCGTACCAACAAGCTCGCATACGACCGTTGTATCGTGTGTAGAGCAGTTGGGTACAACAAGTTGTATTGTGCTAAACACGCATGCGCCAAGTCCACTTCAACTAAAACAAAATTAGATGAAGGAGCCCAAAAGGTGACGCTACGATACCAGCACTTCCTCTTTATACGCTTGTTCGCGTCATCACGTTCGGCCGGCCGCAAGTTGTATGTACGACCGTTGGGTGCACGTCAGTATGCTATTTACATTACGCAACATACGATTTGCGACGATCGTACGTACGATTGTCGTCCCGTGTGTACAGGGCATTAGAATCACTTTAATTGAACAAGCTGAGATTAGAAGCTGATTGGCTACCATGCACAGCTGCACCAGATTCTGAGTGCACCAGTTTTAGTAAATCAACCCCATACTGCACCACTGATCGCCACGTTGTGCGCCCCCGGGGGGCTAGCAGCGAGTCCTGAAGGACGTCATATGACGCTCAGTCTGGATACCTGATCCACCGCCCAGCTGTCATTTTGCTATTGGTTGGGCAGGATCTGGTTAAAGCTGGAAATGGGGAATATATTTTTCTATAGCTGTAGATGCAGTAAAGCTGCCTGTGGTCAGTTTGAAACCTGTAACTGCCATGGGAGCTGTCACTGTCTGACAATAAACCACGGTGAGGCTGTTTTCCCCAACTTTGTCCCTTCATGACCTGGTTTCATCTAAAAAGAAAATGTTTGATTCAGTGGTTAGGTTCTATAAATGACCTTTATAACACAACTTGTGTAGTTGATTAGATTATATAAGAGTTCAACAAACAGGAGATTTCAAAGGTGAAACTCAAAGCTGATTTGTCCTTTGGACACCTTCGGATTCCTCGGACAAACATTTCACTCTCTTGCCTTGCAGTATGACTTTGTGAGAAAATCATATTTAGGATGATGTTGCCTATATTGTTATATAACATATTGAGTTTACAGCATAAGCACAGTCTACCAGCTGAATACAATGTTGAAATACATATTCTATGGACACTTTTTTAGTTATTACAACAAGAAGTTAAATCTCTCGCTGACAAGCCATTACAGTAGTCCATGTAGTCCTAGCCTAAATCTGTTTGGCCAGTCTTATGATTCACTCATCTCTGCTACAGTGCACAGGAGGCAAAACAATGGGGTTATGTTAAAGGGTAACTGTTCTTTTACATAAAGTTCAATTATCCTTCCTGCCTAGACCCTCTGAACAAAATAACCAACCCACTCCTGCTCCAGATGCATACTTACCTACTTTGCTCCGTCAGATAAATCAAAAGAGCAGTTTTACTTGAGTTACTGGGTTCCCAGATGAAGAGGGAGTTTATGGCAAAAGCATGATATACACCAGTGTTTCTCGATCCCAATCCTCAAGGCGCCCCAACAGGTCATGTTTTTAGGCTGTCCATTATTTTGCACAGGTGATTTGATCAGTTTCACTGCCTTTGTAATTACTACAGCTGTTTCATCTGAGAGAAATCCTGAAAACATGACCTGTTGGTGCGCCTTGAGGACTGGAATTGAGAAACACTGATATACACTTACCGGACACTCTATTAGGTACACTTGTTCAATTACTTGGTAACACAAATTACTACTTGGCCAATCACATGGCCGCAACTCAATGCATTTAGGCATCTAGACGTGGTGAAGATGACTTGCTGAAGTTCAAACTGAGCATCAGAATGGGGAAGAAAGTGGATTAAAGTGACTTTGAACATGGCATGGTTGTTGGTGCCAGATGGGCTGGCCTGAATATTTAAAAAACTGCTGATCTACTGGGATTTTCACGCACAACCATATCTCTGGTTTACAGAGAATGGTCCGAAAAAGAGAAAATATCCAGTGAGCGGCAGTTGTGTGGAGGAAAATGCCTTGAGGTCAGAGGAGAATGGGCAGACTGGTTTGAGATGACAGAAAAGCAACAGTAACTCAAATAACCACTCGTTACACCCAAGGTATGCAGAATACCATCTCAGAACCGACAACACGTCAAACCTTGAAGCAAATGGGCTACAGCAGCAGAAGATCACACTGGGTGCTACTCTTGTCAGCTAAGAAAAGGAAACTGAGGCCACAATTCACACAGACTCACCAAAATTGGAAAAACTTTTCCTGGTCTGATGAGTCTCGATTTCAGCTGTGACATTCAGATGGTAGGGTCAGAATTTGGTGTAAACAGCATCAAAGCATGGATCCATCCTGCCTTGTATCAACGGTTCAGGCTGGTGGTGGTGGTGTAATGGTGTAAGGGATATTTTCTTGGCACACTTTGGGCCCCTTAGTACCAATTGAGCATCGTCTATACAACACGGCCTATCTTAGTATTTTTGCTGTCCATTTTCATCCCTTTATGACTGCAGTGTCCCCATCTTCTGATGGCTCCTTCCAGCAGGATAATGCACCGTGTCACAGAGCTCCAATCATCTCACCACTGGTTTCATGAACATGAGATTTGCATCATGGATGTGTGGTCGACAAATCTGCAGCAGCTGTGTGATGCTATCATGTCAATATGGACCAAAATCTCTGTGGAATGTTTCCAACACCTATGCTACGAAGAATTCAACTTAATGCTGTATATATGTGTATTTTTACAGGATATGTCCATTTAAAAAAAAAGCAAACAAATGAATGCACATTTTTTGCAGGCTCCTGTTGAATTTCAATATACGGTAGTTGTCTGCCTGTACATCCCATATGGGCAGACAGTAAATCCCGGTACACACTGGTATGTTTTTTTTTTTTTTTCGTTCAACCCAGCAGGCTGAATGCAAAAAAAAAAACGGGTTCATTGAGTCACAGAACTCGTGGATGTTATATGATTTTTTCAGTAACCTTATTTTTAGATATTTTTATTATGGTTTTGTTGATTCATTTGCACCCTGTTTTTTTTTAATTCTTTGCATACATTTCTTTGACACACGAAATCTGGTTTTAGTGGTTTAATACTGCAGTTTTCTCAGAGATCTTTGGAATTAACACTTATTAGTTTCTTTTTTTTCGCTGCCCAGTTATCCATTAGTGCAGACTATAGGATTTTTTATTAATGGGAAATTCGCATTGATGCTGACCTTTTTATTAATGGACTCCCATGGTCATTTTGACGTTGTCTTGATGTCTGTGTCTTTATCACAGTGTAATGGCCATACCGGCTACAGCCATCTACTTCACCTGTTACGACCAACTGCGAGACTTACTGATCCATCGCATGAATAATGCCGAAACCGCGTGCCTTATCGCTGGAGCCACTGCCAGATGTAAGGATTGTGGCCTATTTTTAACAATGATCAACCTCACATATAAAAGAAAATATTTTAAAGTAGATGTAAACCCTAACCAAATAACCTGTGTGCTTTATGTATTCAAACAGTTGCAATGGTTTTCTATTAACCACTTAAGGACTGAGCCTCTTTTTGAGAGTCTGTGTTTACAAGTTAAAATCAGGGTTTTTTGCTATAAAATTACTTAGAACCCCCAAACATTATATATTTTTTTCTAACACCATAGAGAATAAAATGGCCATCGTTGCAATACTTTGTCACACCGTATTTGCGCAGTGGTCTTACAAGTGTTATTTTTTTAGAAAAAAATCACTTTTTTTGGGTTAAAAAAATAAGACAACAGTAAAGTTAGCTCAATTTTTTTCCATATTGTGAAAGATAATGTTCGGCGGAGTAAATTGATACCCAAAATTGCGTCCGCTCGTGGAATGGTGACAAACTTTGGCGCTTAAAAATCTCCATCGGCCACTTTTATTTCTACAGGTTATCAGATTTGAGTTACAGAGGCGGTCTAGTGCTAAAATTACTGCTCTCACTCTAATGATCGTGGCGATACCTCACATGTGTGGTTTGAACACCGTTTTCATATGCGGGCAGGAATTAAGTATGCGTTCGCTTCTGCACGCGAGCTCGGTGGGACGGGGCGCTTTAAATTTTATTTAAAGAGCATTGGGCGGAAGTGACGTTTGACGTCGCTTCCGCCAGTCAATGCTATGGAACTGAGTGGGCACCATCTTCCACTCACTCGGCATCCAGTGCATGAGGGGAGCGTACCTGAAAAAAAAAAAACGGCGGGGGCACCTCTCCCGCCCCCTGATTAAAAGTGATCTCGTGGCAAATCCGCCGCAGAGACCACTTTTATCTGAAAGCAGGCCGCCCGTTGAAAAAAAAAAAACAATATCTGGGTTATGGTAGCTATCTGCTACCATAACAACGGTATTCCACTTCAAAGTACCGCCGTGTATACACGATCGGTGGTCTGGAAGTGGTTGATACAATATTTTCATCTTTATGTCATGCATTGTTGCAAATTTCATCTTCTGCAGCCTCTTTACAGCCACTGTGTACATGCACTTCAGCAACCTCTCCATATCATATCTAAGGGCAGGTTTCTGTAGTGACAGGCTGTCCAATTCCATCCGATTGCCCCATAGAGGAGAGCGGGAATGTGTCCGTGTCCACTCTGCATAGCGGAGCGGACATGGACCTGTCACCAGCCTGCTCAGTGGGGATCAATTGAGAGATTCCCTGCTGAACAAGTGGATTCCGCTTAGCGGAGGCGCCATTGTGAAAGGGGCCTTAATCAATATTTTAGATGTAGAACTCTCAGGTTGTGTGAATACATAATAGAATTCATAATTCTCCTAGAACTGTATGTGCAGTTGGTACTCGTGTTGCTCATGAAAGCCATGTTTTATTTTGCAGTGGGCTCAGCAACTTTAATAAGTCCATTGGAACTGATCAGGACCAAGATGCAATTCCGACCTCTGTCCTACAGAGAGCTGATGCAGTGCATTCAGATGTCTGTGGCCAATGAGGGCTGGTCATCTCTCTGGAAAGGATGGGGCCCCACTGTGCTGAGAGACGTCCCATTCTCTGGTGGGTTCCTTATCGATAACTCCCTATGCTACCTAAGGAAGAGTAAACATATATTTGTTACATTTTAACATTGCAGTCGTACTAATGCTTGGAGGGGTAGAAAAAGTAATGGGGGCACTCTCGGTGAAGTCCTTCCTCCTACACAGCCACCTAACTGCTGCCAGTCTGTTCCCCAACCAACATTATAATTATTAAGTTTGTCATTGTGGTTCATCCTTTTCCCAGCACTTACCATCCTCTAAATTGGCTTTATGATTTACCTGTAAATTTTGGGCTTATTTATTTGGTGGACTGATGGAATGAAAATGTTTTTGTTTTTTTTTTTGTTTTTTTTAACTGAGCCCTATGTTTTTTGGGGTGGACAGCAGAGGAGAGTTTTTTCATATACACCTCTATGGCCGTGATGCTCTCAGTACTGCTACTCCTTATATTTGTAATATTTTACCATCATTCACTAATGATCACATGTCCTGATAACTGCTATAGAAAGGCAATCGTCACTTGATACCAGGCTCTGACCATATCGCTATGTATTACCATAGCTGATACAAGGGTCTGATTGTACCCCTATGTACTAATATATTTTATACAAGGCTCTGATAAAATACCTGTGTATTTGCATATCAAATACCAAACTATTTTCCCATGTACCGGTATATCTGATACAAAGCGTTTACCATATCCCTATGTACTGGTATATCTGATACAAGGTTCTGATTATAACCCTATGTACTGATATATCTGATACCAGGCTCTGGTTATATCCCTATATACTGCTATATCTGATACAAGGCTCTAAACATGTCCCTGTGTACTGCTATATCTGATACAATGCTCTAATCTTATCCCTATATACTGCTATATCTGATACAATGCTCTAATCTTATCCCTATATACTGCTATATCTGATACAATGCTCTAATCTTACCCCCTATATACTGCTATATCTGATACAATGCTCTAATCGTATCCCTATATACTGCTATATATGATACAAGGATCTGATCACATTCCTATATACTCCTATATCTGATACAATGCTCTAATCGTATCCCTATATACTGCTATATCTGATACAATGCTCTAATCTTATCCCTATATCTGATACAAGGATCTGATCACATTCCTATATACTGCTCTATCTGATACAATGCTCTAATCTTATCCCTATATACTGCTATATCTGATACAATGCTCTAATCTTATCCCTATATCTGATACAAAGATCTGATCACATTCCTATATACTGCTATAGCTGATACAATGCTCTAATCGTATCCCTATATACTGCTATATCTGATACAAGGCTCTGATTATATCCCTTTATACTGGTATATCTGATACAAAGCTGTTACTGTACCCCTATGTACTAGTATTTCTGATACAAGACTCTTGGCATATCCCTCTGTACTGTCTGTAGCTATGCATTAATATAAAGGATACAAGGCTATAACCATATCCATGTTTGCTGTTTCCAGCAATGTACTGGTACAACTATGAGCTTGGCAAGAAGTGGATGTGTCAGAGATACAACAAGATGGAGCCAACGTTTTCTATAAGTTTTACAGCCGGTGCCATGTCTGGTTCGGTAAGTTTCACAGTTCTGAAAGATTGCAGCAAAGTGTTAATATTCATACCCCTGTATATGCCCCCCCATCCATATGAACTTATGTGACTGAAAACATTAACTGTCTCAGAAGGATAGTCAAATCTCTACTCCACCTCACCCATCTGTATGGGGCGCTCATACTGGTTGATGGAAGGTCACCTAACTGTCCCGTGTATTTCAGATTGCTTCTGTCATAACTTTACCGTTTGATGTTGTGAAAACTCGAAGACAGATAGAACTTGGGGAACTGGAGTCGTTAAAAAGTAAGTCTTCTGCTTTTCTGAAAGTATAGTCTGTAACATAATATACCATGATATACTAATGTAAGTCGAATTTCTCACATAGCTTTGAAAAGATATTGTGAAAAAAAGTGACCTGTGTGTTGTTTTTTTTTGTTATAAGCTTATTTATTTTTTTAAAAAAAAATTCGTTATTTGGACAGATACAGCATAGTAGAACATATTAAAGAAAACCATACATGACATATTTCCTATTAGACAAATACCCCAGGATAAAGCAGTATTGGGCTGATGAAATTAAAAACATATCAAAGGGATGGGACATAAAACCACACATATCATATGTATTGAGCATGTGTAGACCAGCAAAATGCATTGCAAATTTTTCATATATTACACAACCTTGTAGAGTTACCAGCCACTCATGTTCTTTGAAAAGAGCAGGATGCTAAAGGGAGCTTACCAGAATTCTATATTGTAGGCAAACTAGCCATCATACACAGGTGCTGGGCTGTGCCAGTTAAGGGTCCCAGATTTTATTGTATTTGGAGGGGCAACTTGTCTAAAAAAGATTTTAATCTGAAGAATAAGATTTTACATTAATATTTTGAGTTTGAGAACATAATTGCCTTAAAAATCCCCAATTATGAGGTTTATCCAATAACTTAGTTCAACCCGGGATGATGGCAATCCATCACACCCAGTCATGAGAGTATTCACTTTTCACCCCTATGTAGGTTTACTTACATGGCTGGGAATTCTTTGCCATGTTAGCAAATGAGTGGGGATAGGCGGTGACATCATCGCCAAAATATGGCCTCTTGACTATATTTGGACAAAGACCATGGCCATATTTGGGCAAGGATGTCATCACTATTTTATTTGAGGGTTAATAACTTGGGATAGGGATGGGAGATTATGGGATGCCCACTTAACTCCAGCAAACTTCAGGGACATCTTCCTATATACACCCCTCCTTCCCTTTCCTCCTGCACGTCACTTGCTTGCGCCAGCTGAATCACCAGTTTATAGTTCCCATCTGGTCTTAATTCAGTATGCCAGTTTGGTGGTGGAGGATGTGGGTAATATGTTGTATAGAGTAGATGTCAATTTGGTGGGGTCTCCACCCAGGATCACCTCTAAAAGAGGTACTGGAGAGAATGTTGGGTACAAATCTGGCAGATAAAACCTGGTGTAAATCTAGGATCCTTTTTAGAGGTCCATAACGATAGATTCAGCAAAGAAAGAATATCTGGTAAGACTTGTTGTGCCACAATGGTGCATGAAAGTGAAATGTAGGGGTGCCCAGCCTAACAAAAACCAGTTCCAAGATGTGCTGATGGTGAAAGAGTATGCCAACTCTTCCTTGTGGGGCATCATGGCCCTACGCAATGAACTTACGCATGATAGATTGCAGGGGTGTGTGGGCCGGGTGACTGGGTTTGGTACCTTGTGAGATCTGATTTATCCAAGTGGTAAAAATGAGATAGTTGGACCGCTAGGTAATAGGCAAGTCTGGTAAGGCCGCTCACCCCAGGGTCACTGAGTTTTTCATTGTTGCCATGGTAGTTTGCTGCCCCACGCAAAGGTGTTCAGGATGGAATCTATGGTCTTAAAGCGGTTGTCTACTCAAAATTTTTTTTAAAAAAAAAATAAAAACCTGCAAGATAATGGCATAATGAGCTAGTATGCACCGCATACTAGCTCATTATGAATTACTCACCTTGAAACGAAGATCCGACCGAGCCGCTCGGTCCCCTCCGTGGGAGCGGACATCTTCACTCGGATCTTGCTTCCGGGTACGCGGCTCCGGCGCTGTGACTGGCCGGAGCCGCGAGACGTCACTCCCGCACATGCGCGCGGGGCTCGTTTTTTCGGCAGGGTCCGGAACTAATGCTGGCTTTTGCCGGGACATATACGGCGCATGTGCCGTAACGATATATTACATTAGAAAGGGAATATCTTCTAAACCATACAGGTTTAGAAGATATTCATTTTACCTACAGGTAAGCCTTATTCTAGGCTTACCTGTAGGTAAAGGTAAACAAAAAGGGTAGACAACCGCTTTAAAGATTTTTAGTGATACATACGTGGGAGCATGCCACAGGGTGTCAAGTATTTTAAGTAGTAGTATCCGTTTAGTTACGTTTATTCTACCTGTCAATTTGGTGGGGTTGGCATCCAGAATTACCTGCAGAAGAGGTACTGAGAGGAACGTTTTGTACGAAGCAGGGAACTGAGATCAGCTTATTTAGCATTTAGTAAATGTAGCCCATTTATCAGCAGAGCTTAAAGCCTAGTACACACCCGGTGACTTTTGGCCGCGTGTATAGCAGCCGGTCCAACAGAAGCCGGCCGTTTGGCCAGCTTCTGTCAAACAAGTATGCTGGAAAACCAGCAGCTGACCGGCGTGTTCTGGCTTGGGGGGGGGGGGGGGGCGC
>BLSH010109597.1:1572990-1599338 GCA_018402905.1 Glandirana rugosa
CTTGGTCAATTCCGTTTCCCCCCCGCATCCCCCTGTCAGAACACAATAGCATAGCAGGGGAGATTGCTGTACTAACATTGGATTGTTAGTACAGCAGCTCAGACCATGGGTGTCAATTTTTTTTTCGTTCAACCCATAAAAGTCATGTGATGATACTTTTCATTCTTCTCAGCAAGTACTGAATGGATATACAGCATTTGCATCTGAAATCTTGTGGGATTTTAGAGGCTGGATTGGTACGAGAAAGAGATTAGCATTTCCCTGCCCCCCCAGATTTTCAGATATGTCAGTTCTATAATACACAAGGACATCATAACATGTAGGAGAGTGCAGAGACACCAATAACACGGGGAAAAAAATATTTTTATAAATAATACTCCCATTTATGTGATTGCAATGTAGAGTAATTTGTAGAGCTGAAGTGTAATCTACATCTATTTTGCCTTAACTGGTTCAATTCCCCCCGCCCCCTTATCAACATGTTATTGACATTGTTAAATAAAAACTTTTCTATTTTCATTATTTTAGTAATGTTATCTCTGGGTCTCTGTGTTTCCTTATTATGCGGTACAGGCAGGTGATGGCTGTGCATACTAGCACATTATGCCATTGCCTTGCAGAGGAATTGTTTTTCACACCGAGGTTTACTACCGCTTTAAAACCCCCTACCCATTTTTTATTTTATTTTTTTTTGGTATTTGCTGTCTGTGTCCCATTTCCCTTCACCAGTGAGAGGAAAACAGTCAGGGAAATCCTCTCTGACAGCTGTCACCTGAACAAGTGTCCCTATTGGAATATTTCCCCTTTATTCCTGACCTGATGAGAAAACCAAACATTTTGGATTTTCACTGCCTTGTGTGGTCACAAGACAAATAGAGTGAGTCTCCCTAGCAAGCACTTAGAGGTAAAGACCTGACAGAGGTTCTGATCTTTCCATACTCAATCCAAGACAAAAAATGTTCAGGCTTTAGACAAATTTTATGACTATTTCTTTGTATGGGTGATATTTCCAATAGATACACAAAAATGTGTTTTTTTTTTTTTTTTTACTTCCCTTACTGTTTAGATTCTTCAAAAAAATCCTCGTCAACCTGGAAGATCATGTATAGGATTGTATCTGAGAACGGCTTCCAGGGGCTGTTTGCTGGTGAGTTTGAGTACTGCTGTCATAACCTGTGTATTGTAAACTGAATCCCTCTTCCTTTAACCATGTTTTTTTTTATATGGCAATATACTAAAAGGATTGCAGTTTATTTAATATATTTCTGTATAAATCAGCACTGTGGTCTCTCCTATACTGGCCTGGTTTATTATCAAGGTTACATGATGTTCATGTTTTTTTTTTTTTTTTTTTAATGAGATGCAAGAGAGATCACACAAACACTTGCAGGTAAAATGAAACTGTATATAACATTTAATTAAGTAATGACAGATAAAGATAACAAACATAATAATAATGGAAAAATGTAGCAAGAAGCTTGGCTACAGATGCCTTTTGCCAAGGTGTCCCGTCCGTTTTCTGCAGATTGGCAGATTATCAAACCAGACGTGTGTGTGTGTGCAGAAGCCCAGGTGAGAGACTAACTAGTTCCAGTTTTGGCTGTGATATATACAGGAATAATTGGTAGTAATGGCCAATCGTAACCCAATGTATACCCTTTTAAAGGAGACAGCACACATTCCTGAAGGGGCTTGGTCAGTTCGGGATGACATACCTGTAGTATTAGGTCAGCTAAAGTAAAACCATCCCTATATGGCCTCTTAACCAGGCATGGGTTGCATTTTTATGTATTAGTGAGCCATAACAAGGAAAAACAAATTTCCCCATCGTGCTCACATAGCCAAAGTCTAGAGCAGTGATCTACAAACTGCAGCCCTTTACTTGCCTTTAACCGGCCCTTGGGGCACCATTCCTACCAATGATACCAATGATGGGGCACTATTCCTCCCAATGATGGGACACTATTCCTCTCAGTGATACCAATGATGGGGCACTATGCCTCCCAATGATACCAACAATGGGGCACTATTCCTCCCAATGATACCAATGATGTGGCACTATCCTTCCCAATGATACCAATGATGGGGCACTGTTCCTCTCAATGATACCAACTATGGGGCACTATTCCTCCCAATGATACCGCACTATTCTTCCCATTGACACTAATGATGGGGCACTATTGCTCCCAATGATACCAACGATGGGGCACGATTGCTCCCACTGATGGGGCACAATTGCTCCCAATTATACCAATGATGGGGCACTATTGCTCCCAATGATACCAACGATGGGGTACTATTCCTTCCACTGATACCAATGATGGGGCACTATTGCTCCCAATGATACCAACGATGGGTCACTATTTCTCTCACTGATGGGGCACGATTGCTCCCAATTATACCAATGATGGGGCACTATTGATACCAATGATGGGGCACTATTGATACCAATGATGGGGCACTATTGCTTCCAATGATGGGGCACTATTGCTCCCAGTCATACCAAGGATGGGGCAGTATTCCTCCCAACGATACCTACGATGGGCACTATTCCTCCTAATGATACCAACAATGGGGCACTATTCCTTCCCCTAATACCAAATAGGCCCCCCTAAAGTCTATAGGACATTGGGATTGGTATTGATCGGTGGAAAGCTGGTGAAAAGTGTCCAAAAGATACATGAACACCCATCCAATCGGAGAATGCTTTACAAATGCAAAGAGTTCCCTGAATGGCTGCCATGCTGAGTGAGCGACATTATGGGTCCACTAATCAGCAGGGCAGCCACTCAGCACGGGACCCAGAAGCTAGCGGTAATCACTGTAGTTGCGAAGCCTACTTCAGGGACTTCCATCTTCCACGGGGATCCCACAGTTATGGCACATGTATACTTACATCTGCCCAAGCTGGACCAATATAACTATGCAAAAATATCCATAATTAAACTTCAGCTTTAAAGCAGGACTAAAGTTGTTTTAACAACTTTTTTTTTTTTTTTTTAATCAAAAACAGCGTTTATTGAAGTTGTTACAGGATAATAACAGACATGGAAAAAAAACATAAGGCGCAACATGCACCCAATATGCATAAGCAGGAGGATGCACAGTTTTGCGCGTATTTAGCGGAATGTATTCTCATAGTCCCCACATCACCCCCATCTGTTGAGGGCGAGGGGGCAACCGGGGGATAGTGGGCGGCGCAGCCATCAGCTGGGTAAGATACAGACTAACATCCACCCCAGGCTACCCCCAAGACCCAAACTCTAAGGTAATTAGTACCAAAGCCTTAATCAGACTGGAGCTCTATAACAGCATGCCTATTCTGCGCATGTGGAGGAGTCATCCAGCCACCTGTCCCAGATTCTGTGGTACTTGTTCGGGCATCCTCTGTGTATATAGAGAGCTTTTTTATATGGCAGAGTCGTGTTAACAGCCCCCTTCCACTGCTGCAATGTCGGGGGAGTCTCCCGAAGCCACACCCTGGCGATCATCAGTCTGGCTACAAATAGCGTCTCCTGCAAGAAGATGTGGAGATATTTGTCTGTTTCTGATGTAGGGAGAAGTCCCAATAGACCCATCCGGTCATGAAGGAATTTGATCACCTGGCTCCAGCATTCCTGTATATGGGACCGTTTCTACCAGCTGTCCCCGACAAAGGCCTTTTATATTGGGGTGGGCCCAGATAGCGATGGCGAGGGGCTCCACTGCCAGAGCATACAAAAGAGGGGAAATGGGACAGCCCTGCCGGGTGCCCCGCGATAGGGGGAAGGGATCAGAAATTTTACCGTTGATTTGTATACGGGCGGTAGGGGCTTTATAGAGGATTTGCAGCCATTTTATAAAGTTTGGACCAAAACCAAATCTGCGCAGGCACTCTCATAGATACCCCCACTCCACCGAGTCAAACGCCTTTGCTGCATCAAGGCTGACTACCACCCTGGACCCGACGTTGTCGTGTGAAGCCTGAAGATTCATAGACAATCGTCTGAGATTAAATGCTGTGTTCTTATTGGGCATAAAGCCAACTTGATCAGGATGAATCAAGTCGAGAATAACTTTGTTGAGATGGTGCTGGTTTTGAACATGTGGGCATAGAGTTCCCTCCTTCTCGGGACTGTGGCCTCGCGAAACTGGGAGTAAAACTCTAGAGGAAGACCATCAGACCCTGGTGACTTGGAGGGAGGGAGGCTGGCCATGGCCTCCTCAATGTCATCAGTAGTGATTGGGGCTTCTAATTGTGTGACCTGTTGGGCAGTTAGGCTAGGGAAGTCAATGGATTGCAGGAATTCTGACAGTTCGTCAGGTGTATGTTGTGCGGTAGATGAGTATAGTGCTGAGAAAAAAAGTCATAAATTCTTTAGCCACAAGGTCGGGATCAGTGATCACGTCTCCTCACGTCCTCCTTAAGAATGACAACCATAGGGGGCGAGTGATCAAGGTGTGCCATATAGGCCAGCAGTTTACCGGCCCTTTCACCGTGTTCAAAGATCCTTTGCCTGCTGAAGAAAATATGTTGCTTGGCCTTCTCATAATGTATCTGATTCAGGAGTCTAGTCTGCTGTCTCAGATGGGCTGCAGTGGCAGGAGAGGGGATAGCCAGAAACACCCGCTCCGTAGAGCGGAGATGATCCTCTGCCTGTTGCACTAGTTCTCTGGAGGAGGCTTTGGGTCTAGAGATATGTGCCGACAATATCATGCGTGCATGTAGCTTAAATGCCTCCCTGACCTTACCAGGTTCAGCCGAACCCCAGTTGGTCCGAAAGAAATATTCCCATTCACTCTGCAGACCCTCCACTCCTGGTAGTGTGGACAACCAGAACGGGTTAAGGCGCCAAATAGGAGGTGACCCCGAGGTCTGCAGACGCAGGGTAATCCAGCAGGGAGAGTGGTCCGACAGTAAGCGAGTGTCTATGCCAGCCTCGATGAGATTGGGCATCAATGGGGGTGACAGCAGGATATAGTCAATCCGGGACATGGCTGTGTGGGCTGGTGTAAAGCAGATGTACTGTCTAGCTTCAGGGTGACAATGTCGCCAGGTGTCCATCATGGCAAATTCCTGAAGAAATCTGCCAAATCTGGTGCTGTGGGACAGATGTGGGGCAGGAGCCGGGGAGTCAAGTCTGTCGAGAATCGAGTCTGCGACAGTATTGAAGTCCCCAAGTCAGATGGCCGGGGCGATGGGGAACCTTGTCATGAAGTCAATGCCCTCCCGCAGTACCTCAAACTGAAAGGGAGGGGGGATGTAGAAGGCTAAAATATGTACTTCAACTCCATAGACTATAGCTCTCAGAAATAAGTAACGACCCCGGGGATCCGACCGCAGGTCCAGCAGCTGGAACTGCACCGTTTTAGCAATGAGGATTCCATGCCTCTCGAGTGACTTGTGTAGGGGGCCTGATACAGCCAACCCACCCAAGGCCTCTTGAGTGCCATCTGGAGGTGCCCTGTAATGTGTGTCTCCACCAGTACTGAAATTCCCGCTTTAAGATGCTTGAGGTGGGCCAAAACCGCTAGACGTTTAGGTTTTGCGCAGAGACCCCTGACGTTCTACACCATTAGTTTAAGGGGAGCCATATTGATGTTAGACAGCAGAGGGCTGTGGCCGGATCCACAGGAATCACACCGGGCGGGCAACGGTGCGCACACCGCCACCCCTCAAGCAGTGACATACCATGCATGCAGGCACATGTCATACAATACACTATTAATCATAACATTTCCTTCATAGGGGTGAGAACATAAAGGTGGAGGTCGGCAGGGTCAGTTAACCAAGGGGCGAAGCAGAGAATACAGTTAAAGTCCACGTAGTGGTACATTGGTGTCTTAGTATATGCATATAACAGTTCCTCAAACACACTGGTCCAGCTTAGGAGGAACAACACACTAACACTCAATACAGTCAGTGGGGCAGCGGCTGGCCAGGGAAACACAGCATAACATTTAAATGGCATAAAATTCAAACTGAACAGGGGGGTCCAAGTGACGGCACTTGGGGTTCCAGGGAGATGCGTGATGTCGGGGGGGCGAACTACAACTGTAAAGCACACGCTGGGCTCGGGTGTACAGTTTCTGAGTGAAATAGTCCGACATTGCTTGCTCCGGTGTGGATATAGAAAGGGGGACCACAAGGATCCATAGGGAGGGGGAGTCCAACATCTCAGCGGTCGGAGGCAGCCACTTGAGAGCATGAGAGGGGCACCATTGCATGTATGGGGCTGTCTCTTGTCACGTTTTTGGGGTTGTGCTCGATATGTACAAAGAGAGATCACACAAATACTTAAAAATATAACATTTATTACAAGTAATGACAGATACAGATAAAGTTAAAGAAAATATCAAGAATACTTAACTAAAGGTGCTTGTTTCCGTAGCCATGGAGTCCCTGACATGGCACAGGGGATCAGGACCAGACACGTGCCTCATGGCTGTTCTGGGTGAGACTCACTCGTATAGATTTTGGCTGTGGTAATATAGAACTTGTGTAAACCACCCCCAGCCAACACCCTGGTAAGCAACAATATGACCTTTACATTCCTGAGGAGAGGGGGCTAGCTTGACCATATAAGGCGGTTCAAATGCCAATAAGTTGAGTCATGCAAGGTAACCAGGATCTTAGAGCATCAGCCCCACCCGTTGCTCTGCCCCACCCGGGGAAGAAATTCCCCAAACACTGCCCTCAACTGTTCCAGGGACACCAGTGCCCCCAGCGCAGGCTGCGCTGCTGCTGACTCCTCCTCCAGAAGGGCCTGCAGGATCATCTGCCATCGCACCACCGAAAATGGCAGTCAAAGTTAGCAAAAAAATTAACTGACACCCCCACAATGCAGCCCCACCACTGCCCCACAGATCGCCAGGGAAGGCCCAGCTATACTTGCTGTTTTGATGCCCACAGAACTGCTCCCAGCAGGAGTGCATAAAAAGGACCGCCAGAAAGAAGCGCCGTCTGTAGTCAGCCACGCTGTCCCACATGAAAAGGAAAGTAAAACGGCAGCAGCACGTTTTACACTGCTCCAGGGACATCCAATATGGCCGCTGAGATCATCCACAAGAGGCCAAAGCCTGTGTGCAGGCCGCGACTACAGTAAAATGGCCGCCACTGGCACTAGAGGGAAACCCTCAGCAAAATGGCCGCGGCTACGGCAAAATGCCAGCGATCCGCCGTAAAATGGCGGCGGATCGCCGCATGTCAGTATAAAACGCACAGATGCGGTTTTTACACGGGGTGCGGAGCGGGGGGGAGGGGGGGTGAGGGAGGGGGGCGAAGACACCCAGGAGGACACTAGCCCAGTGACCACCCTCCACCGGTTGGCCAGAAAATCGCAAAAAGTACGCCCATCACCCCCCCTCCGCACCCCTAAGGGGGGAAGAGGGGATCACTCGCCACTCCGACGGGCGTATCGGGTAGCCACCCGGTCACAGACCGTCCTCCCCTTCCGGAAAGGGATGCTGCAGGCCAAAGCCCCTGGACAGGCACAGAGTCCGGTCACCGGGTGTAAGTGAGGGTCACCCACTGGCCGCCCGCACGGAATGGGCAAGATGCGGCGGGTCCCGCCACAGCATAGGACTATCTCGGAACGGTCAGCCGTGCTGGGGAAACTGCAGGATGCAAGTCATCCTCTATGCCCCAGCCAGCTTCTTGATAGCAGTCTTCATCAAATAGCTTGAAAAAAAGAAAAAAGCGGTAGCAAAAAATATAAACCGCAGGTCCCATAAGGGAGCCAGGTCAACTCCTTGCACTAGGCATATTAAAACTGATATGCTGAGCAGAGCAGGGGGCTTATATGTGAGAGAGAGGACGGCCCCCTGGGAGTGGCCAGCTTTCTTTCTTTTTGCCTAGTTAACTCCTAGTAGGATGTGCATATAACCCCACATGTCTAAGAGGGCTGCGTCTGTCAGTGAACGTAAGAGAAATAAAGCCAGATGCCTGGCACACATGAACAGGAATTACATCATTAGTGGCCAAATAGGATCATCATGGGGCCTGTATGATTTGGTGGCGGAGGTGGTCGCAGCAGGAGAGTCTGTAGTAACAAGATCCTGGGCCGGTCATTGCTTAAGGACAGCACAGGAGGTAAGTGTGTGCCATATTCTGTAGATTATGGCTAATGTTCACCCCTCTTAATGGGTTTGCTTCTGTTTTTATGTTGTAAAAGCAAACCCGAAATGTTGAAAAAGGCAGATGTCACTCTTCTGTGTTTCTATTTGCACCTCTGGTCGCCTGCCCTTTAATCCTGCAGCAGATTTGGTTGGCCTCTTTGGCACTTGTTGTGCAGCCCTTAGACCCCAGCAGGCAATAGTGGGAATGATCTCTACCATCCTCATGTAACATGTCCCCAGCCTCCCATTGTTTTCAGCAGCATGTCTTTACTTTTCAACCACACCTGTATCACAGTCTCAGATCTTGATAACCTCTAGTAAGCCTGACAGCCTTCTCTAGCACTACATACTGTATCCTGAACATTCTGTATGGCCCCTTAGGGACTTAATGGGCTGCATTTGAGGCCTCCTATGAATAGTAAGTTGACAACCACTGCTTTAATATTTTTCTGCATGCCCTGGTGTCCCTCTGATTGGCCGATCACATGACCACTGTGCTGGGCTCGCTCAGTGAGCATGCTCTCAGCACATAAACATTGGAAGGCCAGCAATGCATATTTACGGCTTTTGGGTATGAAAGCTCACTTTTTTTGCTGCTCCACATATGTGCTAGGAAGTTGCAAAGGAGTAAAATCGTGTGTGTGTGTGTGTGTGTTAGTGTTACTACTCCATGTAGGCCAGTGGGTTGGAAGCTAAACCGATGCCTCCACCTGTGTTTTGAGGTGAAACTTTGACCTGTTTTCATGCCATGTGTGGTTTATTAAACCTATTGGTGGCTTGTTATATATTCACTGTAATTCACCTGCTGGCTTTTCACCTTTCAAAATCTCCAGCAGTCAGTTTTGTCTCTCTCTCTCTCTCTCTCTTTCTTGCAGTCATTATGGTAGAAAGTTTCCCTAGAAGAAGAGAAGCTACCAAGCTAGTCAAACCACCATAAAACAAGAGAAATACTAATATTATGATGAAAATGTATCAGCAGCAGAGTGTTGTACTGTGTTAACCATTAACAAAAGTAAAAGTTTGGATTTAACTAAATCCGATGTGATACAAGCTTTCAAAACATGCTAGTCTCTTCTTCAGAAGAGGCCAGGGTGCTATGAAAGCTTGCACTACAATCTATTTAAAGAGGAATTGCATTGTATCTGAGCCTCACAAACCAAAAATGCTATTTAATTAAAGTGGTTGTAAAGGCAGAAAGTTTTATATCTTAATGCATTCTATGCATTAAGATAAAAAAAAAACCTTCTGTGTGCAGCAGCCCCCCCTAATACTTACCTGAGCCCCATCTTGATCCAGCGATGTTGCACAAGAGACTCGGCTGTATGGGACTCTCCCTGTTCATTGACTGAGACAGCAGTGAAGCGTCATTGGCTCTTGCTGATGTCAAAGTCAGTGAGCCAATGAGGAGAGAGAGAGAGAGAGAGAGAGGACGGGGTTGGGCCACGGCTCTGTGTCTGAATAGACACAGGGAGCTGTGACCCGGCTCGGGTACCCCCATAGCAAGCTGCTTGCTGTGGGGGCACTGAACAGGAGGAATGGGCCAGGAGTGCTGAAGAGGAGGATCGGGGCTGCTCTGTGCAAATCCACAGAGCAGGTAGGTATGACATGTTTATTATTTTTAACAAAAAAGAAAAGAGACTTTAGTATCACTTTCATTTTTAATATTCAAAGCAAACTCATCCATCCATCCTTGTCTCCATGCTTTATTTTTTTGAGGAATCGCTTTGAAAAACACTCCCCTAGCATTTATAGCTGTGGCCATCTTGAGTAAGGACAGATTGTTCATGTAGCATTTACTTACTAGAATCCATCTGCCCTTTGCTCAGGCATGCAGGCAGTTGGGTGTGCTTAACTGAGAAAGCCCCTGCACCCTTTCTCCCTTCCTGAGGACACCTGGAATGTATGGACTTTTAATTTTTTTAAAATGGTTCACTGCTTCAGGTCCAATTTCAGCCCAAATTTTTAGCTGAATTCGGACCTGAAACGGACCAAAAGATGCACAGGACCCCCTGTGCAAATTTGCATTGGAGATATGTAAACCGGCTCCATAGAGAGCCAGTCACATTCTTCTGCAATTGCGAATTGGATGCAGGTTCCCTCCGCATCCAATTCGCAATGGTGTGAACCCAGCCTAACTGTGGGGGGGAAGGCTGTGACTGGAGGAAAACTGGGATCCGTGTTTCTGCTTAGTTCTCCATTTTCCTCCCTCACAGAATGGCGGGATGTGAACGATCGTTGGGTCCCGACGGCCATCATAACCACTAGACGCACTGATTAGCTCCTGCTGTGTCCAATCACAGTGGGAGCGGGGCTCCGGCGGCATGCCTGCCCCAGAGCAGTGGAGAGGAATTGCGTACCTGTACATGAGTTTGCCCTTAAGGGCCGCCCTGCCGCAGTATATGTACATGGGGCAGTCCTTAAGCAGTAGTTGTAAAGGCAGAAGGTTTTTTTTTTTACCTTGCTGTAGAAGGTAGAAAACCTTCTGCATGCAGCTCCCCCCGCAGCCCTCTAAAAACATACCTGAACACGATCTCGATCCAGCGTTGTGCACAAGAGCAGCTGCTGCTATCTAGGCTCCCTCCTCATAGGCTCAGATACAGCAGTGGGAGAGCCATTGGCTCCTATTGGTTTCAATCACAGCCAGTGACAAGGGTGCAGAGGGTGGGGCTGAGCCCTGTTCTGGACACCCAGAATGGGGCTCAGTACCGAGTATGCACGAGTGCCCCCATTGCTAGCAGCTTGCTGTGGGGGCACTCAGCAGGGGGGAGATGCCAGAAGCGTCAGCTGGGGACCCCAGAAGAGGAGGATCAGGGCTGCTCTGGGCAAAACTATTACACAAAGCAAGTGAGTATAACAGGTTTGTTGTTTTAATTAAAAAAAAAAAAAGCAAGAGAAAAAAAAAACCACCTCTACAATCACTTTAATTTTAGCAAATATAATATGCCTTCCTACCTATTTACTAAAGTTAGCAGCATAATAATTAAAAATAGTCAATGTTGATTAAGAGAATGGAGTTCTGCTTTAGTTGGCCAGGAAATTGCATCACCCTAAATCCAAACTTCTACTAAGAATGTGGAGACCTCCCACTGACTTACATTTTTGTTTATGTTCAGTTTTTAGTGACTTACGTATTCTTTCTTTTTTTTATATCCCTTGCAGGCCTTATTCCTCGTCTGATCAAAATCGCTCCGGCATGTGCCATAATGATTAGCACTTATGAATTTGGGAAGGCTTTTTTCCGCAAGTTAAACAATGAGCGGCAGCTGAAAGTGTTGTGATGAAGTTTTGGGATTAAGCAAAGCATGATCCCACCTCATATCATCAGATGTCCAGGCTTTCTCTGGTCCACTCATTAGGTGCAAAGCACCTCTCCTGTGTACTTCAATAGTCTTTTCCAGTAAGAATAATGGCAATGAGCATAGTACATTAACCCCTGAGCAACCAATCAGAAGTAATCTTTCACTAAGTTGCCAACAATGTAACTGCAGTTGCTATGTGTTCCTGCATTTTGTATTATCATGTTTGCCCCTTTCAGTGTTGTATTCCATAACCCCAGTGGTGTTAATGATTGCAAGTGGTAGAAGAGACTTACAGCAATTGGAGTGGGGGAATCTTTCTTCCTGTTTAAGTGTTTTTTAATTTTCTGGGTGGAACATTTCTATAAATTGTATCTAAAGAAAGCCAAACCTTTTGGGGGAGAGGGTTAGATCCTCTGTCAGGTCTTTGCTGCTGTCCTTACCCCCACTGGGGAGATTCACCCTCTCTGTTAGTCCTGGTGACCTTTGTCACCAAAATTAATCTTTTGGCGCCGACAGTATGCAAATATGCAGCCTCTCGGCGGGTGGGCCTTGACGCCGAGCGACCGCATATTTGCGTTCTAGAATGTAAATATAGCTGTGCTGAGAGTTGTGCGCTCCCGGCACAGTTACCAGCGGCTAATGGAAAGCTCCCAATCACTACTTGCTATCCGGAGCTTTCCAATCATGTGACCTTCAGTCATGGTGGTCACCTGATCATAAACCCCGCCCCGCTTCCTGGCATCTGAAACCACTTAAAGAGCTGGGAGGCGCCGGCGCCAAGGGGTTAAAATTGTGAAGAGAAATCCTAAATGTGGTGGCTGTCACCCAAACTGGAATAGAAAGGAAATCATCCAATGGAAACACATATTCCAGTGACAGCTGTCCAAAGCTGGTCATACATTATACAATGTTCCTTTAGATTCACCAAAAAACATATAATTTGAGGTCAAACCTTATCAACACTTTCAATTTTTATCCAATCAGGCAGGCCCTTGCACTACATAGTTAAAAGAGGTTGTAAAAATATGAACAAAGCATATCCCTCTATAGTGTGTGCTTGTCTCAATCCAGAGCACTAAGTGGTGTCATTTCTGTCTGCTGCTGTAAGCATGAATCACTTCTGACAAGTTTTCCTGACTCCAGGAGAAGTAAAGTGACAGGGGAGGGACCTCCAGATGATTGACACTGTTCCTATGTGCTGTGCGGAGGGAGGGGAGGGTTTTATCCCTTCCCTCCAATAAGCTCTAGAGCTCTCCTCACTGATGTAACTTCAGCTCTCCGCCCCCTGCTTTTCATAGCTAAGAGATCCTGTTTACATTCTGCACTTTGAATGGATGTAGGTGAAAGACCGCTATAGATAAACAGGTACAACTTGTAGGAGGATTTGTTTCATCTCTACTTATCACCTGAGGCAGGTCACTTCACTGGGTATATGTAAGGGTTTACAACCACTTTAAGGTAAATCTAAAGGGGATTGTACAGAAATCGTACAAGAAAATTGTATAATGTATGGCCAGCTTTAGACAGGACTTCCTCTCAATTTAGAAAGATTTCCTCTTACCTTTTGCTGTCTGTAGGACAGGAAATGGACAAAAATCTCCCCAGGGGGACACAGATCCCAAAAAAGGAACAAAACAAACCTGACCAGCCTTAACTATTCCCTACTTTATTGAAAATTAATATATTTTTTTTTTTTACGTTCAGCCCACATTAATAAAATTTAGTTTATTTATTATATTTTTTTTAACTGTAAATAGTGTTACAAGAGAATTCAGATATACAACTTAAAAAAAAAAAGAAAACCATGTTAAACTATTATATTTTTCACAGTCCTAAATTTGTATTTGATTATTTTGTGCTACAAAATATTTTTTATGGCTATGTGTGTCTAGTTTTATTAAAGTAAACCTGTCGCAAACTTGGGCGATTCAAACAAAGCATCTGAAGAAAAAATACATAAGAATAGGTTACCTTCAATCAAAAAACTGCATGTAAGCATAGTCAGTAGATCCAGATACATAAGGAGCTAGATTTATGTGTATGTTTCTGTAAACGTTTAGCTTGGTTCCAGCCATCCATGGCTTGAATTCAAATGAAAAGAATAAGCTATTGCGCTGACTGGAACCCAAACGTCATCAAATGGGGCACATAAGAGGGTCAGGAGTGTGGTAGGATACACCAGGTAAAATGGATGCAGCTCCTCTCAAATTAGGTCTTGAGATCCTAATGCACATATAAAAAACAAACACAAGAGGGCGCCTCCATCTAGATTTAGCGATATATTAAAAAAGCATAAAAGACAATAAAAATGCACTCGCTAGATAAAAGTAGATCAAGGTCTATATGGGTCTATGACAAGCCTTGATCTACTTTTATCTAGTGAGTGCATTTTTATTGTCTTTTATGCTTTTATAATAAATTGCTACACCTAGATGGAGGCGCCCTCTTGTGTTTGTTTTTTACACATGGCTTGAATGTTTGGCCAATTCAGCAACCCGATACCTCCCGGTTTAAAAAACGTCCGTTGAAAAAAAAAAGAAGCTGCATGGAAGATTGGCAGCCGAACAATGACTACATCCAATCAGACGCAGTCACTGTTTCTGTGCTCAGACAACCATGGATGCTGCAGCTGTCTCCCTACATTAACCTGCAGGGGAGATTCCTCCATTTACACAGTTTGTGTTTTATGAATAGCTTTAGCCTCCTTATTAGTCAATGAGGTTGCTATTCTTTACGCTAAGTTGTAGAAAGGCTTAGGCCGGGTTCACACGTACCCGGGAGTCAGGTGCGGTTCTGTTCACCAGTTCGGGTGCAATTCAGATGCAAATTTTTTACCTGAAATCTCACCTGAACCGGATCCAAAATCGCACACGGCCGCCCCGCACATGTGTAAACCGGCTGCATTGAGAAGGCTGCCAGTTCTCGTTATGCGAATCAGATGCTGTTCAAAAGGCATGTGATTCGCATATTTGTGAACCAAGCGTCAGGAGGGGGAGGGGCCAAGCTTGACCCTTACAGGAAAAGTCAAGATTTGCAGATGGATATAGCTGTATTTATCTGTGGATGCATTGATTGTTTGTTTTTGTGTGTGGTATATACTGATGGAAGCCTCTGCACAATGGTGTAGCGGGCTGAGTCTGAGCTTGCGACAGCTTTAAGGACCCTTTCACACGAGCGGAGCCCATTTTGACGGGCTCCGCTGCTCAGCGGGGATCCATCCGTTTATCCCCGCTGAGCCGGCGGATGACAGGACAGTCTCTGCACTCCGTGCAAAGACTGACCTGGCACAGCTCCATTCTCCTCTATAGAGGATCGGATGAACACGGACCTTCTGTCCGTGTTCATCCGATCTGATCCGCCAGGCGGATGGAAAATAGGGTTTCCATCTGTCTGTTTTTGGTGGATCGGAGAGGATTGGATGTCAGCGGACATGTCACCGCTGACATTCGTCGGTCCATAGAAGACAATGGAGCGTCCGTTCGGGTCCATCTGAAAAACTGACAGGCGGACCCGAATGATCCGCTGGTGTGAAAGAGCCCTTAAGAGCAAATTAAGTGGTTATGAGATATTTTTGTAACAATCTTACCCACGGGGGTCTTCTCTGCTTTTGCTATAGTTTCCTATTAATGCAATGGTAAGCAATAACATCACACATTGAGCTTCCTTGAACGTAGAATGTAATGATGATCTGTGTGTGAGCTCCATGATTTTGTATCGATATCTGTGCTCCCCATGCGATGTTGGGTACAGAGACTTTTTTTTATTTATTTTTTTATATCAGTTATAAAAGTGCCTTAGACTTACCATACACATTACAATCTGACTGCACAGTCTCTATACAACCTTCGCTCTACCAAAACCGCAATATGAGGAATTGCCTAAACGAGTGGCGGCACCTCTATTGGGGGGTGCCTGGTCGCTGCCCCCCCCATCCATCTGTCTGGCCCCCATGCAGGATGCATAAATTCTAACGGGGGTGGGGTTTGATGCATCTGATTAGAGACAGAGACTCTAATAGGCTTCAAAATAGGATGGGCTTGGGGCGCAGAGCATTGTGCTACGAGCCTACCCATTTGTGTTACAATAGCAAATGAATATTCGCTATTAAAACATTGATCCCCCTCCCGGCCAATCAGGAAGCGGGTCTGAGACCCATTTCCCGATTGTTCAGAAAGGAGAAGCAGCCCGATTGGCTGCCGAGGAGGAGGGAAGAAACAGAAGCCACTGCTGTGATGCCTGCGGAGAGCAGGGAAAGGGGAAGCCGCCGGTGAAGCCTGGGAGAAGCACTGCCCGCCATAGTTGGGGTAAGTGTTCCGCACCCAAAAAAAATCACCAGCAGCCTCTGACCTAAACAATCCCATAATCTGTATCCAATCAGACAGGATCTTACACTACATACTTGCTGGTATATCCAATGTAAATTGTACCACCACTGCTGGCTCAGTGTCATTTTGCTGTTTATTAAAGAATTTTTAAGCACTACTTACCTCTAAGGCCTTTTTCATCTGGGGCTGGTTTTACCACCCCCTGGCTGCCCTCCCAAATTATAACAATATAGCTGGACAGGGCTGCTTTGCAGCTGCAAAATTTACAAGAGGGCCACCGCCTGTCAGACTCGGCCATTGAGTTCAATGGGGCCTCTCTGCAACCACGAGCCAAACTCTTGGCCTGCAGTTGCCGCAGTCCCACAATGTGAAATTGTCATTTGCAATTAAAAAAAAAAAAGGTAAAAAGAAACAGGCGTCAGGAGGCAGCAGTAGCACCTCCTGAATGCCTGTCAGACGCTGCTATACTGTCCTCTGAAAAGTGATCTATTACAGATCACTTTTCAGAGGGCAGTAAGCATTGCCGCAAATGTGAAAGCTCTTTAGTAGCCGCATAAGAGAACCACAATTTGATATCAGAAATGTAATATGGGACTCCCAGTCATATATACATATGGAAGAATGAGCACATTTTATATATTGTGATAACAATTCGCTAAGTGCCAATTATTTGTGCTAATTTAGTTTTCTCTTTGTTGGACATAACCAAGCTTCCCATCGCTGATCCTCAGGCTCCGTTCACACCAGAAGCGGCCCGACTTTGCAGGCGACTTCAGCTCCACTTGCAGGCGACGTCTATTATAGAAGTCCATGCAAGTCGCCTGAAGTCACCTCAAAAGTAGTGCAGGGACCTTTTTTCTAAGTTGGAGCGACTTGAGTCGCTCCTATTAGAACGGTTCCATTGTACTGCATGGAGGCGACTTAAGTTGCATAACAAGTCGCCTATGTGTGAACCGGCACTTAATCTACTAAGAAGACATCATTTTGTATATATTCTTTTTTGCTACATATTGTCCATCTTTGCTTACATTCTCTAGGAGTTTCATAACTTCATATTGGATTTTATGATGTCGGTGTTAGAAGAAGAGGTTGTTTTTTTTTTTTTTTTTTTTTGTACAATTTCCATGTATTGGATACTTTCTCTTAACTTGCATTCTGTGGGGGTTATTTACTAAAACTGGAGCATACAGAAACTGGTGCAGCTGTGAATCGTAGCCAATCAGATTCTAACTTCAGCTTGTTCAATAAAGCTTTGACAATAAAACCTGGAAGCTGATTGGTTTCTATGCAGAGCTGCACTCCCACAGTGTCTGTGGATCTCATTTGCACAGCTCCATTCACACTTGTATGACTCCAAAGTCCAGCAACTTTGGAGTGCAACTTGGATGTGGCTCGTCCCTCTGCAAAGTCGGACCCACTTTTGCACGTTAAACATTCAGGTGAGACATTCATGCAGCTTTTGAGGGTTAACATTGAAGCCTATGGCCCTCAAGTTGCATGAAAGTCATACCAAAGTAATGCATGAGCTACTAAATAGCAAGTGAAGACCGCACTCCGGAACTGTGGAACTTCATGTGTTTTATTGCATGCTGTACAATATACTGAATAGCAAACCAGGCAGACAAAAGTGCAGCCACAAACAAGGAAGGGTTAACGCGTTTCACTGACCCTCTGTCCGCTTAGTCATAATGCATGAGCTAATTTGAAGTTGCTGCAACTTAAGTCGCACCTATATGAATGGTTATCATTGGAAACATGGAGTACAACTTTTCATGCAACTCTAATGTCCAAAGTCGAATGTCAAGTCGCTCAAGTGTGACTGGAGTGTGATCAGCAATCACCTGATGACTGATTTCTGGTATAATTATTTCTAGATACATATTTACACCATAGCAGATCTACAATAGACACAATAAGCCACCTACAGTGTTCTCTTTGCAGCAATGTGTTCTTTTAATAAAATCATGCTGTGTGTTTTCTCTCTAGGTTTTTCGTCTGTTGTAAGAAATCTTTTTATCACTAAAGGTAGATTTAGACGTGCATCTAAATCTCCGTTTCCTCTGAAGCCCAATCTGTGCTTGGATCGCGCTTCAGAGGCTACTGACAGGCGGCGAGGAAGTGATTTGATGCCTCCTCAGCGCTTGTTTTAACCCCATTTTTGCCAACAAATGCGCAGCAACCATGTGCATTGCATGCGGTTGCAAGGTGTTTGCGGCACTTCCCTATTTGCCTGAGTGTGTAGCGTTCTGTGGGCTTGCTGCCCGGCAATCGCTACATTTAGGGCAAACCTGGCCACAGGTGTGGAGCATTGCAACCATAGCATTTCAACACCCCCATCAGCTGACCAGTGGCAGCTGGTGGTCATCAGCCCCAAACTTACCCCATCTAGGTCGCGGGCAGTGGCTTCCTCTGCATCTCCTCGGTATCACGGCGGCATCTCCCTCCTCCTCCTAGACGGCCAATGTTGGCCTGTTTCTTCGGCCAATCGGGTGATGGGTCTCAGGACCCGCTTTCTGATTGGCCAGGAGGAGAATCTTGAAGACAATAGCGAATATTCATTCGCTATTCTCACACAAGTGGGTGTGCTCACGCCCACCCTTTTTTTGAAGCCAATTGGAGCCTCAGGTTCTAATCACGTGCTTAAAAAAAAAAACCCCATTGGAATGCATGCGTTTGGCTCCCCGCATGTAGATTAGGGGGCCGGACGCATGGATAGGCGCCCTGCATTACGAGCTTCCACTGCCTATTGCAGCTTAAGGGCGGGGGGCAGTTGGTGGGCAGCAAAAAACACTGCTCACCCACACATTTTTGGTGCCCCCCCCCCCCCACGTCTCGAAGAAGCCTTGCAGTGCCTTTAAATTGCACCCATTATCCATACATAACAGAGGCAGACATTCTGTGGGTTGAACCAACATTCAGCCAGTGAACTCTCTGGGAACTAGTTACAGTCTATCTCTGTGACGTGAAGCATTTCTTGTGCCTTATATGATACCAGTGCTGGGGGAAATGTCTGCACTACTACTGCTGACTTCTTCTGTTGAAAGTGCTGGTTCCCTGGCTGCCTCTTGCTTTAAAGTCGAATTCCAGCATTTTTTAAAGTAGAACTTAAGGTATTTTTTTTGATAGAGTAAGGGAGGGCTATAACCCCCAGCAGATTTATTTTTTTTTGCCCATGTGTCCCATTGTGGAGATTTCCCTTCACTTCCTGTAACATAGTCAAAACAGGAAGTGCGAGGGAGTTCCTGGTTGTCACCAGAACAAGTGTCCCCATTGGAAGATTCCCCCTCTATTATTCTGGGGACAACACACAATTTGGGATTTTCTTTCACTTTCAAATGAGGGGTCACATATAGCAATAAAAACCTGACAGGGATTCTGAACCATCTCCACTCCATTTAAAACTAAACAAAACGTTTTGCCTTTAGTTCTACTTTTCTAGAGTGGGAAGAGTTACAAACTTTGTCAGGTTTTAGTTTCTGTCTGTGACCCCCTTTCAGGAGCCTTTCCTTTATTTCCTGCTCCTGTGATATTCATTTAAGCAACAGGTAGAGCGGTTGTCACAATGACAGCAAGCACAGACAGCAGTCTAACCATTGCTTAACGTTTTAGTCCTGTCTCATTAAAAATGTGTTTGCGTCTGGCCTTCTTGGATAGATTTCACATCATTTCTTATCCAAGCAGTAGGGGGCATTCTCTACAGTAGGGATACAGATGTCAGAGGCACCAACCCTTTCCTACTCTAAACTAGACAAAAAAAACATTTGGGTTAGTTCGGGCTTTAACCACTTGCCGACCGCCCCACGTAAATATGTACTGCCGGGCGGCGGCTCCTACAGGCAGAATCATACAGGTACGTGATTCTGCACTTCCGGGTCTGCGGCACACACATGCTGCCGGTGTCCAGCTCCGCTGTGATTTGACACAGCAGGAGCCAATCAGCGGGTCTGGCAGACCTGATGTCTGCCGACAGAGGCAGAATGGCAGTCTGCTTATGTAAACAAGGCAGATCACCATTCTGTGACAAGGGAAGACAGAGATCCTGTGTTTCTGCTGAGCAGGAACATGGATCTCTGTCTTCCCCCAGTCAAAGCACCTCCCCCACACAGTTAGAAAGCACTCCTAGGAGCACATTTAACCCTTTGATCGCCCCTAAAGTTAAACCCTTCCCTGCCAGTGTCATTAGTACAGTGACAGTGCATATTTTTTAGCACCGATTACTGTATGAGGGCCAGTTCACACATAGGCGATTCGATTTCGGTGCGACTTTGCTAGGCAAATTTCAACGCAACTTCAGCACGACTTCGGGTGAATTACAACGCGACTCCATGCCAGGTGACTTTGCCTGTAGCCAATTAGAGAAGGGAAGGAGGGGGTTGCCTTCAAAAATAATTTTCTTTTAACTGTAAAGTCGCTTCAGTATAGATGGGGGATCTGACTTGGAAATGACTTCCTTTGAATTCTATGGGCACAAGTTGGATAGAAGTCGCCTTGAAGTCGTACAGGAACCTCACCTTGAAGCTGGAGCGACTTCAGTAGTGTACTTTAAGACAGCTCCCATTCACTTCAATGGGATTTCTTATGTCAAGCGACTTGAGGTGACACAAGTCGCAGCGTGTGTGAACCGGCCATTAGTGTCACTGGTCCCCAAAGAAATGTCACTTAGTGTCCAATATGGCTTCCGCAATGTCGCAGTCCCGCTAAAAATCGCTGATCGCCGCCACTACTGGTAAAAATAAATAAATATATCACATAGTTTGTAGACGCGATAACTTTTGCGCAAACCAATCAATATACGCTTATTGGGATTTTTTTTTAACAAAAATATGTAGCAGAATACATATTGGCCTAAATTGATGAAGAAATTCGATTTTTTTACCTTTTTATTGGGAATGTTTTATAGCAGAAAGTAAAAAATATATATATATATATATTTTTTTCAAAACTCTTTGAAACTGGCTTTTTTTTTTTTGTTTATAATACAAACAATAAAAACTGCAGAGGTGATCAAATACCACCAAAAGGCCCCTTTCAGGCTGCATTCACACCTGAGCGTTTTGTTTCAGGCAGAAAGTCATGCGATTTTTACCAGGTTTTTATACAGGTAAAAAGGTCACAATGTAAAACGCCTGTAATCTCCCTAAAAAGAAGCTCATGTACTTTTTTGAGCTTCAGGCGTTTTGCTTCAGGCGACAGAACGCTCAGATGTGAACAGGGGCCATTGAAATGAATGGAATTTTGCTTGTTGGGCATTTTGGCGCTGCAGAAAGGAGCGTTTTACGAGCTGAAAACGCTCAGGTGTGAATGGGCCCTCACACTTGTGCGATATGATTTTACCAAGATTTTGATGCAATTTGGGATCAGTATGACTTTGTTGCAACTTTGGCTCAATGAAAACATATTACAAAGTCTTACAGAAATAGTACAGAAATCGCATCTATATTATTCAGGTGCGATTTGCATGCAACTTTGATGGTTTAACATTGAAGTCTATGGACCTCAAGTTGCATCAAAGTCCGACCAAGGTAATGAAGGGACTACTTTGAAGTCGTACAGACATGAACGGTACTCATTGGGTAGCATGGGGAACGACTTTTCATGCGACTTTGTGGTCCCAAGTTGTAGGACAAGTCGCATAAGTGTGAAAGGGGCCAAAGAAATCTCTATTTGTGAGGGGGGGGGGGGAGGACATCAATTTTATTTGAGTACAACGTTGCACGACCGCGCGATTGTCGGTTAAAATAACGCAGTGCAGTATCGCAAAAAATGGCCTGGTCATGAAGGGGGGTAAACCTTCCGGAGCTGAAGTGGTTAAAGCTGAACCTTCCCTTTAGTCTCCCACAGCTGTACAGGCTCCTCTCCTGTACAGAAATTGCTTACTCTGATTTCACTGCACACTGGGAGCTTCTCCCGGTGTGCATTAAAAGCTGCAGTAAGTCAGATAGAGCCTCATTTCCGGTATCATCTAACCCTTTCCTCCTCAGCCTGATTGTCCATGCCTGCCCCTTTCATTCATTGGTTTTCAGTTGTTTGAATCATGGAGGCTCAGCATCACATGTGGGCATTACCAAGGGTGGTCTGCATGTAAATGAAGACTGCTTAGAAGACCAACTTCTCCAGACTGCCACCTGCAAGCAATTTGAAAAACAGGAAGATTTTGTTTAAAAACGTCCTTAGTAAGTTGAAAGGCGTGGTGGTGGGGAGCAACCAGGATTATATTTTAATTCAATCATTTTCTGAGTCACTAACCTGGAAATATTCATCTTGTGGAGGCAAGCACCTGATCTATAGAATTGTGCCAAGTCAGTGACTCCAATACTCCTATATCCTGATCCTATAAGCTATTGGATCAGGTTAACAGCCAGGTAACCAGCATTCTTCAATGACATAAGCAGAGTTATTTCTCTCACATTGGTTCCTGGTGTTAAGTTGCTTCCTCTTTTGTCATGCACACAGAATCCTTGCTTCCATTGTGTGCATGCCAGGTACTCTTTAGCATGTTTGAATTAATTAGATTGTAAAAGACATGAAAGTGCCCTTCTATTGTATTGTTTTGTCAGCCTAAAATCGAATAAAGTATTTTTTTCTACTCCTACACGTTCAGTGGTGCCTTTTATGTAAAGCGAGAATAGTGATCAGTTTTATTTTAAAGAATATGTTACCCCAACATTTCATTTTCCTAATGCGTCTTTTGTACCATGTGCTTGTGTTGAGAAGTATCCTTTTCTTTTTGTATTTCTTCCTTTCTGTGAAATCCCCTGTGTTCCTGCCAGTCCATTTGCTTTGATTAAAAACTGACCACACTAGGCCCGAGAGCACATCCATCCAAACATGATCAGTTTTCTGGCTGTGCTGGTGGAACAGCCTGCTTGTCCTCCAGTGATCATACTTGTGTTGGCACACTCCCCTGCACAGCCATTCACTGGGAGGATCAGTGTGCTGCTGTTTCTCTCTCTCTCTCTCTCTCTCTCTCTCACATCTCTAAAACCCCTTATGCAGCTGAGAACAGAGAGTGTGTGATCACATAAAAAAGGGGGAAAATAGGTTTTCTATATCTACAGAAATGTCTTGTCTTTCATTTCTATTTTAAACAATGTTCCTTTTTTACAAGGTGATAGTTCACATATACTTTAAATAGGATATTGTGCATACAGGGCACAATCACATTTAAAGTAGCGCTAAAGGCAAACATTTTTTTTCATTTTGGATAGTGTAAGGCAGTGTTTTTCAACTCCAGTCCTCAAGGCACACCAACAGGTCCTGTTTTCAGGATTTCCCTCAGATGAAACAGCTGTGGTAATTACTAAGGCAGTGAAACTGATCAAATCACCTGTGCAAACTCATGGAAATCCTGAAAACATGACCTGTTGGTGTGCCTTGAGGACTGGAGTTGAAAAACACTGGTGTAAAGGGAGGGTTATAACCTCTGACATATTTAATTTTGTCATCTGCGTTCCATTGGGGAGATCTACCTTCACCTCCTGTGCCATAGACAAAACAGGAAGTGAGAGGAAATCCCAGAATTAGTTTCCCCATTGAAAGATTTCCCCTCTTTTATTGTTCAGGTGACCGATAATTTACACATTTTTTTTTCATGTTCAATAATGGTCACCAGGACAAATAGAGAGGGTGAATCTACCTAACGGGGACACAAACCACAATAAAAACTGAGGGTTCTAATCCCTCTCCACTCCATCCAAAACTTAAAAGAAAAAAAAAAAAGTTTTGCCTTTAGCTAACCTTTAATCTTGAGGTATTGGTGCTTCACGCAGTAAGGAAACTGCCCTCAAGATGGCAGCACAACTTCCAAAATCTTTTTTTAAATAGTAAGTGAACACGTTTCGAGTTATCTTTTCAGTTAAAATGATTGTCATTTTTTCTGTTTCAACAGATGTTTAAAAACATAATTTTAGGCCTGAAGATTACACAAAATCCCCAAACATATATTTTCTGAAAGCAGACACCCTAGACTAGAGCATAAAATAGTGTTAGTTCCAATTTTTTTTTATTCTATAATTTTTAGTTCTAATTTTTTATGTCACATGATATTACGGCAAAGGTCTAGGAAACGCAAAATTTCAGTAAAAAACACAACGTAAATTTTAGGGCAAACAAACACAATACATTACTCAAATTTTAGTAAAATATAAAAGATGAGGTTGCACCAAGTAAATAGATACCCAACATGCCAAACCTAAAATTTTTGTGTGTGGCAAACTCCAGTACCCTATATTTTCTTCAGAAGCACTCTATAGGTATCAGTTTAGCGCTACAGAGCAGGTCTTGTGCTAGTATTATTGCTCTCACTCCGGCAGTCGTGGCAATATGTAACATGTGTATCGACGTTTTCACGACACATAGGCGCCCCGACACGTGTTTACTTTTTGTGTATGTGGGGGGGGGGGGGGGATTTTATGTGTTTGGGTGTAACTTTATTTTTTGCAAAAAAAATTTTTCTTTACTTTTTTTTTCTTCCATTACATAGGGAACAAAAAGTCCCCTATGTGATGCTTTTTTGGTGACAGGTTCTCTTTATTGAGATAAAGTATCTCACAAAAATGAGTACACCCATCACATTTTTGTAAATATTTTATTCTGTCTTTTCATGTGACAACACTGAAGAAATGACACTTTGCTACAATGTAAAGTAGTGAGTGTACAGCTTGTATAACAGTGTAAATTTGCTGTCCCCTCAAAATAACTCAACACACAGCCATTCATTTCTAAACCGCATGGCAACAGGAGTACCCCCCTAAGTGAAAATGTCCAAATTGGGCCCAAAGTGTCAATATTTTGTGTGGCCACCATTATTTTCCAGCACTACCTTAACCATGTTGGGCATGGAGTTCACCAGAGCATCACAGGTTGCCACTGGAGTCCTCTTCCATTCCTCCTTGACGACAATAGGGAGCTGGTGGATGTTGGAAACCTTGCGCTCCTCCTCCTGTTTGAGGATGACCCACAGATTTTCAATAGGGTTTAGGTCTGGAGACATGCTTGGTCAGTCTATCGCCTTTACCCTCAGCTTCTTTAGCAAGGCAGTGGTCGTCTTGGAGGTGTGTTTGGGGTTGTTAGGTTGGAATACTGCCCTGTGGCCCAGTCTCCGAAAGGGGGATGCTTCAGTATGTCACAGTACATGTTCGCATTCATGGTTCCCTCAATGAACTGTAGCTCCCCACTGCCAGCAGCACTCATGCAGCCCCAGACCATGACACTCCCACCACCATGCTTGACTGTAGGCAAGACACACTTGTCTTTGTACTCCTCACCTGGTTGCCGCCACACACACTTGACACCATCTGAACCAAATAAGTTTATCTTGCTCTCATCAGACCACAGGACATGGTTCCATGTTTTTAGTCTGCTTGTCTTCAGCAAACTGTTTGCAGGCTTTCTTGTGCATCATCTATACAAAAGGCTTCCTTCTGGCATGACAGCCATGCAGACCAATTTGATGCAGTGTGCGGCGTATGGTCTGATCACTGACAGGCTGACCCCCCACCCTTTCAACCTCTGCAGCAATGCTGGCAGAACTGATACGTCTATTTCCCAAAGACAACCTCTGGATATGATGCTGAGCATGTGCACTCAATGGTCGACCAAGGTGAGGCCTGTTCTGAGTGAAACCTGTCCTGTAGTTCTTTGCCATGAGGTGCCATGTTGAACTCCAGTGACCAGTATGAGAGAGTGACAGTGATAACACCAAATTTAGCACACCTGCTCCCCATTCACACCTGAGACCTTGCAACACTAGCGAGCAGGCCTGTACTGGCCATCGGGACTACCGGGAGTTTCCCGGTGGGCCGATGGCTCAGTGGGCCGGTTTGAATGACAGACAGCTTTTCAATGTAATGGCTGCGTGAGCCGCGCAGCCATTACTTTGAGCACCGCGGCTGTACGGTCTATAAGCGGGGCCGGACCAATGCAAGGAAGGGGCGGGTGCCCTGGGCTGGATCATACAATTTGCTGAGGAGGGGGGCACATGTGAAATCCTGGCAGTGCTTCATACAGTACACACTGGCAGTAGCTGGCGCTGCTAGGTGTACTTTCTGTATTCGCCTTTCTGTGTAGTCTGTGACACCATCCATCCCTGCTAGCCTGCTACTTCTCTCCCCCTAAAGCGCTCTGTAGTCCCGTCCTGGGGGCATGACGTCATTCACGGCCGGAGGCATGATGGGAGGAGCGTAGGGAGCTGCTGCAACCAAGAGGAACCGCGGAACTCAGCAAACAAAGTGTGCATTGCAACTCGCAAGTAAGCAAGCACTAAGCTAAGTAATAAATAAATGATTGCCATGCCATTGCCAAATGCCATGCGGGATGCATCTACCCCATCCGTGCTCAGCCGTCCCATCCATCCCCATCCGTGCTCAGCAGTCCCATCCATCCCCATACGTGCTCAGCCGTCCCATCCATCCCCATCCGTGCTCAGCCGTCCCATCCATCCCCATCCGTGCTCAGCCGTCCCATCCATCCCCATCCGTGCTCAGCAGTCCCATCCATCCCCATCCGTGCTCAGCTGTCCCATCCATCCCCATCCGTGCTCAGCCGTCCCATCCATCCCCATCCGTGCTCAGCCGTCCCATCCATCCCCATCTGTGCTCAGCCACCTCATCCATGCTCAGCCGTCCCA
>BLSH010109597.1:1602188-1619397 GCA_018402905.1 Glandirana rugosa
TTCTGGGACGTCTGTTACGACGGGTGAAGTGTACCTGGGTCACTTGGGGTCTGTTCCGACAATCGACACTATATGTCATAGAGTGTTTTCACTCATGTGGGGAGTGTAAAAACATTTATAAAATAAGATAGAAAAGTACACTGTTGTGACTTCTTTACTGTGAAGCGATGTTACATTTCATCACTCACATGTCGAACATATTGTCACATTTAAACGACAGGGAAGTTCTATTGAGTTGTGTGTCGGTAATTACAGATTTGGCGACCGTTGTTTTCGTTCATGTGGGGATACACTTTTACAGGTTTAACCCGGGTTAATAGGTAAAAGGGAGGGGTGCGCAATTGCATAGTTTATATTATATACTATTTTTGTGCACATTTGCAAAATTAAAGCGGGCCGGTCTGGATGAAGTCCAGGGCCAAATTTTTGTCCCAGTCCAGCCCTGCTAGCGAGTCGCATAACACTGGGGAGGGAAAATGGATAATTGGGCCCAATTTGGACATTTTCACATAGGGGTGTACTTGCTTTTGTTGCCAGCGGTTTAGACATTAATGGCTGTGTGTTGAGTTATCTTGAAGGGACAGCAAATTTACACTGTTATACAAGCTGTACACTCACTACTTTACATTGTAGCGAAGTGTCATTTCTTCAGTGTTGTCACATGAAAAGATAGAATAAAATATTTACAAAAATGTGAGGGGTGTACTCACTTTTGTGAGATACTGTATATCACAGCTAACAGCCTTGTCTGGGGTTCACTGGGTCCATGTGAAGTGGGCAGCATTGTCTGCAGGGTCTTCCCTAGGCATGCGCACCCGCGCTGTGTCGGTGTTACAGTCGGATGGTGGAGGTTGGGTGAGCTAAAGTTAAAAATGCTTTGTATCCAAATGAATGCTGCATTGCTGGGTATTGTTGCCCCTTGCTCCCTGCAGCCACTATGCATACCCAGACCACCTGTCTGTTTTCATACGATCCCATCCCCAGACGGATAGAAAAACAGGGTTTCAAAAAAAAAACCAGGGTTTCCTTCCGTCTGGATTTACGGTGCAGGATCGGATCGGAGAGCGGCGGGTGTCAGCTGACATGTCACCGCTGACATCCGATGCTCTATAGAGGAGAATGGATCGTCCACTCAGGTCCACCTGAAAAACTGACAGGTGGACCTGAATGGAACGGCCGTGTGAAAGGAGCCTAATGTAATTCTGTTGCAAATCCCTATCTTTTTGTTGCTGTTCTGAACAAAACTCTTTCATTATGTCCTGATTCCTGGCAGGGCAAGGTTTAGTTCATTAACCACCTGGTGATCAGGGCTGTAGATGGAAGCTCAGTCTTCCGCTAGCAGTGGTTAACCCTTTAGGGTTTGCTACTAAGCAAATTATGTTACTGCATTTAATTATTTTTCTGGGCTGCTTTAAGTGGCATGCAAAACCCAGTGAAAGGGTTATCTGTATTGGTAATGAGCAGTCTCAGAGCTATCCCAAGCACATCAGCCCTCTTCAGGCTCTTCATTAATGAAGACAGGGATGAACATGACTGTATGAAATTTGCTTTGTTCAAGCAACCACAGATGAGGATTATGATACCGAACAGGTTGTCACATTTATTATACAAGTGGAAAATGCACTTAAAAATGGATTTTATTATAACTTACCGTAAAATCCTTTTCTCTGAGTTCACTGACAGACGCAGCTCTTCATAACACGTGGGTTTTATGTCGTCTTATCAGGAGTGACTAGGCAAAACAGAAATAAAAGCAACAGGGATAGGCTAGCCCCTCCCAGGGGGCCATCCTCACCTGAGCATAAAACCCCCTGCTGGCCAATGGCATTCAGTTCGTAACAAGTAGTAGACACCTAATCAGAGGGGTGGGAGCTGCGTCTGTCAGTGAACTCAGAGAAAAGGATTTTATGATAAGTTATAATAAAATCCATTTTTCTCTTATGTTCACTGACCGACACAGCTCTTCATAACATGTGGGGACGTCCCAAAGCTGTGTCAAACAAGAGGGGTGGGAAAAACTACAACAACTGTACCCAACAGAACCCTCTCGGAAGCCGCCAGACGCACCTACACTGCCGCCTGTAAAACTTTGCGGCCAAAAGCAGCATCCGCAGATGCCGAAACATCAACTTTGTAAAACTTAGTAAACGTGTGCACTGAGGCCCAAGTAGCCGCTTTGCACACCTGAGACACCGAAGCTTGGTGTCTGAACGCCCAGAAGTACTAACGGACCTGGTGGAATGAGCCGTGACCGGAAAAGGAGGGACCGATGAGGCTGCCGAGCCCTTTTTGGAGCCCTCGGGCAACACAAATGAGTCAGACTTCCGAAAGGAAGCTGTAGCACTCAAATACACCCGTAAGCTCCTCACCACATCCAAAGAATGCAACTCAAATTCCTTAGGATGTTTGGGGCGAGGGCACAATGAGGGAAGGACAATATCCTCATTCAAATGAAAAGAGGAGACCCCCTTTGGAAGGAAAGAAGGTGGAAGTCGCAGCACCGCCTTGTCCTTATGAAGAATCAAGTACGGGGACTTGCAGGACGAGGCAGCCAATTCAGAAACCCGCCGCGCGGATGTGACAGCCACTAAGAAGGCTACCTTCTGAGACAAGGGAATGTCCCTAATCCGCTCTAATGGTGGTCTCTGAAGCACAGAGAGCACCAGATTTAAGTCCCACGGCGCCATGGGCGGCCGAAACTGGGGAGCCACATGCCGTACCCCCTGTACAAATGTTCGAATCAGCGAATGGGAAGCCAAAGGACGCTGAAAAAGGACTGCCAAGGCCGATATCTGACCCTTGAGTGTACTCAAGGCCAGGCTTTTGTCAAAGCCCTGCTGCAGAAAGGTCAGCACACTGGACACCACATAAGAGCGGGAGTTCCAACCCCCCGCCTCACACCACGTAATATAGGCCTTTCAGGTCCTGTGATAAATCTTGCGCGAAGTGCACCTGCGTGCCTTAAGCATAGTAGGGATCACCGGAGTCAGCGACTCCCCGATCCCTCAGCACCTGGGACTCAATAGCCAAGCTGTCAAAGCCAGCAAGGGTAAAGCAGGGTGCAAGATGGGACCTTGAGACAACAGGTCTTCACGAAGCGGAAGCCGCCAAGGGGCGTCCGCCACCATCCGAACCAGATCGGCGTACCAAGTGCGCTGAGGCCAATCGGGAGCCACCAGGATCGCCGGAATTCCTTCCGCCTCTATCCTGCGCAGAACCCGTGGCAACAGCTTCAGAGGAGGAAAGACATATAGCAGCCGATACCGACCCCAAGGAGCCACCAGCACGTCCGTGGCAACCGCTGACGGATCTCTTGTTCTGCACACAAAGGTCTTCACCTTGTGATTGAACCTGGACGCCATGAGGTCCACCTCTGGTGTGCCCCACTTGCGGCAAATCTGGCGAAACACTTCCAGATGCAGGGACCATTCCCCTTGGTCCAAAGTTTGGCGACTGAGAAAGTCCGCCTGCCAGTTTTCCACTCCCGGAATGTAAATGGCGGAGATAGCTGGAACATGACGTTCCGCCCAGCGGAGAATCAGAGCCGCCTCCACAGCCGCTGCGGAACTTCTCGTCCCGCCTTGATGGTTCCCGTATGCCACGGCCGTGGCATTGTCCGACTGAACCCAGACAGGGACACCATGCAGCCTTATCGACCAACGGGACAAGCAGAGCCTGATCGCTCTCAGTTCCAACACATTTATCGGAAGTCGAGCTTCCTGAGCCGACCACCGGCCCGGGGCAGACAACCGACCCAGCACCCCTCCCCAGCCCGACAGGCTGGCATCCGTCGTTACTATCGACCAGCTGAGGGGAAGAAAGGATTTCCCTAGTGTTAGAGCCGGGGCCCGAAGCCACAAAGTCAATGAACCCCGGGTCTGATGATCCAAGCAGATCAGTTTGTCCAGGGATAGAGGAGATTTGTCCCATTGCGACAAAATCGCCTTCTGTAGGAGCCGAGTGTGGCTCTGGGCGTATGGTATTGCCTCGAAGGAAGATACCATGAGCCCCAGCACCCTCATGCAGAACCGTAGGGACGACCCCCGGCGTGACAGCAGGGCCCGTACCGCCGCCTGTAACCCCAACAACTTGTCGGGAGGCAAGAACACCTTCGCCTGCACTGTGTCCAGAATCAGACCCAGGTACTCCAGGCGACAGGAAGGGGACAGCGAGGACTTCTGCAGGTTGATGAGCCAACCGAAGTCCCTCAAAGTGGACACCGTGATTCTCACGTCCTCCTCCAGGGACACAGCTGACTCCGCTCTCAAGAGCAGGTCGTCGAGGTACGCCACCACTGCGATACCTCGCTGTCTCATCAGCGCAAGGACCGGAGCCAACACCTTGGTGAACACCCTGGGAGCAGAGGCCAGCCCGAAAGGAAGGGCCACAAACTGGTAGTGCAGGTCCCCACTGCGAAACGCAGAAAGCGCTGATGGCTGAGACAGATGGGAACGTGCAGGTAGGCGTCCTTGATATCCAAGGACGCCAAGAACTCTCCCTGACGCAAGGCAGCCACGACCGAGCAAATGGACTCCATCTTGAACTTTTTTGCCCGCACAAAACAGTTCAGAGCCTTTAGGTCCAGTACTGGCCTGACACCGCCCTTTTTGGGCACCACAAAGAGGTTTGAGTAAAAACCGCAGAACCTCTCCTCCAGAGGAACCGGCACGATCACCCCCTGATCCGCAAGAGACTGGATCGCACCCAAAAGCTCCTCCCAACACCCCTGAGGGAGTCTCAAGTTTGAGGGAAAAAACCTGTCTGGGGTAGAGAGCTGAACTCTATCCGGTACCCGGTGGACACCACTTCTAGTACCCACCGATCGGAGACACGAGCGGACCAAGTGACCGCAAACTCCAGCAACCGGCCCCCCACCCGAGAGATGGGCCGGGGCAATCCGTCATGCGGTAGAGGACTTATCCTCTGCCTTGCCGGGCTTATGCTGCCAAGTGCTTTTACCGGATCCAGCCGAGGCCTTACCAGGCTTGGAGCCCGTCCCTGCCGTGCCAGGGGCACGAAAAAACTTCTGCCCAGAAGAAACAGGGCCCTGTCGGCGGCAAACATCCCGCCGCTTGGGCTCCGGGAGAAAAGGGCTCTTCCCCCCTGTGAAACTCTTAATGATTTCATCCAGCTGCGGTCCAAACAAACGACCCCCCTGAAAGGGGAGATCTGTGAGTCCCTTTTTAGACGCCTGGTCGCCCAACCAGGAAGGCAGCCACAACACCCGCCTGATGACCACCGCAAAAGTGGAAATTTTGGATAGCATGGGCACCAGGTGATGAACCTTTTGCAATTCACCCTGCGCACAACTGTAACACAGATTAGCGCGCTCGGGGTTGGCGCACTCAAAAAGAGATTGAGCCGCCATAGCAGACGCCAGAGTCGGCCGCATGGCAGAACCTGCCACCAGAAAAATTGCTTTAGACACCGACTCCGTGTGGCGAGAGGGAGAGGGGGGCAGCGCAACACCGCCCGGTATACCCCTACTCAGGAAGGCTACCCACCAAATGCCCGGATGCCGCTCGCCGCGCCCCTGGGGAGGGGGGTGGGGTCCACTCACCACTCCGAAGGGCGATGCGGGTAGCCACCCGTAGCAGACTGTTCCCCCCACACGGAGAAGGATTGCTGCTGGCCAGGCCACTGTAGAGGCATGCGCCAAACCCTGGGCACAAGTGGGGTTAACCACTGGCCGCCCGCACAGAACGGGCCCTGCGTGGCATGACCCTGCTTAGGTCAGGGTAGCTTGCCAGGTGGTGGCCGGGCTGGGGAAAGTTTTGGATTTGTGATATCCACTCTATGCCTCCAGCCGGCTTCTTGATAGCAGTCTTCATAGGAAAAACTTCAGCACAAAAATGCAGGTCCCAGAGGGAACCCAGTCCACTCCTTTGCACTAGGCAAACAAAACTGAATGCCATTGGGCAGCAGGGGGTTTTATGCTCAGGTGAGGATGGCCCCCTGGGAGGGGCTAGCCTATCCCTGTTGCTTTTATTTCTGTTTTGCCTAGTCACTCCTGATAGAACGACATAAAACCCACGTGTTATGAAGAGCTGCGTCTGTCAGTGAACGTAAGAGAAAGGAGTGTTTCCACTCACCCTGTAAGAGGTTATATGTTCTGACAATGACCAGTCTCATAGCCTTCCCAGGCAAAACAGTCTCTTCAGACTCTCCAAAGGAGAAGATGTGGAAGAATGTGACTGTATAAATCTTGCTTTGTTTAAGCAGCCAGAGATGATGATGATACCGAACAGGTTGTCTCATTCAGTAAACAAGTGGCCAATACACTCAAAAAGAGTTATTTCCACTTACCGTGTGAAGGGGTTATATGCTCTGGCAATGAGCAGTCTCTTTCCAAGCAAAACATCCCTCTTCAGACTCTATAAGCGGAAGATGCGGGTGGGTATGACAGTAAGTATTCTACTAGCTCAAGCAGCCAGGGATAGAGATGATGACACCTAATAGGATGTCACATTCCATAAGCACACTGTCAATACACTAATGGAGTTGTTTCTGCTCACCCTTTAAAAGGGTTATCTACTCTGGCAATTGGAAGCTGCCTAGCCATACCAGGCGAAACAGTCCGTTTTTCTGAGTTTCCGGATGGTCATGACTGCATGAATACCGCTTTGTTCAAGCAACCATGGTTAAGACACATAACAGATTGTCACATGAGGCTAATACACTCTAAAGGAGTGTTTTCACTCACACTGTGAAAGGGTTATATTTCCTATCAGCGAGCAACCTCTTAGCCTTCCAGGCAAACCATCTTCTTCTGACTTTTCCAAAAAAAAAAGAGACGGATGGGCATGACTGTATAGGCTCTGCTGGTTCAAGCAGCCAGGCATAAAGATGTCCACACCTCCCAGGTTGTCACATTCATTGAACACATGGTCAATACATTCTAAAGGAGTTGCTTCCACTCACTCTGTGAAGGGGTCATACAGTGTGCCAATGAGCAGTCTCAGAACCTCCTCAGGCAAATTAACCCTTGTCAGATTCTTCCCAAGAAGATGTGAATGAACATGACTGATTCCTACTTTGTTCAGGCAGACAGTGATTAAGATGATGGTGACCAAGTTGTCACAAGTAATTAAGCATGTGATCAAGACACTCTAAAGGAATTGCTGGATTAATCTTCTGCAAGGGCCATCTATTCTGGCAATGTCCAGTCATCCTTTCAGGCCCATTAAAACTGATCTCAAATCCTTCTCAAGCCTATTGATCCTCTTCAGTCTCTTCTGAACAGGAAGATGAGGACAATCTTTGTCCAGATTTTTTTATTCCTTTTATTAAATGCCTTTAAATAGAAGCAAAGCTGTTTTTCAAGTGCCTCCACAGGACAGCTTGACAATTCCCTTATGGGGGCTGAATTGAGTGCTCGTTCTAAGAGATTGGAGCATGTTGTCACAGTAGGATGTCCGCTATGCCCTTTTGAACAGAAAGATGTCCAGGATTTGGGATCATCCCTTTGGTCAGTGGGTGTGCATTGTGGGACTGGCCAGATACATGACCTTACCATCAGAAGATATTGTGGCCTTCAAGGATGCACTCAATAACTGCATTGTTCTTGATCTTGGAAGGTAAAGCCTACATTTAATAGTGGTCAGTTTGGCTTCCTGCCTCAAGATGAATGTCTGTTAAGTTAAGACAAGCTCAAGAGTCAGCTTCCACACTCACTCCAGAGAGGTTAGCTTCTGAATTTCTGGCTGGGAGTCCAGGAAAAACTGGTAAGCCAGCACATAATCCCAGAAGTTAGCAAAGAGCTCCATGTCAGGATGCTTTCTGGTATTTTGGGATTGTGCCACCCATACATGCCTTATGGGCACTTTGTGGCTCTTCTGTGGACATAGGTACAGTTTTGTGATGGACACTTGGTCCCTTAAGGCAAGCATTTCAGGCCATATTTGGAGATTTTTCATCCTTCACGTCTCAGATTGAGCCGTAGAAATAGCCTCGCTCCAGCAGCTCAGGTAGGCTCAGTTGAATTCTCGCCCCCGTTCAAGTCGAGTATCTGGATCAGTGGCCTAAACTTGTGGTTGGAGAAACAAAATCATCTGCAATGTCATTCCCTTCTGATGACCTAGTGGCTGGTGGTGTAGTCAGACGCCAGTAAAGTAGAAAGGGAACCCTACTTCAAGAGCAATAGGCTCAGGGCTCAGGGTTGAGAGCATTTCAGGCACCTAGCCTTTGGTCACCTCTTCCAGGGTGAACCTGTCCTGGTGAAGTTAGGCAGACAGCGCAATGACTGTGGCCTACATCTGGAAACAAGGCTCAATCTCTCCCTCCTGAAGGAGGTTTCTCGGTTTCTAGAATCTGCCCAAGTCAATTTTCTGCAGCTATCTGTGGCCTATGTGTCTGGTCAGAAGAATCTTCAGGCAAACTATTTATCCAGGACAAGTCTGGATGACAATGAATGGTCCAGACTACTGCGAGTCTTTCGAGAACTAACAGAACTTGGTATTTTCTTCCAGAGGTAGACCCGCTCACATCCCCATACAACGCCAAGTTGCTGAAGTTCTATTCCAGGGTCCAGAATCCACAAGCAATCAGGCTGGAGGTGCTGATCGCAGAGTGGATCTCCAAGATGGCTCATGCCTTTCTGCCGCTCCCTCTGATTCTCAGTTTACAGCTGAGGCTGTGGAAGGTGATAGTTCTGGTGATGATCCATGATCCCAAACTGGCCAAAGGGGCCTTGGTACCCTCTGCTCCTCCTAGTGAGTGTCAAGGATCAATTCCCTCTGCCTGTAAGATCAAATCTTCTCCAAGTCCCATTCGTCCAGCATCCAAAAGCCTCGGGCTGATGGCTTGGGTCTTAAGAGGCAGAGGCTAATGGATCTCGAATGCTCTGTAAAGGTTGTGAATACTCTTACGAAAACAAGAAAGGACAGCGATAACAGTGCTTATAGTGGAATATGGCATAAATTAACAGGATTACTGCTGATCAAGATTTTACACTGGACTCTTCAGAAGTTTGTTCTGAAATCTCTGCAGGCGGGGCTTGATTTAGGTCTATGCGTAAGTACGCTATAGGCACATATTTCGGCTATCTCCGCCTTCACTGGCATCCAACACTTAATTATACTGTTTTTCAAGATGCAATTTGGTTGAAATCTCGAATTGTTGTTTCCGAAATGGGATCTCCCATTGGTGATGGACGTTTTTGCATCAGATGTCTTCAATCACCCTGTGGTACCTCTCTCTAAAAACTGCTTTACCACTGGCAATTACATCAGCCAGATAAGCGTCAACATTGGCGGCCTTAAGGTTTAAAGAACCCATACTCACGTACTTCCCAGACTGGGTGGTACTCATGCCAATGCTCGAATTTGTGCCTGAACTGACCTTCAGAGTCCATATCAAACAAGAGGTTACCCTTCCTACTTTCCTTTTGGGGAGTACTCAAGAAATTAGCCCTTCGGATGTAGGCCAAGCTTTAAAATGTTTAATCAAGGTGACTTCTGCCATCAGGAAGTCGGAGCATCTGTTTGTCATTTCAGGTGGTTCAACGCATAATGATTTCACAGCTTTCAACAAGATTATTGCCTCTTGGTTGGTGAAGCTCATCTTCCTGACCTACAAGTTGAAAGGGTTGACTGTGCCAGGGGAATCACAGCACTCTTCACTAGAAGGGTCTCGACCATGAGAGTGGCAGCAGGCCGAGTTTCTGAGACTATCTGCAAGGCAGCTACGTGGGCACCAAAATATATATGTTCATGGCTCATTACTGTATAGAAGAAGCCTTAATGACAGTTGAGTTTGGCAGAGGCATCCTGGCTTCTGTTTTTAGCCAGAATTGAGGAGTGTGTAGCATTATCCCTCCCCTGTTTGGCTAGTTAGTTCCGAGCTGTGCTGACATGGATCCGTCAGAAAAATTGAATTCAAATACTTATCGTAATTTTCCTTTCCTGACAAGCTCCATGGCAGCACAGATCCCACCCAGCTTGGTAGGACTAGTTACAGAACGCAGAGACTGTAAGTGGGCTCAAATTTATATGCGTTAAGTTCTGGAGGCATGGGGGGGGGGGGGGGGCGGATAGGGTTGCCACCTCATCCCTTTAAACCTGAACACATGAATTACACAGGTTCTGAGGCTAATTTAATGCAGATAAGGCTAGTTAGTTCCGAGCTGTGTTGACATGGAGCTGTCAGGAAAATTGAATTCAAATACTTATCGTAATTTTCCTTTCCTGACGAGCTCCATGGCAGCACAGATCCCCCCCAGCTTGGTAGGACTAGTTACAGAACGCAGAGGCTGTAGGTGGGCTCAAATTTATACGAGTTAAGTCCTGGAGGCATGGGGACACAGGAGCAGAGACACAGGATCTCTGTCTCCCCTACTAGCAGAGCGGTGATCTGCCTTGTATACATAGGCAGACCGCCGTTCTGCCTCTTTCATGAACAATCGCTGGGTCCGCCGGACCTGCTGATTGGCTCCCGCTGTGTCCAATTAGAGCGGGTAACCTGCAGCGTGTGTGCCCCAGACCTGGAAGTGTCAGATCACGTACTAGGTATGTGATCTGGCACAGAGCGGCCGTCCTGCCGCAGTATATCTATGTGGGGAGGTCCGCATGTGGTTAATGTCTACATTAGGCTTATACTGTTTAACCACTTGCCATCAATTCTGGCACTTCGCTCCTACATGTAATAGTCATCTTTTTTTTTCTCTAGAAAATCACTCAGAACCCCAAAACATTATATATGTTTTTTTTTTTTTTAGCAGAGATCCTAAGGAATAAAATGGCGGTCATTGCAACTTTTTATGTCACATGGTATTTGCGCAGCAATTTTTCAAACGTGTTTTTTGGGAGAAAAAAACCCCCAAAACAGTAAAGTATGCCCATTTTTTTGTATAATGTGAAAGATGATGTTATGCCGAGTAAATAGATACCCAACATGTCATGCTTTCAAATTGCGCACACCCGTGGAATGGTGCCAAACTTTGGTACTTAAAAATCTCAATAGGCGATGCTTTAAAATTTTTTACAGGTTAACGGTTTAGAGTTACAGAGGACTGGAAGTATTGCTCTCGCTCTAATGATCGCAGTGATACTGAACGTGTGGTTTGAACGCTGTTTACATATGTGGGCATGACGTACGTATGCGTTCACGTCTGTGTGCGAGCTCGGAGGGGGCGCTTTAAAGTTTTTTTTAATTGTTTGTTTTATTTGGTTTTTTATTTTTACACTTTCCCTTTAAATTATTTTTTTTTTATCACTTTTATTCCTATTAGAAGGAATGTAAGCATCCCTTGTAACAGGAATAATGCATGACAGGTCCTCTTTATGGAGAAATGTAGACCCCACACCTCTCCTCCGGGCAGGAAAAAAGATCTTGGCCTTTCCAGCCCAGTCCCTGGCAACGTTTACTTCCGCCGACTTCACAAAGTTGCGTCTGGGCCTCCGAAGTTTATAGAGACTGCCGAGGACCATCTGGTCACTGGAAATCTCTATGGCAAACTTCCGGCGCCAGCAGATTCCTTCTATGGCTCACCAATCGCAGGGGCGAGCTGGGAAAAGCACCGAAGGGCAGCAGGAGGGGAGGGGGAGGGGAAAATGCTGTAAGAACAATCAAGCAGCAGAACACAGGCCCACTGGACTCGGAAAACATTCCTCTCGGATCACCAGGTGAAAAAAAATAAAGAAAGCCTAAAATAGCAAAACGAATGCAGCCGTCACATCTAAGCTTGGTAAGCTGCAACATATTACATTTTGTTTTTTTGTGTTTAATACCGCTTTAATTTCAGCAAAGTCTTGTCAGGATAACAAAACAGTGTGACGGAGGTAAGACATTTTCTTCCAATAATCAATAAATCCCCACAGCATATTTGTTGTTGATTCAAGTTTTTAATTCTCAGTTCTTTTCAATGGATGGATTTTCCTGGCACATACAAAAATAGAAAAGACGGCCCCGGCACAGCGCCGTGCGGCCCAGCAATGGCACAGAAAACGTGAAGCTTCCAACAGAAACGTTACAATGCCCGAACAAGCAACTTGTGCCACATGGCCATATAAAAAAAGGACGAGTACATAAACATAGGGCAGTCCAGTTTTACTTCAGGACGGCGTGGTTGTAATTAAAGGAGAACTCCACATGAGGGCGCTCAACAGCAAGGGGAATGCCTTGTCATCAATCTGATCCATTAAGTCCGGCATGCTCAGGAAGCATTTTTATTTTTGGTGCTAAAATGTAAAAAAATAAAATTAATAATTTATTTTCGCTTCTGTTTTGCAATGAGAGATGACCCCAGCAGAGGGGGGCAGGGGAATAATTATTTACATCGTTTACATATTTTTCCATTTGGAAAAGCAGCAGGGGGAGAGTGGAAAACGGGGATTTAAAGTGGAGCTCTCCTTTAAACTGGGGGAGCGGTGACACAGAAATCAGACATATTTATCAGACAGTAAACTTACCTCCCATTCCGCCCCTGAATACAATATACTTCCCTTTAATTCTATTAACATATACAGAGAGCTGGTGCTCAGGGCATCACAAAAATATACTATATGCAGATTTATGTTTACCTCTTCCTGAAAACCGTTTTTTTTTTAATGAAAAGCGAATGTAAGACATGTTAATGTGTATAATGAATGCTTTAACGTGTATCCAAACCAAAAATGTAATATATTGCAGCTTACTAGTCCTTGGTGGGGTGGCTGCATTTGTTTTTTTTTTCAAGCTTCTTTTAACCTGCTAATCCTGCAAATAACTAGACATGTGCACTGCCAAAAACGTGGGGGTTTTTTTTGTTTCATTTGTTGTTTTTTTTTTCATTTATCAGATCATTCATTATGATCGGCATTCGTTATTTCGATTGTTCGTAACTTCGGATGCATTCGTATTTGTTAGGTTACATTTGTTTAGATGCGGCATTCGTTATTTTGGATAATTCGTAACTTTGGATGCATTCGTATTCATTCCGTTCCATTCGTCTAGATGCGGTATTCTTTATTTTGGGTAATTCGTAACTTCGGATAAAGTCATATTTGTTCCGTTCCATTCGGTTAGATGCGGCATTTGTTATTCTGGGTAATTCGTAACAGTTAGCCAAATTTGAAAGGAAATTCCAATACCTATAATTTTTACTAGTTTATAACTATTATTATAGTTTTTATTATTATTGTCAATAAATAATAAAAAAACTATAATAATTGTTAATTTAATTATAATAGAAAATACGAAAAACTAAATTATCCAAATGTTTTTCGTGCTTTCGAATTTTCGTTTTCGAAAACATTTGTCAAATAGTCTTTTGTTCATTTGGATGTTTCTGAATGGACTAATATGCCAAATTTTGACGAAAAACAAATTTGGAACAATACAAATTGCACAGGTCTACAAATAACACACTCCCTGTCCCTGGGTGGCCACATTCAATCCTCCACTGTATCTGGAGGGAGCCATGGTTGACACCCTAGGCTGCTCTCCTGATATGGAATCCATAGATGTCTCTACCTCTTCATCTCCATGACATGAGGGGGTAGGGCAATTGGTGGTTTACAGAAGATAGCTAAAAAGGTATTATGTACAGAATGAAGTAACAAAGACACTGCATTTCTGGCAGGATCAGCAGGTATGTTCTATATTTGCTGAAAATGTTCTTAGCTTTGGAAAAAAAGAAAACTAACACAGCCACCACATTTAAAGACCGTATGTTGCAATACATTCCAATTTTGTTCTTAGGTTTAGTTATTCTTTAAAGTGTTAGTAAAGTGTTTAACTACAAAATCTGCTGACAGGCAGGGTTTTTATAACAGAGGAGACAATAGAGGTTTCTTCTGTCAAAAACGTTCCCCTGCCTGTCAGTGGGTAATGTGATCTGAGCCGCACATGCGCAGCTCAGACCACATTTACAGCCTGCCCCCTGTGCTGTGGTGGTGTCTCCTGTGTGCATGCGCAGGAGTGATGTCACCTCGGCCGGCCATTCAAGCAGCCTGAAGATAGGAAACCCAGAACCTAGGCTGGGTGAAGATGGAAGCGTCGTGGACCAGAGGGAGCAGTGACAGCGCTGCGCTGGAGGGTGCCCTCTGTAGGTAGGTCTGTCATAATGGACTACCATTCAGTGCACACTAGTCCATTATGCAGAGGGGAGCATTTTTTCACTTCTGTAAAAGACTTTACTACCACTTTAAAGCCTAATGAAACTTTCAGTTTAAGCCATATGGGAAGCACAGTGGGCTAGTGGTTAGCACTTCTGCCTTACAGCACTGGGGCCCATGGATTGAATTGAATCCCAGCCCAGACACGATCTACATGGAGTCTAGATTTATTCCCTGTGTTTGCATGGGCTTCCTCCCACACTCCAGACACATGATGGTGGGTTTGGTGGATGTGGTCTAAATTGGCCCTAGTATGCATGTTAGGGACCTGTGATTGTAAGCTCTTTGAGGGCAGGGACTGATGTGAATATACAGTCTGTAAAGTGCTGTGTACATTGATGGCCTGTAATAAATTAGATTTAGCAAAGCAGCAAGGGGCCATGAATGTAAAGCACTGAACATGCAACAGACCACTCCGTTATAAAATATCCACACTACCAAAACTGTATATTTCATGAGAAAATCCTTTATTACAAATAACAATCACTATACACACTATATTACCAAAAGTATTGGGACACTTGCCTTTATATACACGCACAAACTTTAATGGCATCCCAGTCTTAAGCCACGTACACACGATGCGATTGTTGTACGTCCAATTTTTCCCAAAATCGGCTGTCCGTGATTTTGTCTAGGGTACTGATGGTAGTAAAATTATCGTTCGACAAAGGCGAACGTAGTGACATGCTACGAGCGTATTAAGAGGAAGTTCAGTTGAATGTGAATTACGAACGCAGGTTTACACGACCGAACACTTCTGGTCGTTCCTGGGTTCCGAACATGCGTGTTTGTACTTTTAACTCTTGTTTGTCCAACTTCTGTACTGACGAGCCGAAAATCCGACGACGCCTTGTCGGCAGACAAAAATTTCCTAGTCCACTCATTCAGCTTTTGATGGACAATAAATGAAAACCGGCTGTGCAATGGAGCGTACTAACGGTCAGATTATCAGACGACAGGCTGTCGTACGAAAATTTTCAACCGATAATTGGACCGCATGCAAGCGCCTTTAGTCCGCAGGGTTCAATATTGAGTTGGGCCACCCTTTACAGCTATAACAGCTTCAACTCTTCTGGGAAGGCAAGGTTTAGGAGTGTCTATGGGAATGTTTGACCATTCTTCCAGAAGCGCATTTGTGAGATCAGGCACTGATTTTGGATGAGAAGGCCTGGCTTGCAGTCTCCACTCGAATTCATCCACCGATAGGTGTTCTATCGGGTTGAGGTCAGGACTCGTAGGGTTCAATATTGATTTGGCCCTGTTGAGTTGAAGTCAGGACTCTGTGCAGGCCAGTCAAGTTCCTCCACCCCAAACTCGCTCATTCATGTCTTTATGGACCTTGCTTTGTGCACTGGGGCGCAGTCATGTTGGAACAGGAAGGGGCCATCCCCAAACTGTTCCCACAAAGTTAGGAGCATGAAATTGTCCAAAATGTCTTGGTATGCTGACATCTTAAGAGTTCCCTTCACTGGAACTAAGGGGCCAAGCCCAACCCCTGAAGAACAACCTCACACCATAACCCCCCTCCACCAAATGATTTGGAGGGGTGGCCTAATACTTTTGGCAAGATAGTGTGGATGAGCGAGTTCTTGAGGTCCTGACCTCAACCCAATAGAGCACCTTCGGGATAAATTACAGCAGAGACCAGTGTTGCCAGCATCCAGTAAAAAACAGACAAATTTCTCCTGCCAGTAAAAGGAAAAGGTTGCCAATAAAAAATATGGCTGTGATGCTAGGCTCAGTCTGGAGCCGGCCGAGACCATCTGACTGCCTGCTACAGTGTGTTCGGGTGGCTCTGGTGGAGGCGGTGCCTGAGCATGTCGTGTGATGTCATAGTGCAAGGGAGCCGGGCAGAGCCTCGTGTGCTTGTCTGCGGTATGCGAGCAAGGCAGGCTGGGAGCAGGACTGTCAGTGCTGTTTAGACCAGAGTGGACTGGAGAGATCACCTGGCTTGGAGAGAGACTGTCACTGTGACTCAGGAGGGTACGTGTTGGGTCATTGAGGTCTCCTCATCATCATCATCATCATCATCTCTGCTGCTGCACACTGCTGTCAGTGTCGCTGTGAGAGTCAATTTCATGTGTGTGCCACCCATTTTAATTTCTTGCCCTCCTAAGTCCTGTCCTGAGCTAATTACTAACTATATCAAAAATAAAATAATAAATATTTTTTATGAAAAAACTATCTACCTTAAATCATATTGCTAATTGCATATTGTACTTGTTTGTAGCCGAAATACTGAAATTTGCACTTAAAGCTGTAATTTTGGAACTTTTGGAAATGTCAGTAAAAAATGACTGTGCCAGTAAATTTTTGGCGTTGTGTCAGTAAATTTCAATCTGGCGGGTTGGCAACACTGGCGGAGACTGTGAGCCAGGCCTGCTGGTCAACATCAGTGCCTGACCTCACAAATGCGCTTCTGGAAGAATGGCCAAACATTCCCATAGACACTCCTAAACCTTGTGGACAGCCTTCCCAGAAGAGTTGAAGCTGTTATAACTGCAAAGGGTGGGCCAACTCAATATTGAACCCTACAGACCAAGACCAGGATGCCATTAAAGCTCATGTGCGTGTAAAGCCAGGCGTCCTAATATTTTAGTAATATAGTGTATATAAAAGTCAGACAGGCGAGATGGCCATGTCACGTCTTGCGTTGGGTGTTGGGGCTCCGTTCTGTTTCTAATCATATAAAAGTCACCACACTCCAAATATCTTGCTCAATCTCTTGTAACAATTTATTACCCAGGACATTGGATGTACGGACTCTCCTATGGACCTGGCTATTAAATGTTACAAGAGATTGAGCAAGATATTTGGACGTCAGTGATTCATTTTGTACATATATATACTTTATATAGAAAAACATTTGACAAAATGTTCCACTATAACCTTCAATTTTTTTTTTTCTTTACATCGACTTCTACAACGACATTACATAAGAAATACAAAAACATATATTACATAGCAAACATGCTTGTAAAGCAGTAGGGATTGGCACTACAAGGTCACCAGGCTTCCTACATAATAAAAGTCAGTTATTGGAAATGCTAGGGGCTAAAGCCAGTCTTAGAAAGCAAGAACCTAAACTGATTATATTTATTCCACACCGAGCA
>BLSH010109597.1:1619407-1631861 GCA_018402905.1 Glandirana rugosa
CAGATGAAATTATATAGGGTATACGTGAGGTCATGTAAACATTATTTAAGTTACGTGAGGTCCCGGGACATTAGTCATATACGAATTTACGTACACACCGCTAAGATCTCTCTACCACGTAGAACCTCGCGGGGTGCCTTCAGTTTTGACCTAAACCGTGGTCTTACGAGAGATGTACAGCGACACTACCGGTAAATTAGTCCCCGGTAAGACGAAATTATATGTCATATACCCCCACATAATTGTCGTTGATAACTCACTGGGCCCGACCAATTGAGTCCCGAGAGATACTCGAGGGACAGTAAACTTTGGAAGGTAATTCCTGATCCATAGACACTCCTAAACCTTGTGGACAGCCTTCCCAGAAGAGTTGAAGCTGTTATAGCTGCAAAGGGTGGGCCAACTCAATATTAAACCCTATGGACTAAGACTGGGATGTCATTAAAGTTAATGTGTGTGTGTAAAGGCAGGTGTCCCAATACTTTTGACAATATAGTGTAACATACCACTAGTCCTTAATGGAAGGTTTCAAATGACAGGGAGCTCATAGAGAGCCCTGAGTTAACCAGCCCGGGTCACTCAATAGTTGCTGTTAATACACCCCCATATACTGTATATTAAAGCAGAATGGCCCCTGATTAAATGGCCATCACAGCGACATGTAGAGAGCATTCTGGTGCCAAATCCAGTTTTGACTTCCGTGGGGCGCTCCAAGATGCACCATCTCTCTAGAATCGCCACACATGCATTTAAGCATATACTGATTACAGGGCCCTGGAGTGCATTGAATTTATTACAAATGTACTGGAGTGCATATGGGATATATTAAAGTAGACCCCCAACCCCAAATCTGATAATACTATCATCACTGCACTGTAAAGCCCCATTCACATCATCACGGCGTGGGAACAAGCTTTCAGGATACACGATTTTGATGACGTGATTTGTCACTCAATTCTGCATGTCACATAGGGCCACCACACTCACTTGAATGGGCTGCCATATGCGCAACTTTCTCCCCTGGAAATAAGCCCCTGCTTCTTTTCAGGTGGCAATTTTTAAAGGTGCAGTTTACCACGATTGCCAGATAAGCATCACGTTTGGGGTGCCATTGAAGGGTAATGGTACCCAAATGTGTGCTGCGCTTGCTACTCAATTTGGAATCACAGGAAAAAACACAGCGATTCTGCCCACAATTCCGAATCGCAAAGTGTGAATAGAGCCTGAAATATCCTGTTTAAATTGGTCCACTGATGATGTTGCTCCTGGATGAGTGTCTGGTGAATACGTTTAAAGGTAACTGCGTTTGTCATCCTTAAGGCTGGAGTCATATATATGCAGATTGGATGCATCTTTAACCGCATCCAATTCGCATAACATATCAATCTCTCAATGGAGCCGGTTTAACCACTTCAGCCCCGGAAGGATTTCACACTTTAGGACCAGAGCACTTTTTGCGATTCGGCACTGCGTCGCTTTAACTGACAATTGCGCGCTCGTGCGGCGTTGTACCCAAACGAAATTTGCATCTTTTTTTCCCCACAAACAGAGCTTTATTTTGGTGGTATTTGATCGCCGCTGCGTCATTTTTGAACGCCGCTATAAACAAAAGAAGTGCGACAATTTTGCAAAAAAAAAAAACGAATTTCTTACAAATCCAAAAAAAAAAAAAAAAAATAATATTTTTTTCAACGGTTTTGGCCGATTTTATATTCTTCCTCATATTTGTGATAAAAAAAAATTGCAATCGGCGTTTATTAATTGGTCTGCGCAAAAGTTGCCGCATTTACGGATGATGAGAATTCATTTTTGGGGTTTTTATTTTTTATTTACTAGTAATGGCGGCGATCTGCGATTTTTAGCGGTACTGCGATATTGCGGCGGACATGTCGGACCATTTTGACACTTTTTTGGGACCATTGGCATTTATACAGCGATCAGTGCTATAAAAATGCACTGATTACTGTGTAAATGCCATTGGCAGTGAAGGGGTTAACCTGGGGGGGCGCTCTAAGGGTTAACTGTGTTCCCTGGGTGTGTTCTAACTGTGTGTGGGCTGCCCTAGCAGGGGAAGGGGAGTGATCACAGCTTCCATATAGAGGAAGCCTGTGATCACAGCCCTTCCCCATCTCACAGAACGGAGATCCGTGTTTACATGCACGAACCTCCGTTCTTTCACTGCGAGGGGGGCGGGGGGGGGGGGCATCGCGAGTAGCCGGCGGAGATCGAGTCCGCCGCACCCGCTCCCTGGCCCCCCCCCGGACACAGTGAGCGATCTCGCAGCCGCCGTCATATGACGGCGGTTTGCGATATCGAACCACCTTGTCGCCGTCAACAAGTGGTTAAACATATCTGGGGTGGCCACGGCGTCCTATGTGTTTTTGGATCCAATTCAGGTGGGAATTCAGGCAAAAATTCACATCTAAATGGCTCCTCACATCCCATGCCTCCATTTTTAGACTTTTTACTTGTTCTGTGCCATCCAACCGTTGACGTCACTCCTGATCTATGCATACAAATACAAGTGAGATTTCCCTGGAAAGCCCTGGTGGTGTAGCCTTCCTTGGGAGCACCTGTAAGAATGGGGCTATGTCACCAATGCCCCTGGGAACCCCCAGGAGTCTAAAAAAATATATAAGTTGACCAAGACTGTTTGCTTTAAAGCAGCACATAACTTGATTTTCTTTCCTTCCACCATGGGATGAAGGAAAGAAAATCACTTGATTTCCCCATCAACACAGTCAGATTTGGGGGAATCCCTCCCATAGCACTATTGTGTTCTGACGGGGGGGAGGGGGGGGGAAAGAGGTGCGGGCATGGGGAGCATTCCCGGACGGCAGAATACAATGATTACTGCTAGCAGCTATAGCCGCTGGCAGTAAGCACATGGCAAAAATCCAACAGGCTGGTTGTACCCAAGTTGATCGATGGATCGACTTGGGTACAATCAGCCAGCCCATACATGGTTCGAATCTCAGCTGGTCCCTGGTGTACTGGCCCGTGGCTTGTTTGGGGGTAAAGGTACTCTTTGGGCCCTTTCACACTGGCGCTGCCGTGCAGCGGATTCTGCTTGCTTAGCATGGGATCACTCTGTTGATCCCCATTGAGCAGGCGGATGACAGGTCCTGTGGACACAGTCCCACTCTCCTCTATGAGGAAATCGGATGCAAATGGACTGCCTGTCTGTTTCCATCTGATCCTATCCAATCCGATGCATAGATGGATGGATGGAAAATAGGACCACCATCCGTCTGGTTTTTGCAGGCAGGATCGGGTGGCGGAGGGTGTCCGCTGACATCCACCTCTACACAGAAGAGGCTGGAGGGTCCAATCAGTTCTACCTGAAAAACTGACAGGCGGACCTCATCAGACCGGGTGAAAGGCCCCTTTAACAACAGCTATTGATTGACCTTGGTCGGTTCAAGTCAAGACTCCACATGCGCGTAAGGTTAGCTGAAATCTTAGTGATATGTCATTTGGGGTTTAGGGTGTTTTTGTACTGTGGATTTAGTTAGGTGATGCATTTTTTAGATCTATATACATAGCAATTGGAATTCGTAATAAAGGATATTTATCATTCAACATACATTTGTGGTGATGCAGACATTTGTGTAGGGATGTTGTTTTTTTGAGTGTCCATAAATGCATTGCAGGTGCATCAAATCACAAAAGCTGTAGTGATAGGCCCTTGCTTTAATTGTGTAAGCAGCGGCCCCTCTGTAGAGATCTGACACACCCATACTGAGTCAGAGCTCTCCAATCATCAGGGAGCATGAGATTTAGGCCTCATACACACGGGCATAATAGCAAAACTTCGGGACCGATGTCAGGCAAAAATCGGCGTCAAAAACGCGATTTAGTCTGCGTTAATGAGCGTCAGCGCTATGTCGCGTTTTGTTTAAAAAAAAAAATCCTCTGCTATTTTTGAACCTATAAACTCCGGTTAACATCGCTACGGCGTTAATGTGCATTAGTGAGCGTTTTGCCGGCCCAGCGGCAAAAAAGCCATAACGCTACAGCCTCGGAACACGCAGGTCCTGCGTTCAATTTACAGCTTAAGAACGCCGACGCCATCTACAGCTCAAAAATGTCAGCGTTTGTATGGGGCCATTGAATAACATGGAGCGCTGAAAAAAACAAAAATGTTCGTGTGTATGAGGCCTAAAAGTGTTACTAAACCCAGGAGCCTGCATTCACTAGTTCTGGTCTCCCACAGTACACAGAACATGGAAATGCAATTATTTTAGTAAATATAAATTGCTAAATACCTTTTCTCATCAGCAGTATATAGCAGTCTTGTGACTTCTATTAGTGTCTGGTGAAGCTTGTAGGCGGCATTTTCATACTGCACTGGCTATCCTATGAGGCTGCAGGGCTCCTGACCCTCTGCCTAGACAGTGCTGATTGGCCCAGGGCTGATCACATGCACCCTCCCAAGAAAACAAAAAAAAAAGCTCTCTAGCAATACACACCAGACTGAGCATGTGCAGCCCGACTCCAAAGGCTCTGTCTTATCCGGACTTGTCCAGGGAGACAGTGCAGGGAGGGGAGGATCTGTGCATACAGGATCAAGCAGCCTTTTTACACAATGCAGAGGATTAACCCCTTAGGTTCCACAGTGAGTATAACAAGCATGCTTTATTAAATATACAGTCGGATGTTACTATTGTGGGTTAAGTAACACTTTAAGCCCCATACACATGGGCAGATTGTTGGGAGACATTTGCTGATTCAAAAAAAAAAAAAAAAGCCGACATTCTGGCCATTTCTATGTTGGACGGACGAGCATGCTGGAAAACCAGCAGTCGACCAACTCCTGATCAGCGCTCACAGCCAGTGGCAGAGAGCAATGAGCAAAGTGTTCTGGCGGGGACCATCCCCCTATCAGAACACACCAGTTCAGCAGGGGAGATCGCTGTACTAACCTCGCATGTGTACCTGGCTTTGCTGACTGCAAAGCTATAGGTCTAATTGAGCAAGGGGTGCGTCCACCACTTCTTCCTCATAGGGATCAAGGATCCTTCTCTGCAGCATGCTGGCAGGGGACAGGCATTTCTACGTAGACTGTGGCTGTTTTTTTTAAATAAAATGATCTGTAAAACTTTAAACAGCTTTTGTTTTGCTGTACCTGGAATGGTTTTAGTTGATTTTAGTGAATTATGTTCAAGTGAGCTTTGGGGGAAGATGCCATAGATCACCCCTCATAAAAAATTCACTTTATTACGAAGGCTTCTATAACTTTGGAGCTAAGTCCCACCCATCATCCTGCATCCAATGAGAGTGCCCTTTCTGGTCACCAAGACACTCTCTGGACAGGGTAAGGTCAGACCTGAAGACAGGAAAGTCAAGCCCTTTCGTAGTACAGTGAACCTATTTCAGAGTGGTGCACAAGGAGGGCTTTCTAATTAATAATGGCAATAGTGGGCACTTTCTGGCGTCTGCTCTTAGGAGTTTTTACATTCAACAATTGTGAGTGAGGGGATTTCCAGGAAAGCTGTCTATTTTCTTTATCTTTGTGGTCCCCCCATTACATAGTTAGGGCAATGTCCCATTAGCAATCTTTACACTGGTGGCTAAAGGATCTTCAAAGACAGCACTCATCTGCTCCTATGGCGTAGCTACTTCATTGGCCAAAACTGCAAAACCTTGCTCACCAGTGAGAAAGCAATGTCATAGCAATAGATGAGAGTACTGTCATAGCAATGCTGTCAATGGCAAGTTATTGCCAGCTAGTGTGATATGGCCCTAAGTTAAAGGGGTCCCTCTTCCTGCAGGTTTTAAGCTCTTTTAATACAGAGAGACTGCAATAACAAATTTCAATCACAGGGCCACCTGGCATTGCAGAACAGACCTTTGTCTGTCAGATACTGCAAATATCAGCAAGATTGGGATCCCAGAAAATGGCTGTAGGGACCCCTATCAAACTTTTTTTTTTGTTTTCTTGGAAATCCCTTGGAATTTTAGCAGGGCTCTAGTTCCAACACCTGCCCCCCCTTTAACAATACCATGTTTAGAATCGGTACATGCAAATCATCATTCTGTCAGTAAACAGCAAGCCCCATCTATAAATCTATCTGAAGGAAGAACTGATCATGTAGCCAATAACCAATCAGATTCTCGTTTTAACCTTTCGATACTGCACAGGAAAATAAACACCACAATCTGATTGGTTACTATGAGGGAAACAACAGTTCTCCCTTCAAACACTTTGAAAGGCAAGGCTGGCTGTAGTTTGCGAGAGGCAGGAGTATGTGAAAACAGCAGGAAAGTCAAATGGTGTGCTATCAACATTTTTTTGGCTTATTAAGTAACATGGCAGAAACATCAATGGTGTGCAGTAACCTCCAGAAACCAATCAGAATCAGTTTTCACTGTTCTGTCTATACCAAGCTAATGAAGGTTGATTTCTGATTAGTTGCTGACGGTTAATACACACCACTTCTGTGAACCATTGGTCTTGTGTATCAAAACAGAAAGAGCATCCAGGATGCCCATAGCAATCAATCATACTTTCCATTTAAATAAAGGCCTCCTGGTAAAACTATTCATTATTGTAAACAGATAATATTAGGCCTCATTCACTTAGGTGTGCTGATCCGTATAACGTCTAAATGGCCTTCTTCATGCATATGGGATGCACAGGTGCAGTTGGCTTGATCAGCTCAGTGATAGGCATCCGTTTGCATGGATCTAGAAGCACATCCTAAAGTGTACATGTGTGTGGGTCTGATGCACAGATCAAGGTCTGTGTTCCAATCCGTGTGTTGGACCCAGACGGATGTCCAGTCAGGGATCTGCTTGGAGGTCCATACAGCTGGCCGCCTGTCATTGATTTGAACAGGATGCTTGCACTGAACACGTGCACTTTGGGCGGCTGAAGACAGCCTTTGGCACGGGTGTACGGGTCAGTACGCCTGTGTGAATGAGGCGTTAACTTCAAGTCACAAAGTAAACATCCTTATTAAAAAAAAGAGGTACTTATTTCAGCCAAGTCTAAGGAGATCTTAAAATTACAGTCACAATGATAAAATAGGGATTCTTATGCTTATTTTAAAACAGTGGTCTCCTTTGCTTGCCTTTATCCAGCCCTTAGGGCACTATTCCTGGCACCAACAATGGGGCACTATTCCTCCCACTGACACCAATGATGGGACACTTTTCCTCCTACTAATACCAATGAAGGGGCACTATTCCTCCCACTGATACCAATGACGAGGCACTATTCTTCCTACTAATACTAATGATAGGGCGCTATTCTTCCTACTGATACCAATGATGGGGCACTATTCTTCTCACTGACTCCAATGATGAGGAACTATTCCTCCCATGGACACCAATGATGGGGCACTATTCCTCTCATGGACACCATTGATGGGGCACTATTCCTCTAATGGACACCAATGATAGGGCACTATTCTTCTCATGGACACCAATGATGGGGCATTATTCCTCTCATGGACACCGATGATGGGGCACTATTCCTCCTACTGATACCAATAATGGGGCACTATTCTTCCCATTGACTCCAATGATGGGACACTATTCCTCCCACTGATACCAACGATGGGACACTATTCTGCCTTCTGACACAAATGACAGATTATTCTTCCCACTAATACTAACACTTCCTACTGCCCACAGGTATTATGTAACTATTTTACCCCCCACTGACCACCAAGTGTGAGATATTTTCTACTAGCACTGGCTATAATCTGGCCCTCCTAAAGTCTCCAGCACAGTAAACTGGCCCTTTGCTTAGAACGTTTGGAGACCCCTGTTTTAAAGGGTGGGGAAGCATTTAAACAAAGTCTCCTTACCTTTTTCCCAATACTCCCCTAAGCAAATGTAGACCCCCTCCAAATGTACTTCTGTGGTGCTGGGAGACAGATGGGCTCCTACTTAACTACCTGTTCCATAAAAGTCTACGGGTCCGGACCGTGCATGCATGGACATAAGGTGACATACCCAGCTATGCAGGACCCTACTGCTGATGATGTGAAAAGACATTTTGTCCCCTTCTTACAGTCCACAGTTATATATTGCTGCCTTCAGTGGCGTTAAGTGAAGCAGGCATACATTAAGGCTCATTTCATGACGTTTTAACACAAGGATACGATTCTTAATTTTCTGCCATGTGGCTGTAATTTTAAAGTCCTAATGACTTAAATAATTATCACTTTTAAAAAATCTATCTTGGTGTAAGCTATGTGATTTGAATCTTTAGTTGCTCTCTTTGGCCTAGTGGTGATGGGCAAATGAAGAACTTTGAAGAGACAAATGTGGACTTGGGTTGGTAACCTGGCCTGGTTACTGTTTACAATATTTCAATCATAACCATTAGAAGAACCATAGTAACTTTTTTTGATACACAAGACCTGATGTTAATGAATAAAGCTTTCTTTCACAGCCATTCAAACATGGAATGTAGTTGCATATGACACAATATAAGCTTGTCCTTCAATAATGGCTTCTTCAGGATGGAGTTAGGCCTGGGCTTGTCATTTCTGTGGTGGGGCTGGCGAGACATTCACTGGATTTCAGACTTGTGAGGGATTTGTAACTGGCCACTGATGTGAGGGAGCCACACAGGCCTAATAATGATGGTGTCTCTTCTTTACCTGACAATAGAAAAAGGGAACAGAGATGAGCAATCAAACAATGAGGATACAAGGAAACTGACGTTTTCATCAATGAAGGAGCTGTTAAACCCATACATCTATTTAAAGCGGACATGTATTGTACACATATAATACCTTCCCTTGTCCTCGCTTGCCACCTGATTAACCTACAATTAAAAATTTGAATCAATAATTTAGTTGTCAAAAAATATCTCCTTTAATGCTCATTGACGTCATTGTTGGGTTTGTCTGATGGTCTTTGCTCTATAGCAGGGATATGCAATTAGCGGACCTCCAGCTGTTGCAAAACTACAAGTCTCGTCATGTCTCTGCCTCTGGGTGTCATGCTTGTGGCTGTAAGAGTGTTGCTGAGCCTCATGGGACTTGTAGTTCTGCAACAGCTGGGGGTCCGCTAATTGCATATCCCTGCTCTATAGTAAGATCACATTTTGAAGGAGGGGGATGCTCCTGTAAACATCACAGCGCCCTGCGTCGAATGATATATGAAAGAACACATTACTGAAACTTCTTTGGGTGAGCATCCCTACTAGATACTTGGTACTGCAGACTTTAGCTGTGCATTATGATGGCCAGTTACACTCTAGAGCTGTTCAATCTCTCGACTGGTTACTCAATTTTGCTCTATTAGATTGCAATCAAGCAACTGGTCAGCTAATTTCACATCTGAAGGAATGCATGTCTATAAGGGTGTCATTGTAATCAACCAACTGATCAGCAGATTGCACAGCTAAAGGAATACATGTCTAAAAGGATGTGATTGTAATCAAGCAACTGATCAGAAAATTCATATAATGCTAGGGAACAGCAGTACAGTGATGGATGCAAGCCCTAAAGATCCCACCCACACAAAACTATTAGCTGTGAAGGGTGAGTCAACAACAATACAGATCAGGTGAAGAAGGGATTGATGATGACGGAGGTTGTTTGGACAGAAAATTAAGGCTCCAGAAAGTTATATTGTGGAGCAGCAAGTTTGCTTGGAATTGAGAGTAATCAGTTTCAACACAGGGGAGGACTGGCTACAAGTGGGGAAAGGGTAAGGCTGGAGTTCAGCTTTAAGGTAATCCAGCCATGAATGTACTCGTGTTAGAATATGAATACTCAGCTTGAAAGATAAACTTTAGGCACCCTTGCATGACTGACACCAGTGTTGGTGTTGTGTATTCTCCCTGTGAAGACATTCCTATTCACAAAACACAGCCCGTGACACTGTGGCCATGCAGCTGGGGAGGTTCACAATACAATTGGCATTGTTACTATATGGGTATTGTATTTAGTAATGACCTGGAGGATCAGAAGCAAACCTTCCTGTTCACAAACTTGAGTCTTCCAAATTGGATTTACCTGTTCTTACTTTTCTGAGTCTGTTTTGCTAATCATATTTTCACTGCGGCAAACAGTAAGTAATGTGTCCACAAGATGGCAGCACTTCTGTCTAATAACTGAAGTGTTTACAAAACACAAAGCCAAACTCTGATTTGGCTTTTTTGCTTTGTAAAAATACAAAAGCAAGAAGGCGGATTATAAAAGACACAAATTATTGTATTGTATTTATTAATAAATAAGTTCTGTGCAAAACCTTAAGGGTCCTTTCACACATACGGACCATTCATCAGTACATCAGTTCCGTCACATCAAAATGGATGAATCCGTTTTTCGTCCGTTTTTTCATCCGTTTTTTCATCTGTGGTCATCAGTTTTTCATCAGTTTTTTTTTACATTCACTACCAATGCAAAAACGGATGAAAAACTGACCGTTCGTCAGTTTACATCCGTTTTTCGTCCGATCCGTTTTTTGACGGATGAAAAATAGGACTTTCATCCGTTCAAAAAAAACGGATGTTGACGGAAGCAGATGAACACAGATGCAAATGAATGATCATCAGTTGTCATCCGTTTTTCCATAGAGATGCATTGATGTCCGTTTTTCATCCGTCAACGGATGGATGAAAAACAGACAAACGGTCCGTATGTGTGAAAGGGACCTAAGGCTTAGGCTCCTCTCACACTAGTAGTGGTGTTTCAGCGGCAATTTACCACTATTATAGCGGCGCCATGCAGGCGGTAGCGCGGCGCTGTTAACCCTCCACAAGGGGTTAAAATGGGGTTAAAAGTGCCGGCGCGCTGCGCTTCTGAGGCGGTGTGCAGTCGCTTCAGAAGTGCTTGCCATTGATTTCAATGGCAGGGGCGGCGGAGGAGCGTTGCCCCAAAGATGCTGCTTGCAGGACTTTTTGTAACGTCCTGCAAGCGTACCGCCCCAGTGTGAAAGCACTCGGGCTTTCACACTACAATGGATGGGGGGGGGGGGGGGTGTTTTTCAGTCGCTATAAGGGCGCTATTTTTAGCACCACAGCACATGAAAAATGCCCCAGTGTGAAAGTAGCCTTAATGTACACGGGACACTTTTTTAACCTCTCCTAATGATTTTTTGACAGCTATAAACTGATGCTTAACCACTTCCGTACCGCCGGACGTCATATGACTTCCTTGGGTTTGAGTGGTGATATCTGCTGCAGGCACCATTCAGATACCGTTTTTTTCAGCAGGCGATTCCCTGCAAGATAAAAGTGGTCTTAGCAGCGGATTCGCAGCAAGATCACTTTTATCAGCGGCAGGAGAGGTGCCCCCCCCTCCCGTCGCTTTCCGGTCATCTCCGCCGCTTACGGGATCCGCCGGCGGCGCCGGAGATGATCCAATGCTTTCCCCCCAGTGTCTGTGAGCCGACTGAGCGGCTGAAGCCGCTCACTGGGTTCCATAACACGGCCGGCAGAAATGACGTCTGCCCAACCGTCTTAAAGGGCCCGATTTTTTTTTTCTTCTGTCACTTTTTTCAGATTTTTTTTTTTGCATTTTAATGTAAATATGAGATCTGAGGACTTTTTGACCCCGGATCTCATATTTAAGAGGACCTGTCATGCTTTTTTCTATTACAAGGAATGTTTACATTTCTTGTAATAGGAATAAAAGTGATCAAAATTTTTTTTTTTTAAAGAACAGTGTAAAAATAAAAAGTAAAAAGCAAAATAAAAAAAAAAAAAAAAAAAAAATTTAAAGCGCTCCGTCCCGCCGAGCTCGCGCGCAGAAGCGAACACATACGTAAGTCCCGCCCACATATGAAAACGGTGTTCAAACCACACATGTGAGGTATTGCCGTGATCGTTAGAGCAAGAGCAATGCAACAATTATAGCTCTAGACCTCCTCTGTAACGCAAAACTGCTAACCTGTAGAATTTTTTAAATGTCGCCAATGGAGATTTTTAATTTGCAAAGTTTATCGCCGTTCCGCGAGCGGACGCAATTTTGAAGCATGACATATTGGGTATCATTTTACTCGACATAACATTATCTTTCACAATATGGAAAAAAAATGGCCTAACTTTACTGTTTTCTTATTTTTTAACTAAAAAAAACTGAATTTATTAAAAAAAAAGCACGCTTGTAAGACCGCTGCGCAAATACGGTGTGACATAAATTTTTTCAATGACCGCCATTTTATTCTCTAGGGTGTTAGGGAAAAAAAATATATAATGTTTGGGGGTTCTAAGTAATTTTATAGCAAAAAAAAATGGTTTTAACTGGTAAGCACAGAATTCAAGAAACAGGCTTGGTATTGAAGTGGTTAAAAACGTCTGTTTAGCCACTTTTTACATGCCGCGTTTTGCTGCGTTCAAGTCTAGAAGCGTTTTTTACATTTTTTTTAAAATGACAAATGCATCTAAACGAAACGCTGCTAAATGCAATTTACAACATTTAGGTGCGTTTACAAGTGGTTACAGGCATTTGGCGTTTCAAATGCCTCTGAACTTCCGACTGAA
>BLSH010109597.1:1632778-1652677 GCA_018402905.1 Glandirana rugosa
GTTAAAAAAAGGTATAACACTTTCTATTACAATACAGCTCATTTTACTATGGGTTGTACAGTACGAAGTTTTAACGCAGGCGAGCGCCTTGCCGCTATTTGAAACGTTTAGTTTTTAGAGGTAACCGCTGTAAATTTTTTAAGACGTCCAATCGTCAAAATGCAATGTCTCCTCCAGATCTGGATATTAACAACGAGAGCGAGATTGCTGGCGCCGCTAAATTTAAAGCGCTCCGTCCCGCCGAGCTCACGCGCAGAAGCGAACGCATACGTAAGTCCCGCCCACATATGAAAACGGTGTTCAAACCACACATGTGAGGTATCGCCGCGGTCGTTAGAGCGAGAGCAACAATTATAGGTCTAGACCTCCTCTGTAACGTAAAACTGCTAACCTGCAGAATTTTTTAAATGTCGCCAATGGAGATTTTTGATTTGCAAAGTTTATCGCCGTTCCGCGAGCGGACGCAATTTTGAAGCATGACATGTTGGGTATCATTTTACTCGACATAACATTATCTTTCACAATATGGAAAAAAATTGGCCTAACTTTTACTGTTTTCTTATTTTTTAACTAAAAAAAACTGAATTTATTAAAAAAAAAGCACGCTTGTAAGACCGCTGCGCAAATACGGTGTGACATAAATTTTTTCAATGACCGCCATTTTATTCTCTAGGGTGTTAGGGAAAAAAAATATATAATGTTTGGGGGTTCTAAGTAATTTTATAGCAAAAAAAAATGGTTTTAACTGGTAAGCACAGAATTCAAGAAACAGGCTTGGTATTGAAGTGGTTAAAAACGTCTGTTTAGCCACTTTTTACATGCCGCGTTTTGCTGCGTTCAAGTCTAGAAGCGTTTTTTACATTTTTTTTAAAATGACAAATGCATCTAAACGAAACGCTGCTAAATGCAATTTACAACATTTAGGTGCGTTTACAAGTGGTTACAGGCATTTGGCGTTTCAAATGCCTCTGAACTTCCGACTGAACGCATTTCTTTGCTTTCCAAAAAATGCTTTTAAACTCCACTGCCTGGAAATGATTGTAAACGACCCTGTGTACATGGACTGATAAGATAACATAGAGGAGAGTTCAGGGGCAGCTGCAAAAAAATGCCCAACTGCTCCTAAACATCCGTTTACCAGCAGCAGTGTACATGAGGGCTTAGGCAGGTATGAAGAAATGCTGTAAAGTAAGACTGCTTCCAAAAATATATATTTTCATTGATTATTTTTATCAATTTACAAGATGCAAAGTGAGCGAACAGAAGAAAAATCTAAATCAAATCAATATTTGATGTCACCACTCTTTTGCTTAAAACCAGCATCAATTCTAACACACTTTGTGCACTTGCACACAGTCAGGGATTTTGTGGATTAGCGTCTGGTATATGATTAACCAATTATACCAAGCAGGTGCTAATGATCATCAATTTCATATGTAGATTGAAACTCAGCCATTGTAGGAGTCTTAAAACTGGGCAAGGAACAACCAAATCTGCTACTAAGGTGAGGTTGCAGAAGACCGTTTCATGCCACAGGTCATACACCATGGCAAGACTGAGCACAGCAACAAGACACAAGGTAGTTGCACTGCATTAGCAAGGCCTCTCCTAGGTAAAGATTTCAAAGCAGACTGGGTTTCAAGCTCTTTTGAGCAAAGCAAAGTTGAGGACCATAGATACAGTGGTCAGCCAAAGAAACGATGCAACAGATGAAAGACACATCATGCTTACTTCCCTTTGACATCATAAGATGTCCAGCAGTGGCATCAGCACAGAACTGGGAGAAACCAGTGAGACCCAGGTACACCCATCTACTGTCTGGAGAAGTCTGGCCAGAAGTGGTCTTCATGAAAGAATTACGGTCAAAAAAGCCAAACCCCTGACATGGAAACAAGGCTAAGTGACTCAACTCAGGGGTGTATCTATCGTGAGGCAAACAAGGCGCTTGCCTTGGGCGGCATTTTTCAGGGGAGGGCGGCTCCGCCCCCCCAGGCAGGAGGGCAGGGATTACTCTTTAATTAATCAGGAGAAGGACCGCCAAACAAATCACAGTGTTCCGGGGAGCCTGATGCCTCCCATAGTGTTTTGACAAAGGAGCCGTGGGTGGCTCTGAAATGGTTAGCCACACCCCTTTCGTGCCTTAGACGCTGTTGCCAACTCTGACCACCGGTGTTCAGCGTTCTGGTGATCCTTCTCATTGAGCAGCGTATGCTCTGGACTCTACAGATATTTTCCATGCTGTGATTCTCCCGACCCCAGGCGGATCTTACAAGCAAAATCCTTTCCTTTACATGTAAATTGCCATTTATCTAATAAACTGGTCGTTTAGTTTTAATGCTGTACTCAGAGTGGTGCTCTGTGTTTTGTTTTTGTTCCATGCAGAGATTCCTTCAAATCTCCTACTGACCCTGTCCTCTGCCTTGCTGACCTCATCCTGTGCCCTGCTGGCCCTGTCCCCTGCCCTAATGACCTCGTCCTATGTCCCGCTGTCCCCATCCTCTGCCCCATTGACCACACTTGGACGAATCACGTCTCAGGGTTTGATGAGTTAGCTGCAACTGTTCACTGTGAACGGTATCGGTATACCGCGGCTGAGGTGGGACACATTTAGATGGGGGGGAGAGCTGGTGCCCAATTTTAGTCTTGCTTAGGGCAGCACAAAACTAAAATACACCACTGACTCAACTTTGCATGAAAAATGGCAACGGGTGCCACGAATGAGTCAAAATGTGAAATATTTGGCTGTAGCGGGAGGCAGCTTGTTGGTGAAGGGCTGAAGAGAAGTACAATAATTAGTGTCTGCAGGCAACAATGAAACATGGTGGAGGTTCCTTGCAAGTTTGGGTCTTTATTTCTGCAAATGTAGTTAGAGATTTGGTCAGGAGCAATGGTATCCTCAATGATGAGAATTACAGGCAGATATTTATCCGTCATGCCATACCATCCGGGAGGCGTGATATTGACCCCAATTTTACTCTGCAGCAGGACAGCGACCCCAAACATCAAGCCAAAGAAGAACAAGGAGTTCTGGAAGGGATGGTTTGGCCCCCACAGAGCCCTGACTTCAACATCATGGAGTCTGTCTGCGATTACACAAAGACAGAAGGATTTGAGGCAGCTTACAGCCACAGAAGCTCTGTGCTTAGTTCTGCAAGATGTTTGGAACAACCTACCTGCCGAGTTACCTAGTGTACCTAGAAGAATTGATGCTGTTTTGGAGGCAAAGGGTAGTCACACCAAATATTGATTGGATTTATTTTTCTCGTCTGTACATTTACTTTTTGTTGATTAATAAAAATAAACTATTAACACGTCTATTTCTGAAAGCAATCTTCATTTACAGCATTTTTTCACACCTGCCTTTTGCACAGTAGTGTATATATTTTTAAATGCAAGCAGTGCAAGTACCTGAACTGATATCAGCCTCTTCCATTCCCTGTATAACAAAGCTCAGACTGAGGGAGTGAAGAACAGTACAAGAAGCCAATCGGTTGTTTTAAGTACAGGTGTGCTGTAGTGCAAGGAGCATGCTGATAGCAGTAGAGAGCTCATCAGAGAGAGATGAGCTCACCTTTCTGCTGCTTCTCCTTTCACAAGATGGCATATAGGGAAGGTCATAGGCATCTGACACTTGAGGAAGTGCTTTTTATGGCTATAAATGGGTAGTAGTCTTCCAGTAATATGGCTGCTGACAGACGCTGATCTTGTCAAAGAATAAGAAGTATAAAGAAACTGATCAATTGCAGAATTTCTCCAGGAGGTTGGAAATCTCTGCCTGTGATAACAAATCCTTATGAAGCACAATTTAACCCCTTTGTGGCTTGGTTGTTCCTTTTAATAAATAAATAAATTGGCATGTATCTGATGGGCTGCTCAGCATACCTTCACTTAAATGGGAGCTGTCATGTTTTCCATTTTCATCTTGCGACTGTCCGGGGTCGAATGAAATCTGCGAGAGGCTGGCGTCTGCAGATAAATGCCCCAAGCTCTGGAAACTTTTCCTGAAAAACAAAAAAAGTCATGGGGGTATAATGAACAGTTTACTGAAAGATTCACCATTATATACAAGGTATTTATTATAAATGCCAAATACTTTTACATTTCCCCATCAGATGGCAGAATAGATCATATAATGTATATTTTTTATGTCTTTTTTAAAATGTATTTATTTAAAGCAGACTGCTTGGCTCAATCACCCCTCTTCTCCAATCCCTACACTGGCTCCCATTCGCCCAGTGAATTAAATTCAAAATACTAACCACAACATACAAAGCCATTCACAACTCTGCCCCGAGCTACATCACCAATCTTGTCTCCAAGTTTCACCCAAATCGTCCTCTCCGCTCCTCTCAAGACCTCCTACTCTCAAGCTCCCTGGTCTCCTCCTCCCATGCTCATCTCCAGGATTTCTCCAGAGCCCCTCGCATCCTCAGGTACTCTCTACCTCAACCAGTCTGCCTATCTCCTTCTCTTGCTACCTTCAGGCAATCCCTGAAAACTCATCTCTTCAGGGAAGCCTATCACGCCTCCAACTAATCTTTTACCTCTTCCATCAACTCACTCCCCGCAGTTAGAACCTTTTGCACTACCTGCTCCACCTTATTAGATTGTAAGCTCTTCTGAGCAGGGACATCTTGATCCTCTTGTATTTTATTGTATTGTAACTGTATTGTCTCCCTTTTACATTGTAAGGCACTGTGTAAACTGTTAGCGCTATATAAATCCTGTATAATAATAATAACATTTTGCTGTTTTGTGTGCATTGCGTTAGTACATATGTTGTGTCGTGTGTTGCATTAGGACAACCTATACAATTGAATGCGGTGCCAACCCACAAAAATAGACAAAAAAGTAGACATGTAGCACTTTTTGTTCACGCAGGCCACCATGATGTGTGGTAGTGAATTACTGTGCATTGTGGAGCACTGAAACCATGTACATCAATGCTATGTTGCCTATGTGTGTTGGGGTTCTATTAAAAATGAATGGAACCGCAACACACAAACGCACTGCAAAAGTATGATTCTGCCTTAATAGATGATACATTCTTTAAAGCGGTAGTAAACCCATCCATTTAACAGTTTAAAAACCAGTTCCATTTCCGAACACTCCCATTGGTTGTGCTCTAAACCAAACTGTCAAACCATCCAATGGCTGGTGTCATAGCTGATCACATGTGCAGCATCATGGCAGTTGTAGATTAAACAGAGGCCAAGATGTCAGCTTCCTAGGCTGAAAATGATAGGAGGGTTTACTACCACTTTAATTAATGAGGCAGGCGTTGGGTATATGTGTTGCGTTTGATATAAATATAAGTTTGTTTTATGATTTCATACTTAGACTTTATTGTTTGTTGTATTTCAGTTGACAATAGGATCAGTCTATTGTTCTGTAACCGTGGTCAAACAACAGCTTGACCTTCTGACATATATGACCTATGGCATGTATGATACAAAAAAGCCATCTCGAGGGTGAACTGGAGTATTCTTCTCCCATTGAAATAGTATTGCGAAAGGGGTCAAACCCATATGGGGATGGTAAACTTTCCAAATAAAAGGGCAACTGCATAAGCTGACAAGAGGACTCCATAATGACTTAACACCAAGGAAGGTCTGTAGAGCCAGAAGAAGCTATACCTAAAAGACACTTTCACTTGATCTCCAGCAACCACTAATTAAGCCTGGGATCCTCGTTGCCTGCAGGGAGAGTGAACCCACTGTAACCTGAGTTAAATAACTTTTAAGCATATTTCTACTGTTTACACACCATTGTTTCTGCTTATTTGCTAGAAAGTAGGTAGCATTTTGCTTGTTATAGGTATATCTGTCAGTCTTGTATTGTATTCCTATAACTGTAATAGTTTTGTATATACAGCATTTTTTGTTTAGTAAAATCACATTATTATCCTGCAGAGGTCTAAACTTCCTTGACTTATACAGCAAAGTAACCTAAATAGACGCAAGTAAAACAACTGGGGGCTCATCCGGGATAGTAAAACAGTATATCAGCAGGGAAAGGAGTTCACCAGTCACCTGTAGAAACCAAAGAAATAAATAATCCATTCCACGCCATACCTTTAACACCTTGCTGGAGGGTGAACATTTCAAACAATATAAAATAACCCTTGCTGGAGGGTGCACAACCAACAGTAATGCTGTAATAAACATGTAAACCTGTAGAGAACAGTCTGTTCTTGCATCACGTGACTTGAAGCTGCAGTCCACCGGGGAGCAATCTTCAGTCCAAGTGAATGCTGGCGATGGTGCTCACAATGCAGACTTGCTGTAGGTCATGTAACCTCATATTGTTCCTTTTAAAGTGTAGCTGTCGCTAAAAGGTTTCTTTCTAGTTTTAGATAAAATAAAGAAGAGTTTGAATCCCTGTCAGGGTTTTATTGCTGTCCGTGTCCCCACTAAGGAGATTCCCCTCCTCTGTTGGTCCTGGTGACCATTGTTAGTGGAATAGAAAGTGATGGGAAGTCGCATTCTATCGCACTGTAAAAAAATAGACAAAAATTCCCAGCTGTTCCAGTGACAACTGTTTAAAATGGGATTTCCTAACTTTGGAGGGATTTCCTATTAATTTCTGATGTTTCACTGGGACAAGAAGTAAAGAGAAATCTCACCAACAGGTTATAGACAGCCAAAAAAAAAAAAAGTCTAAAAACAAACAAAACAAAATAAAAAACAACAAAAATGGCTATAAATTACAATTAAATTGTTACTAAACCCACAATCAGTCTGTATATACAGTAAAGCATGCTTGTTATACTCACTGTGCAACCTAAGGGGTTACTCCTCTGCATTGTGTAAAAAGGATGTCTGACCCTGTCTTCTCTGATCCTCCCCTTCTATTACCGTCCCCAATCCATCTCCTGATAGAACAGAGCCTGGGGCACTCTGCACATGCTCAGTTTGGTGTGCATTGCTAGAGAGTTTTTTTTTCTTGGGTGAGTGCATGTGATCAGCAAAGGGCCAATCAGCACTGTTTAGACAGAGGGTCAGGGGACTTGCAGCCTCATAGGACAGTCAGAGGAGAATGAAAACTCCTCCAAGCTTTAACCAGACATTGATAGAAGTCACAAGACTGCTATACACTGCTGATGAGAAAAGGTATTTAGCAGTTTATATTTACTAAAACTATTGCATTTCCATGTTCTATGTACTGTGGGAGACCAGATACAGTGAATGCAGAGTCCTGGGATTAGTAACACTTTAACCTCTTTGACTCTCTAAATGGTATAGCAAGTCAAAAACATTTTTCTAGTTGTTGTTGGAGTCAGGAAGGATTAGAACTCCTGCCTGATTTTTACTGCTATCCGGGATTCTGTTGAAGAGAGTTACCCTCACTTCCTGTTCTGCTGACAACAGGAAGTTAGGGGAAATCTGCAACAGCGGTACAGACAGAATCAAAAACCTGACAGGGGTTCTAGACCCCAACCTCCACTGTACTAAAGAAGAGCATTTATTTATGTCTGGGATTTTGTTGCAGATTTTCCTCCCTTCCTGTCTGCAGGACAGGAAGTGAGGGAAAATCCTTTTATTGGGGACCTGGACAGCAACAAAAAACTTGGCAGGGGTTCAAACATTAGGCATTCCTGCCAACTAATGGTTTCCTTTGTGCTCAGCAGAGTTTTCCCTTCTGGTGCTGCAATTGTATTAACACCTCTGCCCCTATTATGTGAGACTTCAGGTCACTACCTGCCCAGCTGATGCCAGATCTCATTTATATTATGCTGATATTTTCCACTCTTCTTCACAGAGTACACAGATCCATTCTCAGCATTCATGCAGAGGCTCACAATCACTACCAAACATGGGGAGAATATACCTGATAGGAACTGAAGCCAGTAGACATGTGCAATTTGTCTCGTTCCGAATTTGTATTTAACGATTGTTAAATCGTATTGTTAAATTGTATTTCGACAAAGTTGTTAATTCGGAAATATCCAAATTTTTGAATTTTTGAAAAATTGGAAATGACAAAATTCGGAAATTCGAAAATAAGAATGAAAATCCGAAAATAAGGACGAAAATTTGAAAACCTTAAATAATAACTAACTGACAATAACTTACCTATTACTATCTATTAAATTATTGGTATTGGAATTTCCTTTCAAATTTGGCTGTTAGTGAACGTAACGAATACGAATTACCCGAAATAACGAATGCCGTATCTAAACAAATGGAACATAACGAATTAATAATAATAAAGAACAATAATAATAATAATAATAAAAACTTTTTATTTTTATTTATTATTAATTTGTTACGTTTCATTTGTTTAGATGCGGCATTCGTTATTTCGGATAATTCATAACTTCAGATAAATTTGTATTCGTTACGTTCACTATCATTCAAATTTGAAAGGAAATTCCAATACCTATAATTTAATAGTTAGTTATTTTTAATTTTCGGATTTTCGTTCTTTTGAATTTTCAGATTTTCCTCCTTATTTTTGAATTTCCAGATTTTCGAATTTACGAATTTCTGAAAAAACCCAAAAAGACGAATGAAACGAAGACCAACAAATTTTTCGGCAGTCCACATGTCTAGAAGCCAGTACTCCAGTGCGGCAAGACAAGCACACTAACCAAGCAGTTGATGCGTTTTGAGGGATAAATCCTCTTCCTTAGAGCTAACTTGCTAAACAACTTGCTTTTAAAGTGGAACTAAACTGTAACTGAGCACCACAAGCCAAAAACGCTATTAAATTCATTTTTAATATTCCGAGCAAACTCCCCCATCCATCCATGTCTTCATGATTTATTTTGCTGAGAAATCACTTTGAAAAAACACCCCCCTTAGCATTTCTGGCCACCGCCATCTTTAGTAAGGGCAGATGATTCGTGTAGCATTTGCTTCCTGGAATCCATCTGCCCTTAGCTTAGGCATGCAGGCAGGAAGGTGTGCTTAGCTAAGAAAACCCCTCCTCCTTCATGAAGACTCCTGGGATTTTGGCCTAGTTCAGAATACAGGAAGTAACTGAACAAAAGTAAAAAAAAAAAAAAAAAAGTTGAAAAAATGTAGATATAACATACTTTCCTATCTATTTACTAATACTATCAGCATAAGGATTAAAAATAGTCATTGTTGATTGAGAGAGTGAAAGTTTGACGTAAGTATTCTTAGTAAGAATAACCACTTGCCAACCACCCCATAGCAGATCTACTGCTACAGGGCGGCTGCACTGCGCAAGATCATGTATATATATGTGATCCTGCATTCCCAGGTATGGGACGCGCATGCGGGTGCCAATCAGTGGGTCCGGCGGCCCTGATGTCCACCAGCACCCAGCAATCATTTGTTACACCGACAGAATGTAAACAAGGCAGACTGCCATTCTGTTAGTAGGGAAGGTATTGATCACATGTTCCTGCAAAGCAGGGCCATGGATCCATGCTTTCCATTAGTAAAAACACCTCCCCCCACAGTAGTAAAACACTGGTCAGGCACACAGTTAACCCTTTGATTGCCCCAATGTTAACCCCTTCCCAGCCAGTGTCATTAGTACAGTGACAGTGCATATATTTAGCACTGATCCCTGTATTTGTTTCACTGGTCCTCCAAAAAAGTGTCAGTTAAGTTTCCCAATTGTCCACCGCATTATTGCAGTCCCACTTTAAGTCGTTGATCGCTGCAGCTACTATTAAAATAAATAAATAAATAGAAATTCCAGTATATATCCCATTGTTTGTAGACGCTATAACTTTTGCGCAAACCAATCAATATACACTTATTGTGATTTTTTTACCAAACATATGTAGCAGAATACATATTGATATAAATTGATGAAGAAATTTGATTTTTTACATTTTTTTAAGTGGATGTGTTTTATAACAGAAAGTAAAAAATATTTTTTTTTCCAAAATTGTTGGTCTTTGTTTATAGCACAAAACATAAAAACAGCAGAGGTGACCAAATACCACCAAAAGAAAGCTCTGGGGAAAAAAGGACATCAATTTTATTTGGGTACAGTGTTGCACGACCGTGCAATTGTCAGTTAAAATAATGCATCTCCGTATCGCAAAAAATGGCCTGGTCAGGAAGGGGGGTAAATCTTGTGGAGCTGAAGTGAATAATCAACAAGCCCCTCCCCCCTATCATAGCTTCATTATAACATCAGCCCACTGGAGACGACCATCAGCAAACACAATAAGCCCCAATAGGAGATCATCAATATATGTATAAATAAAGAAGTAGAGGATGACTCCACAAGGGTAGCAATAGTAACATGTTTGTACATCAAACAGGCTTTAGAATGATATCCTGGCCAACACTTTGTTTTCAGTTTTGCTTGGACTAGGAAAAAGTCACATCCATACAGTGAGGGGAAAAAGTATTTGATCCCCTGCTGGTTTTGTACCTTTGCCCACTGACAAAGAAATGATCAGTCTATAATTTTAATGGTCGGTTTATTTTAACAGTGAGAGACAAAATAACAACAAAAATATCCAGAAAAACGCATTTCAAAAAAGGTTATACATTGATCGGCATTTTAATGAGTGAAATAAGTATTTGACCCCTTCGCAAAACATGACTTAGGCTGCATTCACATTACAGCGTTTTGAATCGTGGGCAGATTTGCCGCGAATCTGCCCGCATTTTGACAGCACTGATATGTGAATGGCAAAACACGGGACTCGCATTTGAGATGCCAGTCATTTGAATGACACCTCAAAACACGGTATGGGTCTGCCGCAATTGCCAGGCGATAAAGCTTGCTGCAATAGCAGCAACTGGCATCGCGGGACGCATGTGGCCCAAAAATAGTTCAGGAGCTACTGTGGAGCGACATGCATCCCGCCATGCGGGATGCCGTGACTGCAGCATGCTTTATCGTCCGACAATCGCGGCAGACCCGCAACCGTGTTTTGAGGTGTCATTCAAATGAATGGCATTTCAAATGCGAGCCATGTGCTTTGCCATTCACACATCGGCGCTGTAAAAAAGCGGGCAGATTCACGGCAAATCTGCCCACGATTCAAAACGCTGTAATATGAATGCAGCCTCAGTACTTGGCGGCAAAACCCTTGTTGGCAATTACAGAGGTCAGACGTTTCTTGTAGTTGGCCACCAGGTTTGCACACATCTCAGGAGGGATTTTGTCCCACTCCTCTTTGCAGATCCTCTCCAAGTCATTAAGATTTCGAGGCCGATGTTTGGTAACTCGAACCTTCAGCTCCCTCCTCATATTTTCTATGGAATTAAGGTCTGGAGACTGGCTAGACCACTCCAGGACCTTAATGTGCTTCTTCTGGAGCCACTATTTTGTTGCCCTGGCCATGTGTTTTGGGTCATTGTCATGCTGGAATACCCATCCACGACCCATTTTCAAGGATGAAAGAAGGGGTTTCTCACCCAAGATTTGACAGTACCTGGCCCGTCCATCGTTCCTTTGATGCTGTGAAGCTGTCCTGTCCCCTTAGCAGAAAAACACCCCCAAAGCATAATGTTTCCACCTCCATGTTTGATGGTGGGGATGGTGTTCTTGGGGTCATAGGCAGCATTCCTTCTCCTCCAAACACGGCGATTTGAGTTGATGCCAAAGAGCTCAATTTTGATCTCATCTGACCCAGTGTTGCCAACCGCCAGTAAATTTACTGACAGTTTGTAAAAATCAGTGATTTTTAGAACTGTCTATAAATATCAGGGTCTGATAATTTGTCATGCTGTGCTGACTTTTTAAGTGTAAACTGGGCAAACTACTTGATATGGGTATTGTCAGTGTTTCCATGTTGTGTTTAAATATCATTTTTCTTAGTTTTTAATAGGAGTTCAGTTATTTTTCAGGTTGCCAGTAAAAAATGTGCTCTGCCAGTAAGATTTTCCATGATTTGCCAGTAAAAAAACACTGCGGGAGGTTGGCAACACTGATCTGACCATAACACATTCACCCAGTTCTCCTTGAGCAAGGGGACCTTGCGGGCGCTGCAGGGTTTCAGTCCTTCATGGCATAGTGTGTTACCAATTGTTTTCTTGGTGACTATGGTCCCAGCTGCCTTGAGATCATTGACAAGATTCTGCCATGTAGTTCTGGGCTGATTCCTCACTGTTCTCATGATCATTGAAACTCCACAATGTGAGATCTTGCATGGAGCCCCAGACCGAGGGAGATTGACAGTTATTTTGTTTCTTCCATTTGCGAATAATCGCACCAACTGATGTCACCCTCTCACCAAGCTGCTTGGTGAAGTTCTTGTAGCCCATTCCAGCCTTGTGTAGGTCTACAATCTTGTCCCTGACATCCTTTAGACAGCTCTTTGGTCTCGGCCATGGTGGAGAGATTGGAATCTGATTGATTGATTGATTGATTGCTTCTGTGGACAGGTGACTTTTATACAGGTAACAAGCTGAGATTAGGAGTACTCCCTTTAAGAGAGTGCTCCTAATCTCAGCTCTTTACCAGTATAGAAGACACCTGGGAGCCAGAAATCTTGCTGATAGGGGATCAAATACTTATTTCACTCATTAAAATGCAAATCAATTTATAACTTTTGTGAACTGTGTTTTTCTGTATATTTTTGTTGTTATTCTGTCTCTCACAAAAAACCCTACCATTAAAATTATAGACTAATCATTTCTTTGTCAATGGGCAAATGTACAAAATAAGCAGGGGTCAAATACTTTTTTCCCTCACTGTAAATGCATTTCTGCAGGCCACGGTTTCCTCTGGTTTTCACAAAATGCATGTCAACCAAAAATAAAATGCTCATCGTTCCACTTCAAGTATTCAATAGTATTTCTATCCGTTGATATACTGATTGCGAGGTGTCAATCTAAAATTGTTTTACAATAAATGTTACAATGACCTTACAGAATATTCATAGTATAATGGCAGTTATTACATTTGGAATATATTTTCCATGAAATTTGTATTCATGACTCTGCGGTGATTGTTCATTGGCTCCGCTAACATTTGCGCTAATAAATTAGCATTAGCCTGATATTTAAAGCCTGCCGAAATGCCACAACGCTTTCTGTGCTTGGCTGCCTATTATGCAGATAACCTTTTCTACAGTTTCTGAACTTCAGATGGAAAATTCTGTCATGCTCCATCACTAAGAATCCCTGGAAGAGAGAACTAAATTAAAACAAACCTCCAGGCAACAGCTACACATAGGGGGGAATTTACTAAAGGCAAAAAGATTGTGCACTTTTGCAAGTGCAGTTGTTCCATAGCTTAGTAAATGAGCAGAAGTTCTGCTGACTTCCATCATCCAATCATGTGCAAGCAAAATTATGTTTTTTTTTAAATTTTCTTTGAATGTTATTGGGTATTATTTGTAAAGTGAAGCGTTTCGGGGGCGCACCCCCCTTCTTCAGAGCTGTGCTTGTGGACACAGCACTGTAGAAGGGGGTGCTCCCCCAAAACACGTTACATGCATATGTGAGGCTGCAGAAACACTTGGATGTTCTACCTCCTGTCATTCTTCTATGTACTTTCTGTATACTTATGCACCTTTGTGAGTATGCATGTGAGAATGCATTTTACTGTTTTTTTTATCAATAAATTCAGTTTTTACTCGGATAATGCACTAGGGGTTTGCGCCTTCCCTTTCTTTGAATGTACCAAGTTGACCGATTGGCTTGGGTACAACCAGCCTGCTGGGTTTTACCCGTGATTTTCACTAGTGGGTGCTATAGTCCCTACTGCGAGAAAACAATGGCTCGGCAGGAGGGATTCCCACAACAACACTGTCTGTGTTGATGGGGGAATCAATGGTTGCAGGAAAGAAATACACAGGGCGAATGGCCGGCCTTAGGAATTGTATTTCTTGTGATATACACACCACTGCCACACCAGGGACATGCAGTCAGGGGAGGCAGATTTCCAATAAAAACTTCCAATATGATTTTCCAGGCCAGTCACCGCTTTCGAAGACGTCTGACGAATCGCGTAAGCCGGAGCCATTCTCACGCAGTTACGTCACTTAGGTCAGTGTAGCCCAGCGGTTGGAACGCACACCATTCCAAACCAGGAAGCGTGCGGAGCTTAGCACTGGGAGACTGGCCTGGAAAATTGTATTGGAAGTTTTTATTGGATATTTATTGGAAATCTTTATTGGATGTTTTAATGGATGCCTTTTTGACATTAAATAAATGAAAAAGTATTTTACGGAATTACACTATCCTGCCGTGTTTTGTTTTACCCATGGGAATGGAGAAACATTAAAGAACATAACAGCGCAGTGGGGAGAAGTCCAACAAGCAGCTCCAACTCCACAAAGATTGGTGTCCATGCATTTTACATCTACAGGGGTGACACCATCTGGTAAGTGGGGTACCTAACAGGGAGCACAAGTGTTTTGCACCTTAAAGAGCACGGATATTAGCATCCACAGAAAATTGCATAAGAAAATCCTGCATATCAAGAACTAAATCATTTCAGAACTGTCGACATCGTTTACCTGTCACATTTTGCACAAGAGCACTTTTTGAACTGTTGTTATGATTTATAGAGCACGTTATATATACTAATGAATGTATTAGCCTATGTTTACAAACACAATCAATTATATGTCCATATAACACTGTATATTGTTTAGTAAGAGAAGGATAAACCAATTCAGGAGTGATTAAATCAATCAACTATAGACTTCGAGGGTCGTAGCTCAGCGACCTGGGGTCACAAAGACCCCAAATTTGGTAGGTAGGTAGGTAGCTGAAGTCCTACCCCACTACTGGTAAGAATTTGGGGCTTCTATCATCTATGGCAGTGTTTCTCAACTCCAGTCCTCAAGGCACACCAACAGGTCATGTTTTCAAGATTTCCCTCAGACGAAACGGCTGTGGCAATTACTACGGCAGTGAAACTGATCACCTGTGCAAAATAATGGACAGCCTGAAAACATGACCTGTGGGTGTGCCTTGAGAACTGGAGTTGAGAAACATTAATCTATGGTTCCGGAGATACGGGGCTATACAGAGTGGCCAGTTTAAATACAAGCTGGCACACTGTGTTTGCAGCAGACTGAGAGGATGAGCTAACAGTGCCTCTCCTCACTTCTTGTCAGAGCTCAATGGTCACCTTAGAGCCTTATCCAATGTTAATGCACCATTGGCCTAAGCTGTCCAATAAAAATGCTGCAGTGGAGGCTCTCCTCTCACTGCAGTGTCATGGAAGGGGGCGTGTGACCAAAAGACAAAGGCTCCCTTCCAGCCCAGCCCTCTTAACTACAAGGAAATACATGGGTTTATGTGTATAAGATTTACCCACAATCCCATGTTTTTCTCACACAGTTAAGAGGGAGAATGAGAATCTGCTGCTGCTGAAAAGGTACAACCTGAATCATATATTATTATGCTATATGTTATAAGATAATAATTTATTATTTATCTATTTACTGTGAAATTACTGGTTTGAAGTTATAACTTCGAAGTTCAGTAATTTGTCCATTAAGGCATCTGCTTGAGTACAGTTTTTGAAAATATAGTAAATTACCTTAAAAATAATATATAATAATTATTTGTACATTACATACTTATAGTAATTAACCCCTTGCCACCCAGGCCAATTCTGAAACTGCTCTACTACATGTAAATATATTTTTTTTGCTAGAAAATTACTCAGAACCCCCAAACATTATATACAGTATATTGTTTTAGCAGACACCCTAGGGAATAAAATGGCGGTCATTGTAACCGTTTATGTTACACGGTATTTGTGCAGCTTTTTTTTTGGAAAGAAACCGGTTTCATGAATAAAACAAAAAAGCAGTAACGTCAGCCCGATTTTTTTGTATAATGTGAAAGATGATGTTACACAGAGTAAATGGAACATATCATTCTTTAAAATTATGCACACTTCCCCTGCGCGGGCGATCTACATGCTTGCTTTTGATTTCTTACGTTATGGCTTGAAATCAATAAACACATTGAAAAAGAAAAAAAAAAATTTAAGCACACTTGTGCAATGGCGCCAAACTTCAGTACTTAAGAATCCATAGACATAGACAACGCTTTAAATTTTTTTTAGAGGTTACATGTTTAGAGTTACAGAGGAGGTCTAGTGCTAGAATCATTACCCTCACTCTAACGTAACGGCGTATGTAACCTGTGTTTATCTGGCTCTGATACTAGCCAGTGCCTCACCAGCCACTCACCTCACCGCACCTCCCTGTGCCACACTGCACAGCCAGGCAGGTGCTGTGCAGCAATTCAACTTCCTGTTTCACATCTCCAGCCCCACCTTGTTCACTGGGCAATTGGGGCTCAACCACACTTTTTTTTTTTAGCAGTGAGCTCCAACACACTGTAATGCACTGCATTAAATATAAGCTAAACAAGGAAAAAAAAAAAAAAGAAAAAAAAGCAAGCACTGTGATGCATTTGAACAATACATCACATTGAATGGCAGCATGTGCACAATGCAAACCAGCTGTGCACTGTATGCACCTTAATGCGCACCTACTGGTGTGAATAAGTCTATGTACCAAATAATTTGTAAGCGCTTTACATTTAGATGCATGTATCCTTTCATGAGATGCACATATAACCCAGTTATAAGGAATGCCCATATTTTAAAGCAGAACTTCTACCTGTTGTTAGATAATATCAGGGCTTTTTTTGAACAGGAATGTGGGGGAACGCAGTTTCAGTACCTCCAGCACTGAATATATTTAAGGTCAAGAGGTATTAGGTATGCTGGAGGGTCTATTGATATTGGCTGCTGTGGGATCTATTATTGCTGAGTGGGGTCTACTGTTGCTGGAGGGTCTATTGATTCTGGTTGCTGGGAAACATAGTATTCCTGGGGGGCTGGGGTGGAAATATATGGTTGCTAGCAGGGGGTATTTTGTTGGAGGGTGGCTCTATTGTTGCTGGGGAACTCTTATTGCTAATGGGGGTCAATTGGTGCTGGGATGGACCTTCTGTTGAAGGAGAGGTCTATTGTTGTTGATTGCTGGAGGCTCTGCTGATGCTGTGAAACCTATTATTGCTGGGGAAGGGGGGGGGGGGGGGGTGCTGTGGTGGAAATATATTGCTGGCGAGAGGTATTGTGTTGCAGGGTGGATCTATTATTGCTGGCTGCAGGGGATCTATTTTACAGCTTTTTTTGTTAATTTTCCATACAAATTACTTAGCAGCAAAAAATTATACTTGGTTCTGTATCCTCTAAAAGGGGTAGTTGTAGGTGGGTAGGGGGTGGGGCCAAGGGACAGTGCTCAGAGGTGGGAAGGGGCAGAGACAAGGGGTGATTTGGAAGGGGGGGTACTTGCACCTATGGTGCCTTGAAAAAAGTATTCATACCCCTTGAAATTTTCCACATTTTGTCATGTTACAACCAAAAAGGTAAATGTATTTAATTGGGATTTTATGTGATAGACCAACACAAAGTGGCACATAATTGTGAAGTGGAAGGAAAATAATAAATGTTTTTCAACATTTTTTAGAAATAAATATCTGAAAAGTGTGGTGTGCATTTGTATTCAGCCCCCCCTGAGTCAACTTTGTGGAGCACCTTTCACTGCAATTAGAGCCCTTTCACACTGGGGCTGGCGGGCGCTAGCGGTAAATCCCCGCTAGTTTCAGCGGGGATTTACTGCTGTTATAGCGGCGCTACGGCGCCGCTATGCAGGCGGGTGCGCGGCGCTTTTAACCCCCCACAAGGGGTTAAAACGGGGTTAAAAGTGCCGGAGCACCGCGCTACCGAGGCGGTGTGCAGCCGCTTCAGAAGCGCTGCCCATTGTTTTCAATGGGCAGGGGCGGTGGAGGAGCGGTGTATCACCGCTCACCGCACCGCCCCAAAGATGCTGCTTGCAGGACTTTTTGTAACGTCCTGCAAGCGCACCGCCCCAGTGTGAAAGCACTCTGGCTTTCACATTGGGGTGGGTGGGGAGGGATTTTTGAGGCGCTTTACAGGCGCTATTTTTAGCTAAATAGCGCCTGTAAAACGCCTCAGTGTGAAATGGGTCTTACAGCTGCAATCTTTTTGGGGAAGTCTCTACCAGTTTTGCACATCTAGAGAGTGAAATGTTTGCCCATTCTTCTTTGCAAAATATCTCAAGCTCTGTCAGATTGGATGGAGAGCGTCTGTGAACAGCAATTTTCAAGTCTTGCCACAGATTCTCAATTGGATTTAGGTCTGGACTTTGACTGGGCCCTTCTAACACATGAATATGCTTTGATCTAAACCAATGTTTCTCGACTCTAGTCCTCAAACCCCAAACAGGTCATGTTTTCAGGCTCTCCATTATTTTGCACAGGTGATTTGATCAGTTCCACTGCCTTAGTAATTACCACAGCCGTTTCATCTGAGGGAAATCCTGAAAACATGACCTGTTGGGGGAGCTCTGGCTGTATGTTTAGGGTCGTTGTCCTGCTGGAAGGTGAACCTCCACCCCAGTCTCAAGTCTTTTGCAGACTCTAACAGGTTTTCTTCTTAGATTGCCCTGTATTTGGCTCCATCCATCTTCCTATCAACTCTGCCCAGCTTCCCTGTCCCTGCTGAAGAAAAGCATCCCCACAACATGATGTCAGTGTTTTTTTCCATTTTATTTTTTATTTTATTTACAATTTAACTTTGAAATATTGATTACATTTTTTTCTTTTTATTATTATTATTATTATTTTTTAATAAGCCCTGTTGGGGGGGCTTTGGTGAGATATCAGGGGTCTAAACAGACCCCTGATATCTCCCCTTTGAGACAGGGAAAGGGACTGAGGACAGAGATTCCCCAGTTCCTTTCTCTGCAGCCTTAGCTGCACTGGCGATGAATGGACAGGAGACAGCAGCTCCTGTTCATTCATAAACTGAAGCAATGACAGATTTACCGTCTTCATCCTGAAAGATCCGAGACATGGGGTGACAGGAGGAGGACCTGGATCGGGACCCAGAGGAGGACACAGGGAGCACAAAGGAGGAGTACCCAGGAAGTACAGAGGGGGACAGCCAGGGGTGATCGGCGCAGCGATGGGGGCAGTTACAAGCACCAATCTCCCTGACAGCCACGAAGGGAGAGGAGGAGCGGCTGTCAGAAAAGCTATAAAGGGAGATCTGTGATGTAACTTGTAACTGCCCCCACTGCCGTACCAATCATCTGTAAGGCTGCCTAATTATCGGGTCAAGCATCGGAGCATTTGCATGAGTACAAGTACTCATGCAAATGCTCGGTATCGGCACTGATACTAGAATCGGTATTGGTGCAACCCTACTTTCAACAATGGCTTTCTTCTTGCCACTCTTCCATAAAGGGCAGATTTGTGGAGTGCACGACTAATAGTTGTCCTGTGGACAGATTCTCCCACCTGAGCTGGGGATCTCTGCAGCTCCTCCAGAGTTACCATGGGCCTCTTGGCTGCTTATCTGATTAATGCTCTCCTTGCCCGGCCTGTCAGTTTAGGTGGACGGCCATGTCTTGGTAGGTTTGCAGTTGTGCCATACTCAGGGGCGTACCTAGAGCATTTGGCACCCGGGGCGGATCCTATATCTGGCACCCCCCCCCCCCCGAAAAACGCAAGGTGGTGCAGATTTTTGGGGATTAAATTGGGTGGCGAGGAGGCAATATAATGCTTCTCTGTCGTTGTCAAACATCCTCTGAAAAGTGATCCACTGTGGTTCACTCTTCAGAGGGCAACACTAGTGAACCCTAATCGCCAGCAATGCCCCTCACAGGGCCGATCCTAGGGTCACAGATGCCTGAGTGCAGAAATATTTCCGACGCCCCCACATGGATATGGTCATCTTACTAACTCCCCCCTTTACAAATGTTTCTATGGCAATGACTGCAGCCTCACCAGTGCCCATCAATGCAGCCTGATCAATGCCCATCAGCGCGGCCTCACCAGTGCCCATCAGCATAGCCTCACCAGTGCCCATCAATGCAGCCTGATCAGTGCTCATCAGCGCAGCCTCACCAGTGCCCATCAGCGTAGCCTCACCCTGTCTCTTATACAC
>BLSH010109597.1:1660086-1691103 GCA_018402905.1 Glandirana rugosa
TAACGAACTTTTACCACGAGACGAATTGGTGAAGTCGGGGCCTTCCAAAACGTCGTAATCCTGGTCTCGTGAAAAACGCTAAGCCGCGACGCAGCGAAATTGACTGTTAACGCGCCAGCACGTTGCGACATGGGTTTGCTTTAAACGCAGGAAAAAAAGGGTGTTTATCTCGAAAGAAAACCACCATAAACTAGCGGAGACGCAGTAAAGACTAGCGGCGATATTTGTTTTCTTCTCGCTGGTAAAACGTTTTTTTGGGTTTAAAGAATGAAAAACGATTTTAAGTTTAGGTTTTTTTTTTTTTATCAAAAGAAAGCTCTATTTGTGGGAAAAAAAGGACGCAAATTTCGTTTGGGTACAGCGTTGCACGACCGCGCAATTGTCAGTTAAAGCGACGCAGCGCCGAATCGCAAAAAGTGCTCTGGTCCTAATGCTGCAAAACCTTCCGGGGCTGAAGTGGTTAAGCAGAGCACCATTTTCAAGCAATATGGGGAAGAAAAAGGATCTCTCTGCTGCCAAAAAGAGTGAAATAGTTCAATGCCTTAGACGAGGTATGAAAACTTTAGATATTTTACAAAAACGTAAGCACGGGCATCGCACTATTAAGAGATTTGTGGCTGATTCAGAGCACAGACGGGTTTGTGCAGATAAAGGCACATTGAGGAAGATTTCTGCCAGATCCATGCATCGGATCAAGAGAGCAACTGCTAAAACACCGTTACATAGCAGCAAACAGATATTTGAAGCTGCTGGTGCCTCTGGAGTCCCACGGACATCAAGGTGTAGAGTCCTCCAGAGTTTCGCAACTATGCATAAACCTTCCATTCGGCCACCACTAAACAATGCTCACAAGCAGAAACGGCTGCATTGGGCAGAAAAATACATGATGACTCATTTTCAAACAGTCCTGTTCACGGATGAGTGCTGTGCAACCCTGGGTGGTCCAGATGGATGGAGTAGTGGACGGCCACCCTGTTCCAACAAGGCTGCGACGTCAGCAAGGTGGTGGTGGAGTCATGTTTTGGGCCGGAATCATGGGAAGAGAGCTGGTAGGCCCCTTTAGGGTCCCCAAAGGTGTAAAGATGACCTCTTCAAAGTATGTGGAGTTCTTGGCTGACCACTTCCTTCCCTGGCACAGAAGGAAGAACTATGCTTTCCGTAATCAAATCATCTTCATGCATGACAATGCACCATCTCATGCTGCAAAGAATACCTCTGCATCAATGGCTGCTATGGGGATAAAAGAAGAGAAAGTCATGGTGTGACCTCCATCCTCCCCTGACCTCAATCCTATTGATAAACCTTTGGAGCATCCTCAAGCAAAAGATCTATGAGGGTGGGAGGCAGTTTACATCCAAACAGCAGATCTGGGAGGCTATTCTGACATCTTGCAAACAAATTCAAGCAGAAACTGTCCAAAAACTCACAAGTTCAATGGATGCAAGGCTTGTGAAGCTGCTATCAAATAAGGAGTCCTATGTTAAAATGTAAGGTGACCTGTTAAAATGTTTAAAAAGTTAAAATGTTTAAAACGTTTGATTGAAATAGCTTTTGATTTCAGTAAATATGCTGCAAACACAACAAATGACAATTTTCAGTTCTTTACAACCTATAAAGTGTTTTGAAACTTACTGTGCGTAATAATTTGGAACGGTGCATTGTAAGTTTTTTATTTTGAAAAATTAGCTCCCCATACAGCATGTAGCAGTCAGAAGAGATTAAAGTGGTGCATTCCTTGCAACAAGGTAAAAAAATGTTTAGGCTCCATTCTTTTAGATACCTGCTACTTTAAAGCATTTGCCACTTTTTAACATATATCTAACCCAAAAAAAACAAAAATGTAAAATATTGCAGCTTACTAGTCCTTAGATGTTGTGGCTGCACTAGTTTTCTTTTTTTTAGGCTTCTGTTTCCTTTAGTTTTCGACTGATGATCCAGCCAGTAACACAATTCCTGTCTTTGGGTGGCAACACTCAGTCCTCCATTCTATCTATGGAGGAGCAATGTAGCTGCCCTTGGACAGCAGCATGGGCTAATGGACTGTAGTAGATTTAGTGGGACATTACATAAGTGATTAACAGATTAAACCACTTCCATACCGTTGACCGTCATATGATGTAAAGGGCTTTCAGTGGAGATATCTGAATGATGCCTGCAGCTACAGGCATCACTCAGATACCTTATTTTTCTGCTGGCGATTCCCTACAATGTAAAAACAATCATAGAGGCAGTTCAGCTATGTTCCGGTGCTTCTACAGGCTCACCCATGCGATTGGAGAGCTGGAGAAGGAATCCACAGGCAGAGGAAGTTTACCATAGAGCTGACCGAGTACCAGATGGTCCCCGGTCATCTCCATGACTCTCGAAGGCCGGGCGCGACGTTATGACGTCACGTTCGGCCCCGACACTTGTAAACACTGCCGTGTGTTCAGCTGGAAAGCCTGAGATCGTTCTTTTTTTTTTTTTTATCTCAGGCTTTCCAGCCTAGAGGAGAGATCTGGGGACTTATAGACCCCATATCTATCCATAAAGAGGACATGTCATACACTGTTCCTATTACAAGGGATGTTTACATTTTTTATAATAGGAATAAAAGTGATTTAAAAAAAAATTCAAGGGGAAGTTTAAAAATAAAAAAAAAACATTAAAATAAAATAAACAATAAAAAAAATGAAAGCACCTCTATCCCCTCATGCTCGCATGCAGAAGCGAACGCATACATAGGTCGTGTCTGCATATGCAAACAACATTTAACCACTTGCCGCTCAGCCGCTGTCATTATACTGCGGCAGGTCGGCTCATTCCTGCAAATCGTCGTAGCTGTAGCAGGGGAGCCAATCAGCAGGTGGGGTGGACTAGATATCCACCAGTCACCCGCGATCTTTCCCTGCAGTGACAGAACAGGGATCTACCTGTGTAAACAAGGCAGATCTCCATTCTGACAGGGAAGATCACACACATTCTGTCTTTCTGCTATGCAGGAAGAGGCATCTGTGAGTTTCCTGAGGCAGCCCATCCCCCATACAGTTATAACACACAGTGAGGGAATACATTTAACCCCTTGATCAACTCTAGTGTTAAGCCCTTCCCTGCCAATGTCATTAGTACAATAACAGTGCATATGTTTAGCTGTAATAATGTCACTGGTTACCAAAAATGTCAGTTAGGTGTCCGATCTGTCCGCCGCAATGTTGCAGTCCCGCTAAAAATCGCTGATCGCCGACATTACTAGTAAAAAAAATAAAATAAATAAAAATGCCATAAACCTATTCCCTATTTTGTAGACGCTATAACTTTTGTGCAAACCAATCAATATACGCTTATTGCGATTTTTTACCATAAATATGTAGAAGAATACATATTGGCCTAAACTGATGAAGTAATTTGTTTTATTAATTTTTCTTTGGGATATGTTTTATAGCAAAAAGTAAAACATTTTTTTTTTCAAAATTGTCGCTCTTTTTTTATTTATAGCGCAAAAAATAAACACTGCAGAGGTGATCAAATACCACCAAAAGAAAGCTCCATTTGTAGAAACATAAATTCTGTTTGGGTACAACGTCGCACAACCGCACAATTGTCAATTACAGCGACGCAGTGCCATATCGCAAAAAATGGCCTGGTCATTAAGGGGAAAATCCTTCCGGTCCTTAAGTGGTTAAACCACCCATGTGAGGTATCGCAAACGTTAGAGCAAGAACAATGATTCCAGCCCAAGACCTCCTCTGTAACTTTAAACATGTAACCTGTAAAAAATTTTGAAGCGTAGCCTATGGCGATTTTTAAGTACCGAAGTTTGTCGCCATTCCATAAGTGTGCACAATTTTAAAGAATGACATGTTAAGTATCTATTTACTCAGTGTAACATCACCTTTTATACCAAAAAATTGGGTTAACTTTAATGTTTTTTTTTTATTCATGAATGTTTTTTTTTTTCCCAAAAAAATTGCATTTAAAAAATTGCTGTGCAAATACTGAGCGACATAAAAAATTGCAATGACTGCTATTTTATTCTCTAGGGTCCCTGCTTAAAAAAAAAAAAAAAAAAAAAAATATATATATATATATATATATATATATATAATGTTTGGGGGCTCTGAGTAATTTTCTAGCAAAAAAAATATGATTTTTACATGTAGGAGAGGAATGCTGGAATTCACCCTTTATGGAAGCCGTTAATGCGTTAGTTCAAATTTTCACAGAAAAACTCACAACATTCTCCCACCCCTCAGGTCCCTGCTGTACTTTGCTTCTTTGATGATTATCTTCTCACACCTTGACCAGCCAGTATAGTGGTCGGGGCATTTGAAAAATGCCAGGATGCTGTGTAGCTTCATAATGCTTACAATAATGAGCGGTCACTGATCAGCACCGGCAAGTGGCCACGCTGAACAATGAGAATATCTATCCACGAGTCATAGAAGAAAAAATTTAGCATTTTTTAGATCTGTGGACCGCTATATCAGCTAGCATGGGCAGGGAAAGCCAATCATCAAAGGAGCTATGGGCAGCAGGGAACGTAAAAGGTGAACTAACAGTATTTTCAGAATATACCAGTATTGTCAGGATCAACCAGGCAGTCTGATTGTCAACCGGCTCCACCTCCCAGTGCGAGGCTGAGAGGCAGAGTCAGCGGAGCCCACCCTCTACCCAGGCTGGCGCTCCAGTGAGTGCTGGAGGAGCAGAGTGGAGAGCGGTGACTGACAGTCACTGCTCTGCAGTTTGAGCGATCGGTGGTCATATGATCACGGTCTTAGGCTCAACATGGGATAGCTGCAGCATCACACAGCTGCTACAGCATAGAGGTGAGTATAGAGGTTTGTTTTTTTCATAAACCCATACTTCTTCTTTAATTGCGAGCTAGTGGCATATGGTCATAGTTACACAGTGAATGTGACATGTACCAAACATTCACTGCCTGTGAATCAATCTCTTTAATTAAAACTCATGCAGCAGTAAGATTCACCTGCAGTGAGAGAAATACTATTATGAAGAAAGAGAGGACTTCAGCCAGGAAGAAAGGGAGGACCTCCATGAAATCCATCCCAGCTCTGTCATTGACTGGTCATCTGATGTCATCACTGTGGGTGAGTCCGAGTTTGACAGGAGCCAGTGTAGCGTCATTTATTGAAATCCCACAAAAATGGAAACCGGAAGTGACATTCTGTTGCCACCATGTTGCTGCACCCACACTCGTCCACACTAAGGATACAGAGAGAAGGCGGCAAGCGGACATCTTTGTACACCCACCAGAATTTTTAATTTGACACTGTTTTGATGTTACATTTTAAAAGCAGAGGCAAGCCGCCTGATCTCACAGCTTTGCAAATGTCACACAACACAGCTGTTTTTAAAATGTAACATTAAAACAGTGTCACATATTTTTATATAAATACAATAGATGGTATTCAGCGCAAAATAAATAAAATTTAAAACTATTAATAACACATAGCAAGCTGAACACTAATGGGAAATCCACAACACCATTCAATAACATATATCTAATAAAGTGCAGCGCTATGATAAATAAATGTTAATTACATATAAAGTCCATATAACTGTCCTTTAGGTAGTAAAATCATTCCATGAGTATCTCTCAAATCATAAACGACATGTGTTGCCGCTCACCTTAGACATATAGGTTAAAAAGGAAGCCATAAAAATACCTTCCCCTCTGAAGCAACAGTCTTTACATAAATCCTGCGGGTCAGCCAAGTGTCCTCGATATGCATATAAAAATAAAGGAATACGCATCTAATGCTCTCTGTATGTATAGTGATCTTTAGTAGCAAGGAGATAGTCCCTCTGGTGCCATAGGAAAAGAAAACAGACACAGGTGTGCAAAACTGGGTCCTCCACCAATCACAAACACACTGCCTCTCAACTTCCCTCCAGGACCATAAGGCACCTTCCTCTACAGAGGATTACAGATGGTATCAATCCCATCTGGACTCCAGACTTGCTTCAGCCAACGGGAAAATGGAAAGCACTCAGTCCAAGTGCAGGAATCAGAGCGTAGTGTAAAGGATGTAAGACGGTACCATGCAGTAGTGACACCAAGATGGCGGCGTCTGACATCACCCGCTGCCATCTTGGTGTCACCACTGCATATACCGTCTTACATTGTTTACACTACGCTCTGATTCCTGCACTCGGACTGAGTGCTTTCCATTTTACCGTTGGCTGAAGCAAGTCTGGAGTCCAGCTGGGATTGATACCATCTGTAGTCCTCTGTAGAGGAAGGTGCATTATGGGCCTTATGGTCCTGGAGGGAAGTTGAGAGGCAGTGTGTTTGTGATTGGTGGAGGACCCCGTTTTGCACACCTGTGTCTGTTTTCTTTTCCTATGGCACCAGAGGGACTATCTCCTTGCTACTAAAGATCACTATACATACAGAGAGCATTAGATGCGTATTCCTTTCTTTTTATATGCATATCGAGGACACTTGGCTGACCCGCAGGATTTATGTAAAGACTGTTGCTTCAGAGGGGAAGGTATTTTTATGGCTTCCTTTTAACCTATATGTCTAAGGTGAGCGGCAACACATGTCGTTTATGATTTGAGAGATACTCATGGAATGATTTTACTACCAAAAGGACATATATATGGACTTTATATGAAATTAACATTTATTTATCATAGCGCTGCACTTTATTAGATATACGTATTTCTATATACCGTATTTCAGTATGTAAGCTCCGTTTACTGTTAAAAATAAGAGTAAAATTAAAAATTCCATTCCTCCATCTATCCATTAAATTGCATGTGCTTCCATTGTGAAGCCTTATATATAGAGTTAGGTCTTCAGTATACAGGGAGCCTTGATGGGGCCTGCAGCTTACGCATGCACTTGCAAATGTGTGTAACCAATCCCCTGCCTTTTAAACGCTACTGTTAGACAGGTGAATTTGTTTGGTGACAGACTGGTCGGTAAGTTGAGCTTGGAATTCTTTGTTGTTTGTTTGTAGATGCCCCTCCATAGCTCCTTGCTGTAGTGACCAGTTATAGGTGGTGGACAGTGACCTTGTTTTGTAAAAATTCCAGTGGTTGTATAAAGATGTCCGCTTGCCGCCTTCTCTCTCTATCCTTAGTGCGGACTAGTGTGGGTGTAGCAACATGGCGGAGACGGAACGTCACTTCCGGTTACCAGTTCTGTGGGGTTTCAATAAATAATGCTACATCAGCGATGATCCTACTCCCCTTGTGGCTACAGCCTTCTATCTCCATCCAGATCTGCACCAACGTCCTCCGCATCTATTCCTGGCCAGGACAGGACCATTTTTAAAGGTCTCTGCTTTCTGGTACTACCGATCCATTGTATGGACTCCTGCCACCTCCCATTTTTGTAAAATTTCACTTTGCTTTTACCTACTACACTATCAGAGCTTTTGTTCTGGTGTTTCTGAGTTTGTCTTCAGCCTGTATGACAAATATGGCTTTCTCCATAGATTCAATGGAGCAATGACTGTAGCCATTCAGTAACAGGAGGTGTTTTATTTGGAGGATTACCAAGGGAAAATAAATAAAAAGCTGAATATATAAAAATGGTTGTTTTGGGGTTAGGATCACCCTTCTCTCTTCTTTATTTCCTTCTTTTCTTTCATCTCTTTATTTCATACCAAACTATGGTATCATGTTTTTATGTTTATTTCCCTTCTCCTCTCTTAACCCAGACACTCCCGGGTATATTGTTGGGAATAGGGTCCCCTACAGGGACAGTTGTAACGACTGCTGAAAGAGCCTTACTTATTACACAATATGCCACCTGGACTAACTTACTGTGGTTTTACCTTAGCAATGTTGTGTATTGTTGTACACGTTGTCTTGCATACACAAAATGCACTAGGTGGTTAGTAGGATGATTGCTTAGTAGAGTTCATGTAGTTCAAACGTTCTATTAGTATCTCAGATCTAATTACTGTCCTGCCTTATATTCAAGTTAAAATGTGTTAGGGGGCCATGTAGCAGACCTAACCTGCGCGTTGGGTCTTCATTAATCTTTATTAAGCCCCACATTTGTTTGTAACAATTAATAAAAACTACTGAAACAGGATACTGTTTAAATGTGTAAAGGAGAATAAAGTTGGTATAAAACATTTTAAAACATATAAAGTTAAGTAAAGAAAATTATTAGAATAAAATTGACCTACAAGCGGAGCTCCACACAAAAGGGGACGCTCCACTTGTTAGCTTTCCCCCGCCACATTTGGCACCTTTCGGGGGAGAGGGGGGATCGGGCACCTGGTTTTGACAGGTACCGACTCCCACTTCCGGGTGACTTTGCCGCAGAATCAGCAACCGTGATCCATGGTGGTTGGTCTACACTGGGATCCCTGTAGAAGTTGGTCTGACAATAATGACATATTAAACTTACTCATGCCAATGTTCATTGTGCTTTTGGTAGAGCAGTGTATCCAGGGCCACAGCTTTAACATCCGGAGCTCCTGGGGAAGGCCACTGGTTGGTGAGGTGTGTGGTAAGCTCCTGTCTTGATCTTAAGTCATTATTCTTTAGAATAGTCCTGTGAAGATATAGATAGGGAACTCCTTTATTTTCTCTCAAAATAAAGGCTTGATAATGAATGGAGGCACAACAGAGACTCAAGGAAATGGATGGAAGTGATGGAGGACAGGGATATTTAAAGGGTTAATCCACCCAAAAGAAATCATGCTGGCAACTACATGGGACTGTATATTTACCTCAGCCTTGCGTACAAGTTGCCTGTATTCAGCATGAAATTAAACTTTATAAATTTTGTTTTGGACAATGGTCATGTCTCTCGACTTTGTTTCAGGCACATCATTACCATTTTACAGACACATGGACATGAGTAGTTAGGAAACATAATGCACTTTTATTGGATGCTAGTCACACGGCTTGAAAAAGTGATGATGAAAGAAGGTATGACTGCAATTGTGAATAAACGGGGCTAAGGTAAGCCAGAGGTGGAAGGAAAGAAAATTCCTTGATTCCCCCATCAACACAGTCAGTGTTGATGGGGGAATCAAGCCGCCTTCAACACTATCGTATTCTGCCGGCCAGGGGGGTCGGGGTAAGAATACAAACAGAATGCAATGACCACTGCAAGAGGCTATAGCCGCCAGCAGCAATCACATTTCGAGAAACCCAGTGGGCTGGTTGTACCCAAGTCGATCAATGGATCAACTTGGGTACAATCAGCCTGCACATACATGGATCAAAATTCGGCCAGTCCCTGCTGAACAGCTGAATTTTGATATATGTATGGCCGGCTTTAGCAACAAGGCAGTGAGTTAAACCCAGAATTACCCCCACGGACTATGGTTACTGTAATCTCTGAACTTACGAGGCTGATGGCTGTTGTTTCAACCTCTGAGTATCCACCAAATACAACCAATAATAGATGTAGGTGTTTTTTTAAAGTTATCTTCCTGTTCTTAAAAAAAGAAATACAAGGGCTGTACAGAAAGAAAAGGGGGCATAACGTTTTAACTTACATAGGTTGTTCAAATTTCACATGTTGGTAGAGTAACTCTTCATCTATAGAATTCTTTTTCTTCTTTATCAATGCAGGTAAATAATGGATTCCAAGGAGAAGCAACATGGCGTTATTAAGTTTTGATGTCCGACATCCACAGAAGGCTACAGAATGTTTACGGAGATGAAATCACTGACATAAGCAAAGTTTTTCATTGGTGACTCTTGCAATGTAGTCATCTCTGTGGCCTGTCGGACAGCCTGCACCCCTCCTTCGTCAAGAACTCATTGATGGCATGTTGCTTCTGCTTGGAATTCATTATACATCTGCAATGATAAAGAAGAAAAAGAAGAGTACTATAGAGGAAGAGTTACTCTACCAACATGTGAAATTTGAACAAAAAATTATGTAAGTTAATAAAACAGTTATGCCGACTTTTGCATTCGTTTTGCACAGCCCTTATATTTTCTTAATTATGTGATAAGTTGCAGATGAATGGACAGGAAAGGATAGGATATCACCAGGGGAAACCAATGATAGAGACCTACAATCTGCAGTAGGCTCATTTAAATGCCTCTAACCTGTGGGTTGTAAGTTGCCCAAAACCAGCAGGTCACACAGGATTGGCTACCTCACACAGAAAAAAATTGGTATGACCCACTGTCTCAAGAATTTGTTGTATTCAAATGATTTAATTATTGCAGGTGTTTGTATAGTGCCAAATGTATGCAGTGCTTTACATACATATTGTACATTCCATCAGGCCCTGCCCTCAAGTAGCCTACAATCTAAGGTCCCCAACTCACATTCATAGATACACATATGAGGGGCCAATGTAGAACGGAGCGAATAAACCTACCAGCATGTCTTTGGGGTGTGGGAGGAAACCTGGAGTACCCAGAGGAAACCCTCACAGGCACATGGAGAACATGCAAACTCAAAATAAGCTTGTGAGTCCCTCTTATTGATTTCCTCTGGTGGTCTCCTCTCTACTACCCATCTTTTCTGCAATGTCTCACAGTGGTGGATGGTAGGGTAGATGTTCTGTTCAGACACTGAGCCAACACCCGGAGCAGGTTCCTATAGGCATCAGCCAATGTCACAGTCTGTACAAGGATCCAAGAAAGGACAGGGGAACTGCTCACCACATAAAAGCCTTAGAAAGGTCTACTAAAACCTCCAATACACAGACTAATCTATCCAGTATACAGACCCCCCTCCCATGTGTTTCATTCAGTCTGGAGCTTATGCACACTTACTATGAGTAACCTCCTTACCAAGTGACATGCGTTAGTGGGATCTGTATACCAAATGGATTTGTCCATGTATTGGAGGATTTAATATGGTGAGCAATTCCACGGTTGTCCTTTGGAGGCATATACAGACATTGATAGCACTCACAGTTGCGGATTATTGTCCATTAGAGTGAACATGGCAGACAGTCAACATCTGCATATAATGGCAGGGAAAGAGGTCAGCAGAGGAACTTATGATACCGAATCTTCCTACTGTGGCCATTAGCAGGCAATTTAATGGGAGTTTGCGCTTTGGACTTCTTTACTTTACTGTTAGATTATAGCCATCTGCTATTAGATCAAAAGTACACTGCTCCAGCAACTGTCCTTTGGGACAATTAAAATCCTCAGTGACAGGAAAGCCTAACACAACAGAAAAGTTTTCATTACGTTTTGGATAGAGTGGGGAAGGGTTGGAACATCTGTCAGGTTTTTATTGCTGTCTGTGGTCTTATTAGGGATATTTTCCCTCACTTACTACCAGGATAGGAAATCTAGCCAAGGACACAAACATAAACAGAATTTTAGTGGTGATGTTTAAAACCTCAAAAAATTTTATTGCAGGCTACGGCTTCCTTGTGTGGTGACAACTGCACCCCGAATTTCTTGTATAGCTGTCACTGTGCCAGGGGGTCACAGACAAAACTCATATATGTGGCAAAGAGTTAAAGTATAACTAACAGCAAAGCTTTATTTGGATAGAGTGGAGAGGGATTAGAACACCTGTTGATTATTAATTGAAGCCTGTGCCTCTGTTATGGAAACTCTCTATTTGTTCTGTCTACCTTTATCGCAGAGAATGAAAGTGAAAGAAAATACCAAATTTTGGGTCGCCACTAGAACAGTAACACAATGGAAATTTTCCAATTGGAAGACTAGTTCCAGTGACCCTGGTGTTAACCAGAAATTTCCTCAGTTTGGAGTGATTTCCACCCACTTTCTGTTGTGGCTATGGAACAGGAAGTGAAGGGAAATCTCTCCAAAGTGATGAAATCTCTGGTTGCCTGCAAGATCACCAGAACTTGTGGTCCCTTTGGATGATTTCCACTGTTTTCCTGTTCTTTAGAACAAGGTGCACTTATCCTTCTTTCCACCTTTCCCATATTTAACTCAAACCACCCCCCCCCCCCCCGTCACACACACACACATACAAAGCTGACGGCCATGGTTTGGCTGTTTGTTTATATCCAGTGCTGCAAGTCATCACTGTTCTGGCCATGCCTGTGCATTACAGCCCCATAGACTTCTAGGTCGCTATGTCTGGAGATGATTGATGACAGCCCCATAGAGGTCTATGAAGCTTTAAAGTGAAGGCATGGCCAAGGTAGCAAAGACTTGCATCGCTAGATGTAAATAAACAGCAGAACCGTGGCTGTTGGATCAAGATAAGTATGCATCTGTGGAGAGGGAGGGTGGGTTAGGTTGGATCAAGGAGCATTTTATTTTAAAGCACACTTATCCTTTAAATAACCCGAATAAATATAACTATCAACAACTAAAATAATATGGCTATGGTTTTAATAAACAGTTGCCCCAATGACGATGTTCAGTAGAACGAAACGTACGTCGGGTGGTAGGAGTAGCGGTGACGTCAGCACGTCCCCAGGGACGCGAGGCGATGTTCAGATCGATATGCCTGTTCTATCCTCTTTCTTGTAAGTATATTTCTTTTTAATAAAATCGATTTCCATGGGTGCTGCGCAATGAGATGTCCCTTCCTTTCCCTATGTGCTTTTGCTTCATTTACTGAACTGAGGAGTGACTATTTGGAGGTGGCTTGAGGAGATGTGGTGAGATCATCCATGCTAGTGCCGGGATCTATGAAGTGTCATTTTATGCCTGAGGGGGCTCACTTGTCAAAAGGTCAGACTCTCTGGTAAGAGGCAAAGCCTCTATGTTTGTAGTAGAGCAGGTTGTGGTGATTGTCCAGCCGCATCCATCTGCAGTGTGAACGCAGCCTTAAGAAAGACCGGATGAAGATGGAAACACCCAGGATCTGCTTGAGTAGTGAGAGCACATCGCTGGAGGGCTGTGTTTGACAAGTAAATCTGCCGAAATGTAAAATTTGCATACTAACAGATTATTGCATAAACCACCTAGGGGAAGGGGGGGGGTCCATAAAAAAATGTAGCAGAGTTAAAGAGGGTGTAAACTCAAAAAACAAACAAAAAAAAACCTGTAAGACAAAGGCATAATGAGCTAGTATGCAGATAGCTCATTATGAAATACCTGAAAACGAAGCCTTCCAGCTGCGCCCACAAACCGCTGAGACGGCTGACATATTTCCTGGAGTTACTTCCGGGTTCGTGGACACCGGCATGCGAGTGGCCAGAGTAGCGATGACATCACTCCCACAGTTCACGTCACAGGGCTCGGAAAGAATGGCACCCGTGTTGTCACTGGCTGCATATAATGCAGGGCTCTTTTTCAGGGGGAACGCAGTTCCGGCACCTCCAGCGCTAATGTATGTAATGGCAAGGGGTGCTGGAGGGTCTATGATGCTGGCTGCTGGGATCTATTGTTGCTGGTGGGGATCTATTATTGCTGGGGTATATTGTTTCTTGGGTGGGGTCTATTGTTGATGGGGGGAGATTTATTATTGCTGGATCTGTTATTGCTGAGGGGATCTTGTTTGCATGGGATGGGGGTCTATTATTGCTGGCTGCAGGGGATCCATTTTACTGCCTTTTTCATTATCATTATGCATAGTTCCTGCACCTATGCTCTGAGAAAAAAAGCCCTGATGTAATGTAGATATCTCCAAAATGGTACACGCTTAGGAGATATTTACACTACCTATAGGCAAGCTTTATTATAGGCTAAACTATAGGTACATGTCAGCAGAGGAAGTTTGCTTCCTCTTTAAATACCATTTTAAAACTTATTTGAAGGTACAGTTACAATGTACATTTTTCAGATAACTATGCATCTATTAGCCCCCATAAAAATGATCATTTTTGTTTGGAGACTTTCAAAGCTTTATATTAGAATTTAAACAGGTCGGTATATTTGTGAGTGCGATAAAACGGTCTCTGCGGTGCTGTAGGGACGGCGGTGGCTGTCCAGGGTAAGCGCTCTCTGGAACTGTCCAATTAATCTAGCATGAATGCAATTTCATGTTAATGATATCGACTGCTGCAGGCTCCCATGCTTTGCTTACATGAATGCAATCATCTGATAAATCACCTTCACATAATTACCAACACTTAACAGTATTTTCCAGAGACATTTTCATTTACTGCGCACAAAGTCTCTTCTCTCAGTGGCAGATTGGAAGGACATGGAAGTGTTTAAAGGGGAGGGAGGGTGTAGTGTCAGAGCAGTCATGCTGGTGTATTAAATGCCAAAACTTTTTTTTTTTTTTTTAAACTTTTTCTTGAAGGATTGAACCTTTGAAGTGTGAGAACCCTTGTCAGGGGTTTGTAGCTGTACATGGATCAAAATTCAGCCAGTTCAGTAGGGACTGGCCAAATTTGAAACCATGAATGGACAGGCTGGTTGTACCCTGTATGGTTCCCAAATGATCAGTGCTGCCAGCTATAGCTGGTGGTGCTGATCAGTGTACAGTATTCTGATGGCAGGGAAGGCTCCCCACCTTCAGTACACAATAGCGCAGCGTGAGTAATTACCCCATCAATTCTTTAATGTGTGGATGAGGGAATTGGGTCACTTTTTTTCATTCAACCTACTGGTTGAAAGAAAATAAAAATAAGAAAATTAATGTATGGCCCTTTTACACAGGCTTTCCGAATTAGGACTTGATCGGACCCTCCATTCACCCCTATGGAGCGGCGGATGTCAGCGGTGACATGTCCGCTGACAACTGCTGCTATTCGGCGGTCAGTTTTCATCCGATCTCCCCATAGAGGAGAGTGGGACTCTGACAGGTCCACCTCAGCACAGTGAGCAGAGACAGACCTGTCATCCATCTGCTCAGCGGGGATCAACCGATTGTTCCCCGCCGAGCAAGCGGATTCTGTCAAACGGATCCATCCTGTGTGAAAGGGCCCTTACGGAGATTTACACTTTCTATTTATCCTGGGACTATGAAAATCCAAAATTATAAGCTGCCACCAGAACACAAATGGAGGGGGGGATCTTTAAATTGGGACACCTATTGCAGGGACAACTAAGAAGGGATTTCCTTCAGTGATTTACTTTCACTTCCTATGGTTCCTATAGAACAGGAAGCAAAGGAAATCTTCCCAAGTGGAACACAGACAGCAGAAAAACCCTGGCAGGTGTTTTAACCATTCCCTACCCAAGAAACTCTTTAAAGCCGGCATTAGAAATATTTGAAGAACTTTAGGAAAACTCAACTTCTTGTTGGCGAAGTAGGGTGCCCGTAGCAGCTTGGAACCTGGGACTAAGACACTACAGTAAAGCCAAAGGATGTTACAAAAACACTGGAGCAGAAAATAAAAAAAAACACATTTGGTGCACCAAGGGCCCTAGGTATTTGTAGATAACTGGCCATACATGGATCAAATTTTATTCAATTCCTCCTAAATCTGACGGAATTCGTTTAATGGGTGGCCATGTTTGTGCCAGCCAACTGGACAAAAGTCGATCCAAATTCCTTTTGTTGAATGAGCCAGGTGGAAAATTCATGGCTGAGTAGTGCCTACTTCCAGTCACACGCAGGTACTCTTTGGCCGTAGGTACCAACTGTCAGAATACAATAGCTAAAACTTCAGATATGCACACTTAGGGAAAGCAAGTGACTTTGATTGCTTGTCCTAGCAGGGATGGCCAGCTTAAAGTCTAAGTTAACCTTTTGGCGCATGTTACAGGCATATTTAGGGTGTACCGTGTAACATGCCCCAGCACCAGTCCCCGCACCCCCCGATCCCCCTCTCCCTGTGAAAGTGGGCACGGGTTCCTCTACCCACATCTGCTGCCACATTTGAAAACGGTGCAGCTGTTTGGGGCTCCATCTGCACAGCCACGTCATTCATTCACAGGAAAATGTGAACGAGAAAACTAGAAGTTCCATCTTCCACAGAAGCAGATGGCTTGTAGTTCTCAATGAACTGCAAAGGGCGCTGATGAGTGCCCTCATAGCTCATTCAAGTCCTGCAGCTTTTAAACTGACAGCCTGTATGAAGATTCGGAAAGAAAGCTGTAGGGCTTATCTGCAGGAGACTGACATTGCACCTGCAATCCACTGATCGCAGGTGCAATGCTCTGCAGGCTTCTGTGCAAGAAATATGTGCATTTATTATTTTTTTGCAGAAAGGTCAACTTAGTCTTTAAGTTCACACAATGTACACTGCACATCCTGATAGGTTAAAATCCAAAAGAATACGCTGACACAGAAGAAAGAATAATCATCTTCTGAAATAAAAAGAAGCCATAACAACTTGGAGCTAAATGAATAAATATATACAGTGCTCAGCATAAATGAGTACACCCAACAGATCTGTCAGAAAACCTTTACTGTTCTTTCAGAATCAACATTTTCTATGGTATTCTATACTACAAAATACTCCCACAGATGCGGGCCATTGGTTGCAACCAAGATTTGTTAATTTGCACACACAAAAAAAGTATTTTTCCTAACAAACTGATTCAAGACTATCTTGCAAAAATGAATACACCCCAACGAAGTCTCAGGAGCAAAGCTAAATTTTAGACAACAAAATCCTAATTAACAAGAACTCAACTACAGGTGAGTCTAATTGTTCATTAAGCAGGTGTCCAGCAGACAGTTGATTATAAAAGGGCGTTACTTAACAAAGAAAACCCCTTCCCATTTCATGCTGTCAATGGCACCACATGGAAAAGAAATGTCACAAGGCCTGTTATAGAGGCACTTTGCCGCCGATAGCGGGGTGCTTTTATCCCCCCAGAAGGGGTTAAGAGCGCCCTCTTAGCACTGCTTTCAAAAAAGTTTTTAAGGCACTTTGAAAGCGGCGCCCATTCATTTCAATGAGTAAGGGCTATGGAAGAGAGGCGTATACACTGCTCCCGAACCACCCCAAACATGGTGCTTGCAGCACTTTTTTTCCTGTCCTGCAAGTGCACAGCCCCACTGTGAAAGCACTCAGGGTTTCACACTGGGATTGCAGAAGAGGCAGTTTACAGGGGCTATTTTTGGCACAAAAGTGCCTTAGGGTGAAAGGGGTCTTAGTTATCAGTCAAAATACTGTAGCAAAAGGGATACAAAAATGTAAAAGTCCACCCTAAACGTAAAATCCCTTCATCTGTAGACTGACCCCCCCCCCAGGCCTGTAAATAAAAACTCACTATACATACCATTTCTGAAGCCGCTCCGACCCGATCCCATGCTGAGCTGTCAGGGTGATGTCACTCCCCACTCATTTCACAGCCGGTGCCGGCCGTGCCTTCCGCAGAGCTTTTGCCGCTGGAGATAGGGTCAGATCAGGTTCAGAAAAGGCATATATAGTGAGTTTTTCTTCACAGGGCTAGAGAGGTTAGTGTTAGAATGGGGGGGGGGGGGCGCTATAGATGCAGTTATTTTAGATTAGTTATTTTGATGTCATCTCGACAGGAGCGTCTTCTGATGAGAAGGGTTGAAGAAATTTGCCATGCAAGTTCACTCTCCATCCAGGCTCTAAAACAGGTCAATCTTGAATGGAAAAAGACTGATGTTGCAATATGTCGCCAAATTGTTCATTCCATGCCTAGAAGACTTGGTGCTGTTCTTACAAATCATGGAGGTTATATGAAATACTAGATGTAGCAGTTTTTGTTGAGTTTTTGTAATTTGAGCAAAACGGAGGATTTTGAAATCTAAGTTATATTATTCACTTTACTTTCATGTAATGAGCTAAACAAATGTTCTATCAGATCCCCTTTGAGCTAGCAGATTCCGCAAGACGGAGGCGACCGTGTGAAAGGGGCCATAGGTGAATGTTTCCTCTGTATACTTTTCTACTGCAGGAAAAATTCAGGATCACTTTACAAGTATGTGAGGAAAAAAAATATTAGTAAAGTCTATTAAGGTACATCTAAACCCAATCACAAAAATGTAATTTAAGCTATAACATGTTATTGTAATTCCAAAAAAACTTTTTAAACCTTTATAAATGTGCATCTTTCATTAAAATAAGGTTCTTGTTACACTGTTTCTATACTCCTCTATAGTCACTTCTGTGGTCCTTTTATCCGTATGAAGAACCTGGATCATCTGTGACCCCTACACCGGTTCTCACTGCATGGTATAGCCTGAACAGAACATCCTTCTCTTTTCCCCTGTGACCTGTTTTGAACTACTGCTGTGCTGAGCCTAGTTCTAGGCCCAGGCCCACTTTAAACAGGTTTTTCCCTGGATTACCTCCTGATGTATTTGATATGCCTATAACAAATTGTGACGTTTTCTTCTACAACAGTTGAGTTCTAAAGATGAACTTCCCCTTCCTTTTGTAAGGACCGTTTCTTAATTACTATGAGCATTCCAGATTTCAGTACATCCCCCATACCAGTCTGTGGCTAGGCCATGGGACATTCCTAACCTCGGTTGAGTGTTCATTGTTCTGGGATCCTTGGTATTTTCATTCTTAAAAAAACATAAGCCCCATATAATCTGTCTTCAAGAAATGCATCTCATTGACACGAAGGTGCAGACTCTTAAATGGCTAAATCGTTCCATGTCACCCACACTACCTATTCCCGGGGAGTCTCTGTATTGCTGGCTAAATTCCTTCCAGCAGAGGTTCTGCTTTGGAGACGTGTCGATCTCTTCAAATGCCAAGAGACTGCTTTGCATCCTTTACTTTTATGCAAAAAAGTCCCTTCTTCTGTCATGGACGGGATCACTATCCCCAACAAGGATCCATTTGGCTGAAATTGGTAAATAATTCCCTACCTCTGTACAAGCTTACCTTTGAGCTTCGGAAAAGCACCAAAACCTTTCATGAAATATGGGGCAAGTGGATAGCTAGTCTTTGACTCTAACCCCTGTTTCTCTGTGATCAGCAGGGACCCTATACACTTGTGCTGGCTATACACCCCACTCTGCCAAATAATACATTTACTCGTGTTCTGTTGTCTGTCACTTCCTGGAACTAGGATTTTTAATAACCCCAAGAGCCATGTGAGACGATTATGCAAATGCTGTGTATTGCTTCTTTTTTTTGTACACCAATATTTTTTCTTTTCTGTACAATCGTTTGGGTTTATGTTTTATGTTTTTTTTTCTCTTTATGTCTGTTTCTCTAAACTCAATAAATATAGCTTTAAAAAAAAAAGAAAGGTTCTTGTTCAGATACTTCCAGTTATGGGCTGATTACAGTCTCTGAGCTCTGCTCGTGTTGTCACTCAGTCACATGCACAGGCATGATCCATCGTCACAGTCAGGGAGGTGCCCAGAGCAATTATGTGAAGCTGATGCTGGAGCCAATATATTTGGATAGGAAGTGGCTAAAAGAGTCTAGAGGAGATCAGAAGTATTTGCAGCATAATTTAAACCCCCTGCTCACTGGCATAGGACATGAAAACAAGGCTAAGCAACTCAACTATGCACAAAAATATAGGAACTGGGATGCAGAAAAATGGCAGCAAATGCTCTGGACTGATGAGTAAAAATGTGAAATATTTGGCTGTAGCAGGAGGCAGTTTGTTTACAAGAGGGCTGGAGTGCAGTACAATAATGAGTGTCTGCAGGCATCTGTGCAGCATGGTGGAGGTTCCTTGCAAGTTTGGGGCTGCATTTATGCAAATGGAGTTGGAGATTTGACCAGGTTTATCAATGCTGATAAATACAGGCAGATATTTATCAATCATGCCATACCACCAAGGAGGTGTGTGATTGGCCCCAAATTTATTCTGCAGCAGGACCACGACCCTAAAAACATACCGCCAATGTCATTAAGAACTATATTCAGTGTAAAGAAGAACAAGGAGTCCTGAAAGTGAGGGTTTGGCCCCCACAGAACCCTGATCTCAACATCATAGAGTCTGTCTGGGATTACATATAGACACAGAAGGATTTGAGGCAGTATACATCCACAGAAGATCTGTGGTTAGTTCTCCAAGATGTCTGGAACAACCTACCTGCCCAGTTCCTTCAAAAAACTGTGTGCAAGTGTACCTAGAAGAATTGATGCTGTTTTAAAGCCAAAGGGTTGTCACGCCAAATATTGATCTAATTGGGAATTCTATTCTGTTCATTTACTTTCCATTTTGCTAATTGATAAAAAATAAACTTTTATTTCTGAAAGCATTCTTAAGCTGGCCATAGATGGAGCAATGTTCTTTCTTACAATCACAGGTTGCAGGAAAGAAAATCACTTGATTCCCCCATCGACACACTCAGTGTTGATGACTGAATCCCTCGCGGGAAGCCATTGTGTTCTTCTGGTGGGAGAGGCCTTCCCCCTCGGAGAACACAACGAATATTGCTAGCGAATATAACAGCCACTAGCAATAATCGCATGTAAAATCCAGCAGGCTGGATGTACCCTAATCCAAGTTGATTGATCATACATCAATCAAATCTCTGCTGGGTCCTGCTGAACCAGCCGAGATTCAATGTCTATGGCTGGCTTAAATTTACAGTATTTTTTCACACCTGCCTAAAACTTTTGCACAGTACTGTATAATTCAGCTTTTTTTTTTTTACTTTTTTATGCTTTTTGCCTGGCCCCGTCCCCTCCACTGCCATTCAAGAATGACAGGTCCCTGATCTCTCAGCCTCCTGAGATAAGATATCATATATCCCATAAAGATGCAGGAGTAGGGGTGTCATCAGAGATTAGCTACCTGAGCCCAGATTAGGCAGACGGCTTCCAATGACTGAGGAGGACTAGGAGGATGAGGCAGGACCCAGGCTGCTGTACCTGATCATTAGATCAGGCAAAGCTGGATACTCTATATCAGGTGAGTACCTGAAATGAGGACAACGCTGCATGACAGGTAAGTAGGGAATAAATAGAGGGATGAATGAAGTTCCTCTTTAAGAATATCAAGCTGACCCTTTAGTGACATAATAATATTTCCTACTTTATAAAGGCAGTCCTGTACTTTAAACCATCTTTTAGAGTTATTCAGCACAGTGGAAATGTGTTCTAATCAATATTTTAACAAGAGGGACCCATCGCTCTTCTCTTTGATCTGTATAGACATAATGCTAATGGCTTTGGAGACGGCAGTAATTTGCATTTTCCATTCATCTCCAGACTTGCAGTAAAGTTGTCAGGATCAACGTTCTCCGACTTTCCACCTCCCGCCGCAGCGCGATCCCCCATCTCCTACAGAGACTCCTCCACTCAGACACTCTCTATACTTCTCAGTGACAGTCATTGCTTTGAATTTACCAAGGTGACGCGGGTTCAGCACTCACACCCTAGCAACACAAATCTTCAGTGGTAATAAGAGGTCTCATTTCTCGCTCTCAGCAATGCACCAATTGTAATTATCCCCCAGAGCTTCACAAGGGCCTGGTTCAATCTGATTCTCTGGCACAAGTTTCCTTTCTTTATTTCTCCTAGCCTTTCCAAGGAGGAATTAGCTGGAAATGCTGAAAAGGGATATACTTAATGGGGGTTGTAAAGGCAGAAGTTTTTTTTATCTTAATGCATCTATGCGTGGCAGCCTCCCCAGCACCCCCCTAATTACTTACCTGAGCCACTTCTCCCTCCAGCGATGTCCACGAATGTCTAAGCCATCTGGGACACTCCTCCTGATCGGCTGAGACACAGCAGTGCCTTTGGCTCCCGCGGCTGTCAATCAAAGTCAGTCAGCCAATCAGGGGACAGAGGGGGTGGGCCGGGTCAGGGCTCTGTGTCTGAATGGATACACGGAGCTCAGACTCAGCTTGGGTGCCCCCATGGAAAGATGCTGGCTGTAGGGGCACTCGATAGGAGGGAGGGGCCAGGAGCAGCAAAAAGGGACCCGAGAAGAGGAGGATCCGGACTGCTCTGTGCAAATCCACTGCACAGAGGAGGTAAGTATAATGTTTGTTATTTTAAAAAAAATGAGAATTTACAATCAATCACTTTAAAGTGACTGTAAAGTCTTGCTTTGTTCCCTATAATGTATACTCATTTGTAATGTACAGCTGGTTTTGCACAGAGCAGCCCAGATCCTCCTCTTCTCGGGTGCCTCTTCTGTGATCCTGGCCCTCCCTTCTGTTCAGTGCCCCCACAGCAAGCAGCTGGCTATGGGGGCACCCAAACCAAGTCACAGCTCCCTGTGTCCATTCAAACACAGAGCCCTGCCCCGAGCCCTATCTTCTCTGATTGGCTAGCTGACTTTGCTTGACAGCAACGGGAGCCAATGGCACCGCTGCTGTGTCTAAGCCAATCAGGAAGGAGAATCTCAGACACTCGTGGACATCGCTGGACAGAGAGGGACCTCAGGTAAGTATTAGGGGGGCTGCTGCACACAGAAGTCTTTTTATCTTAATGCATAGAATGTATTAGGATAAAAAAACCTTCTGCCTTTACAACCACTTTAAAGTTTGGACAATTCCTGGTAATTGACTGAATTTAAAGCTGTCAGAATACAATTGCCAGTGGTGGAAGATTCATCTGTCCATGCTGTTTAGCATGAGGGAATCTTTTCATGTATAACCAGCTACATAGCCTCTCTTAGTTCTACATATTTCCCCTTAACATACTGTCATTTGTTGAGAGGTCCTTCAATTTATTCTGATTGCCCTTGTTCTGTCAAAACAGCTAACTCGTCGAAATCTCCAATCACGGCATTTTCTGTGACTCTCCGGCATCAGTAATTGGACATTTCAACGAGTTGGCTGTTTTGACACAACACCGGCAACATATACACTCTGGTACGCAACGAGTTGGCAGTTTTGATAGAACAGCGGCTAAGGAAGAAAAAAGTTGTCTCTGCCTTGGAGGCTGCCATGTTGTTGGTTACTAGCAGGCAGACTAACAATGTCCTCACTCTTGTACTGTCGATCAGAGTGTATACGCAGCCGGTGTTGTGTCAAAACAGCCAACTTGTCAAAGTGTCCAATTACTGATGCTGGAAGTCACCGGTAGTGACGTGGTTGAAGATTTCAACAGGTTGGCTGTTTTGACAGAACACCCTCCTATTGCACACAAATCCAAATCTCCTAGACTGATCTCCTCCTGTGAATCACCTTCCTTCATAACAGTGGACATTTCCATAACCTCCAAGCCTTTAAATAGTCTCTCAAAACTGACTTCTTCACACTAGCATACAATCCGAAATTATAGTTACTCCACTCATGAGATAATACAGCTTCCAATAAGCGTCACACATATTTTTTCTTCTCAATATATGCAAATTGTGTAGTATATTGCAACTTACTAATCTATCGCTAGAGAGGCTGCATTCATTTTCTTTTTTAAACTAAATACATTTTCAGCAAATGTTGAAGATAGCTATTCATCTTGCTAGATATGTCACTTCCAGGGGTGCTAGGTGGGAAAAAGACCAGGGGTTTCAGCCCGAGCAAGCCTGTCATTGGGGGGGGGGGGGGGAGCGGTGGGAATGGATGGAAAGGGGGGTGGTGGTAGGCTCACTCGCTGGTTGCTGCCTGGCTCACCAGTGCCCATCAATGCTGCCGACTAACCTGACCTACCTGACACCTATCCTGACCTACCAGACACATACACTGACCTACCCAACAAAGCCTTACCTTAGTAGTGTGCAATGTGCCCAACCCTCATCAGTCATCACCATTCAGGAGACAGCCCTGCAGTCCATTTACACAGAGCAAGCGGGGATCTTCCAGTGTGGACGCAGTGTCATTCCCGCTTCCCCTGAACCGGCAGTGCCTATGATGGACATCCACGGTCCCGGCATTGGACCAGTGTGATGTCCATCATAGGTGCTGCCAGGTCCAGGAGGCGGGACTTTGTGTCACTCACTTGGCCGCGCCGATCCGCGGCCACTTGGGCTTGGGGCTAACAATGCAGTTATGCATGCCCGAGAGCCGGGGCTTTTCAGGGACCCACTCGGGGCTCCAGCCCCTCTCAGCCCCCGCCCTACCGACGCCACTGGTCACTTCCTCAGAGTTTAAAAAAAATCACAGAGAATCAAAAGACGCCAATTCAGGGCGTTCAGCTAAAAAATGCCACTGCTGTTGAATGACAATAAACATCCATGTGTGCATGGACACATAGGGTAACATAAAGGGGCGTTTTTTGGCCCTAACTACCATAAACGGTCATTTATCAGCTTCAGTGTGCGTGGACAAGGAAAAAATGGGATCCTTTAAGGTGCTTCCATGCAGGTGTTGAAAATATATGATAATAGGTCACAACACTGAAGGTTGTAAATTATTAACCAAGGGGTTAAACTGATGGTGAAATAAATTGATCCTGGGACATTCCAAGTTCATAAAAAGGGTCATAAAATATTTATTGGAAGTTAAAAAGTTTACAAAGCAGCACCACTTACATTATAGAGCAACCGATCACTCTTGGGGGCCTAAACATGGGTCTCTCCCAGTCTGTCACTGAAGAGGGAGTCAGTGACAGACTTGACAGACTTCCGTGACAGAAAGGGAGAGACCCCTCCATCCTGGAACACCCATGTTCCAGCCCCCAGGAGTGATCGGTTGCTCTATAATGTAAGTGGTGCTGCTTTTTAAACTTTTTAACTTCCAATAAATATTTTATGACCCTTTTTATGAACTTGGAATGTCCCAGGATCAATTTATTTCACCATCAGTTTAACCCCTTGGTTAATAATCTACAACCTTCAGTGTTATGACCTATTATCATACATTTTCAATACCTGCATGGAAGCGCCTTAAAGAACCCCCTTTTTTCCTTGCACATGAATATTGCTCCATCCCCAGAGCTCATCCAGGAAGCATACCGAGCAGGTTACTGATTCTCCCTTTCTTTTCTCATTAAAAAATCTCTGTGATCAGCGCCAATCCTACCGTTCCTTTTCAGTGTGCATGGAGCCTTACACTCAATACATCCGGTATATGATACTGTCTTCCAAATAATTACATTGAGAGTCTGGCATTATGGCGATCTTGATGCTGGAGAATTCAAGACATATAATAATCCAGGGGCTGACTCGGCCAACCAGGCTTCACCTACAGCCAAGATATCATTTTTGGCTCAACTGACCCTTTAAACTGACCTAGAACCTGAGTGATATCACCCACCACTAAGATGCCGCATGATCATAGACAGGTTGACCCCCGTTGTAGTGTACATTTACTATCGTTAAAGAACATTTTTTTTTTCTCAATACTCACAGTTGGTCCTGGAGTTCTACAATTATGTATTCTAGCTGTTCTTTCTCCAGCTTGTGGTTCACTTCAAGGTCCTTAATCCTCTGAAGTAATAACTTGTTTTGAGATACTGAGTCAGATAGTTGAACTTCCCGAAGGCGGACCAATTCTTCAAGATAACCCTGAAATGGGAACAGTACAGATTAATCACCTCAATATTCGGGATTGCATCTTGCTGATCAGAAGTCTTCCAACATAGGGTCATCCTACACTTTACAATAGCAATGGCTATACCGAGGTGTATTCATTTTCATTGAATTTACAAATCTTGAATTCTGAGAATAAGTAAAGGGCTGACCCAGCCTATTGGTTCTTTATTGTAATAGGTAGCCTCAACATCCTATAGGGAGCTGATGGCCTGAGCAAGTCATCTTTCTCAAACTGAGATTTGCTCCTTAATGCATTTGTAAAGCCATTTTGGTGAAGGGTTGGAACCCATTTCACCTACTTGAATTTCATTAAAATTTAATTTTACATGGTCTTCTGGAATGGCAACTTTACTTTCAAACTTCTCTGGTGTCAAAGTCGCACCAAAATTTACTAATAAATGTTACAATAATAACTAAAAATACCATCATTTTTAAAATATCAAACACATATAGCACTCTCAACCCTGTGCATGATTTGCTAATTTATGGTAATTTTTTTTTCCAATTCACCACATTTTTTTTTTTTTTGCATGGATCTGGTGAATTTACCATGGGTGATATACTATGGAGTTGATTTACTAAAACTGGGGAGTATAAAATCTGATGCAGCTGTACATTGTAGCCAAATTAACTTTTAACTGTGGCTTGTTCAATTAAGCTTTGACAAAAAAACAAAAAAAAAACCTGAAAGATGATTGGTTCCTATGCACCAGATTTTGCACTCTCCAGTTTTAGGAAATCAACGCCTATATATTTTTGTGGTATGACATACAGTATTTAAAAGTCCATTCTGGCTGCTGCTGTAAACTGAATTTCTATGAGGTGTTTAATGAGGAAAGCAGAAAAAAAGAGCCATCTAAGAGGCCGATAAACCAATGACTAGAGAAATAAAATATAGATCATAAGATATAGAGGCTTACAATACTTAAAGTAGAACTATAGGCAAGACAAACAAAGGTAACTAGATCTCCTGCGCTCTAGAGGAAAGTGTGGCCACATACAGTCAACAATCTTCAATTGATTTGACACCCGCACACAAACTGTGCTGCCACTCATATCAGGTCGGGGAAACCCAAATATGAGATTCTAAAAAATGAGGAACAGAGGGCATACCAGCCTAGCTCATTACCTTTGAGATAAAAGAGCTGGCGTGTTTCGAGGGGTGTTCCCTCTTCTTCAGAGCTTCTAAAGAAGAGGGGGCACCCCTCGAAACACGTCAGTTCTTTTTGGACTTTCACCTCACGTTTGGGACTTGCATAACAGACCAGGCTGGGCTGTGCACCTCTTAGACCAGGGGTCCTCAAACTATGGCCCTCCAGCTGTTGCTGAACTACACATCCCATGAGGCATTGTAAAACTCTGACATTCACAGACATGACGGGAATTGTGGTTCCTGAACAACTGGAGTGCCATAGTTTGAAGACCTCTGTCTTAGACCATTTTACTCTTGATTTAAAAGTGATAGTAAAGTCTAGTTTTTTTTCTCTTTAAAATAACAAACATGTCCTACTTATCTGCTCTGTACAGTGGTTTTGCACAGAGCAGCCCGGATCCTCCGCTTCTTGGGTCCCCCGTCAGCGCTTCTGGCTCCTCCCTCCTGCTGGGTGCCCCCACAGCAAGCAGCATGCATGAAGGTTAAAAAAAACTTGTGCCTTTACAACCACTTTAATCATTGTTTGTGAGTATACACCATACTTATTTTAACAAATAAATTGTCGTAAAGGCAATGTGCTAAGCTAGTGCGTCCACTGTTTCTTATTTTTGAGAACTATAGGCAATACGTTTTTCATTTTGGATAGAGCAAGGGAGGGTTATAACTCCAGTAAGATTTTTTGCGCCCTCTGTGTCCCATTGCAGAGATTTCCCTTCACTTCCTCTCCCATAGCCAAACAGGAAGTGAAAGGAATTCCCGGCAAATTAAGGGAATTCCCACCAGAACTAGTGTCCCCATTGGAAAATTTCCCCTCTAATACTTTTCTTGGGACTCCCCGAAATTTGGGATTTGCTTTTAATTTCACTTTGAGCCCGAGTTCAGACTAATGCGATCCTCAGAGATTGCATTAGTCTGAACTCGCATGTGATTTACACATGCACTGCGGGTGCCGATCACATGCGATCTCTGAGCAGTGCGAGTTCAGCTATAGTTGTATGGCTGAACTCGCACCCGATTCCCAAAAAAAAGGGTGCATGTATCTTTTTTTTCCCGCACTAGAATCACATTGCATGGGTGTTCTCACCCATGTGATCCGATTCATGTGCCAGTTCACAGTTCGCACTGTGATCTGTGAACAAAACTGGGGGTGTCATTAACTTTGTAATGACACCTGCCAGCGGTTTGCAGAAGGCAGTGTGAACTGCCTGCGGGAGTGATGGGATGTGGGAACCGGCTCTGTAATTGCGCTGATTCCTGCATCGCACATATCTGAACCAGGGCTCAATGATAAAGGTAAACAGGACAAATAGAGAGGGGGTATCTCCTTAACGGGGGCACAGACAGCAATAAAAGCTGACCGGGTTTTAATCCCTCTCCACTCTATCCAAAACTAAATAAAAGTTTTGCCTTTAGTCATTTAACCACTTGCCGACCGCTGATCGGCAATTGATGGCAACAGAGTGGCTCCTCTGCGCAAAACGCCGTCATCTGACGGTGACTGCGAGATCGCGCACAGTGAGCGTGCGCGCGCCGCCGGAGGCGCGCCCACACGCTCACTGTGTCCAGGGAGGGCCAGGGAGCGGGTGCGGCGGATTCGATCTCCGCCGGCCACCCGTGATGCCCCCCCGGAGTGAAAGAACGGAGGTCCATGTAAGTAAACACGGACCTCCGTTCTGTGAGGGGGGGAGAGGGCTGTGATCACAGCCTTCCTCTACTTGGAAGCTGTGATCACTTCCCTATCCCTTGGGCAGTCCCCACACACTTAGAACACACCCAGGGAACACAGTTAACCATAAGAGCGCCACCTGCAGGTTAACCCCTTGACTGCCAATGGCATTTACACAGTAATCAGTGCATTTTTATAGCACTGATCGCTGTATAAATGCCAATGGTCCCCAAAAAGTGTGAAAATGTTCCGACATGTCCGCCCTAATATCGCAGTGCCGCTAAAAATCGCAGATCCCGCCATTACTAGTAAAAAAAAAAAAAAATAAAAACCCCAGAAATTAATTCTCATCATCCGTAAACGCGACCACTTTTGCGCAAACCAATCAATAAACGCCAATTGCGATTTTTTTATCACAAATATGAGGAAGAATATAAATCGGCCAAAACCGATGAAAAAAAATGTTTTTTTATATTTTTTTTTTTGGATTTGTATTTTAGCAAAAAGTAAGAAATTTGGGTTTTTTTGCAAAATTGTCGCTCTTCTTTTGTTTATAGCGGCAATCAGAAATGACGCAGCGGTGATCAAATACCACCAAAAGAAAGCTCTATTTGTGGGGAAAAAAAGGACGCAAATTTCGTTTGGGTACAACGTCGCACGACCGCGGAATTTTCAGTTAAAGCGACGCAGTGCCGAATCGCAAAAAGGGCTCTGGTCCTAAAGGGGGAAATCCTTCCAGGGCTGAAGTGGTTAAACGCTTAAGGACTGCCCCACGTACATATACTGCGGCCCTTAATTGCGAAATCACGTACCTGTACGTGATTTCTTTTTCCTGATCTGGGGCGAGCACGCCACCAGAGACCGCTCCTGCTATGATTGAACACAGTGGGAGCCAATGAGAAGGTCCGGTGGACCCAATCTCTGCCGAGCACCCGGAAATTGGAATTTGGAGAGAGGCAGAACTGCAGTCTGCCTATGTAAACAAGGCAGACCGCCCTTCTACCGGAGGGAAAAATGGAGATCTTGTGTTTCTGCTAAGAACATCCCCCAGTAAGAAAGCCCCCCCACCCCAGGGACACACTGAACCCTTTAATTGCCCCTGATGGTAACCCCTTCCCTGCCAGTGTCATTTATACATTGACAGTGCATTTTATTTAGCACTAATTCCTGTATTGGTGTCACTGGTCCTCAAAAAAGTGTCACTTAGTGTCAGATTTTTTCGCCGCAATGTCGCAGTCCCGCTAAAAATAGCTGATCGCCAACATTACTAGTAAAAGATATAAAAAAGTCCCTAAATCTATCCCATAGTTTGTAGACGCTATAATTTTTGTGCAAACCAATCAATATACGCTTATTGGGATTTTTTTTTTACCAAAAATATGTAGCAGAATACATATTGGCCTAAATTTATGAAGAAATTTGACGTTTTACGTGTTTTATTGGATATATTTTTATAGCAGAAAGTAAAAAATATTGTTTTTTTTTTCAAAACTGTCTTTTTCTTTATAGTGCAAAAAGTAAAAACCGCAGAAGTGATCAAATACTACCAAAAGAAAGCTCTATTTGTGGGGATATTTTATTTAGGTACATCGTTGCAAGACCGCACAATTGTCAATTAAAATAACGCAATGCTGTATTGCAAAAAATGGCCTGGTCAGGAAGGGGGTAAAACCTTCCTGAGCTGAAGTGGTTAAAGTAGATAAAACCTTAACTGCAATATACTTGGGTAAAATGACCATTTTTGATCATTCTTCAGTGTCTGGATTGCTAAGAGACTGCTTCCCAGTGTCTTTGGAATCACTTCCTTGCTAGGCAGGCAAGTGGACACGTTGCTCTTTTATTGCCCCACAGTGTTCATGGCCAGCAAGAGAGCAATTCCACAGAGGTAAGTGAAAGGCAATCACATGTGACCCTGCCATGTGGGATTTCAGCACATAGTAAAAACAGAATGCAATGATTTGTAAATCTCATAAACCCATAACTTATTTACAATAGAAAACAGAAAGCATATGAAATGTTTAAAATTAGAAAATATACCATTTTAAGGAAAAAATAGATCATTTTGACATTGATGGCACGCAACATGTCTCAAAAAAAGTTAAGACAGGGCAACAAAAAGCTGGCAAAGTAAATGGCACAAACAATGAAGTGTTGGAAGAACATTTTGCAACGAATAAGGTAAATTGACAACAGGTTAGTAACATGACTGGTTATAAAAAGAGCATCTGAGAGAGTCAGAGTGGCTTAGAAGTAAACATGGGGAGAGGTTCAACAATCTGTGAAAAGCTGCATCTAAAAATTGTTAAACTATTTCAGAATAATGTTCCTCAACATAGAATTGCAAAGAGTCCAAGAAGCGAAAAAGAAGGGGAAACCTCCAAACGAGGGTCCCAAGGACTTTAAAGGTGCTCCGTAATGATACTCCAAATTACACAAATTATAAGGTAAAAAATCTAAAACCACTATTTCATTACATACACAAATAAAATGAAATATGTTTCCCATATGTCGGAAACACATTTACAAATCAACTCAAGTACATATATGGTATGAGATCATAAAGTAAATCCAGATGGATCCTACTTAGGGTCAGCTTGAACCCCGCTCGACATGTTTCGCCCTTGGGGGCTTCATCAGGAGACTCAGAGGGGCTGACTGCGATACAAAGAATAGTTGTCATTTATCATAATACTGAAAAGGTTCATACAGCATGTATTCAACCAATGTGGTAACATGGGAATTAGATTGGTATAAATTTAATATTGCAGGATAATAATACTTTCAAAACCCTCATGTTAGGTACTAACCTCCATATATATCCATTATTAAAAAATACATAAATTATGCAGATGTAAGTATTTTTCTTTAGCAATGTTATATATATATGTATTCCTCACTTTATGGCAATTTCAAAAACCCTTGTGTACATATACATGTATCAATAAGTATCTTACCATTAACTCATATATCAAGCATCGATGGATCAATATTGGAAACACCTGTCAGTCATAATTCTCGGAACCATAGAACCGGGGAAGCTAGTTAGAAATTCATGTTGAAAAGCTGCCTGCATCCAATAGTAAAATAA